>OZ034978.1:18432452-18659952 GCA_964030785.1 Siderastrea siderea | reverse complement strand
GTCATGTTCTGTATGTTCAAAGCTGACTGGAACTCTCAGAACCTGGAACAGGCTAGGAAAAGAGGGACTGTTGGTAGTAAACGCAAGTTTACAACTTTGATTAAGCGCGGCTAGTTGCAAACTGTGAAGGAGCTCAAATATGTAGGAAAATTTTTTAGCGTTTGGCCACCCCACTCACGGCAAAGTAATGAATTATTGGTACAAAAATTGATACAAAAGGCATAAACTTGCCTGCAGTGCGGGGGTTTTTTGGGTGGCTGTGCGCTGGATTATTTTATGTTACGCCTCTTGGATTAACAAAAACACTTAAGGCTGGTTCACACGAGCGACGCAAACGCAAATGCAAGTGCAAGCGACGTTCACAGATAAAAGAGAAAAAGTATTCCTGTCACTCGTGGACAAACGTTTCCTCAGAAGTAAGGGTGCCTGTTACCTCTTTGAAAAAAAAAATTACAAAATGGGTTGGACGAAGAGTAGTCTGAATCGAGTTCTAGCGTTTTTTTGGACGCTACCTCGCTGATTGAACTAACCATGCCGGCCGTGGAACCTTTCCAACTGTGACGCAACTACTGGCATCCTCTGTCCTGATAGAACAGGGTCATCTGCCCACTGTAACTCGCCAAGCCTGTTTCTAGTGATCCACTCCTCTCCTTCAGAGGCTATCCATCTGGGATAAACAAGGGCCTTTGTCCCAGGGACAATGGCAGGAACGTACGTCCCTCGGTAGTGGCCCCTAAAGCGAGCATTCACCCAACCCGATTTAGGCTATGTTTTGGTGCCCATTTATAACACCACAACTTGACCGTGGCTCAATTGTGGGATGACTTTTCTGTCCACGGTTCAGTCATTTTATTTTTCATGGTACTGTTTAGTTTTGATAAAACAAATTACTCCGCATGATTGTTTCAATTAAAATAGTGTTTTTAACAGTGAAGCCATTCACTAAAATTTCCATAACTTCGTTGTACGCATGCGCAATGGTAGTTTGTTTAACTAGCAAGGGAAGGAGGGCTCATTGGAAAGAGATGCTGGCTCTTCTTTAAGCTGTCAAGTTGTCAAAGCTATTTACTGATAATTTAGCTTTCATTCTCTTTCTTAGTTGTGCATTAAAACAAATAAATAAATAAACGTATCTTATTGTAACTCAAGGTGAATTTGCTGTTACACTTTTTTCCATAAGAACTTTTTTGTAGCAACGTTGAGGCTGAAATTAGCCCAATTTTTTTAAAATTTTGCTCTTAAAAGAGCATGCTAAGAACTACCGAAGCTGAGATTTAGCTAGAAAGTCTTTATGTTTGTCCACGTTTTTCACAAGAACTCAAATACAGGTTTAAATTCGGACAATCTAAGTTAAAGGTAACAGTTTGGTCTGTATATTATTATATACATGTATATTAGTGTCAAGTCTTTAATGCTGTATCATGTTACTTAAGAGCATAGTTAGAACGTTCTCAGGCTTAAGTTGCCCAAAAAGTAAGAACATACATTTCCAGCTGAGACTCAGCTCAAAATTTGGACGTTCGTATTTAAAAAAATTAAGTTTGAATTGAGTACGAGTTGTATCTGAAGGCGTCGCTTCTAAACCTTTGTAAATAGTCAGTGCTTAGGCTTTTATTGAACTGAGTCAGTACTTTGGCTTTAACACTAAAGCGGCGCATTGCTTGAAATAGTAAAAACAAAACTTAGACGTTCTCTTGTAAACTGCACCTCCACTGAACAGTATGTAAAAGAACTAAAATGGACAATATTGTGATAGCTGTTTTCTCTTATGACAGACTTTTCTGTGAAAATATGTCGGAAATGATCTAACAACTATTTTAGTTTTTCCACAACAGTAGCGCACTTTTTTCTAGGTTGAAATGCATATAACATTTACATGGATTAAAAAAGTAGTCGGTCAGCTCTAAAAATTAAATAAAATATACAGGACTCAGTTCGACAAAATCCCACATTTCACTACTAAAGAAAGCTCAGCAGCCTATTTCTCCTTAGAGTGGCAATGCACCGTCAATCGGACAAGGCGTGAGAATTTAGAAATTCAAAAAATGATAACCAATCTCTTGTAATATCTGATTTATTTAACGGGAGGCGGGGAACGTAACAGTTGTTCACAGTACGAATATTTTAAACCACGTAAACTAAGGGCCTTCACGGACAAGCAAACCTTGAGTTTTACGACTTGGCAAAATTTCGTTATGAACAACTATTTCATCGTCCACTAATTCTCTTTCTAGCTATTCCTAATATTTGCCGACGACTGTCTGACGGAGGGCGGGAAAAATGAGCTGTTATAGAATCGATATAGAGCAAAGCTGTGTCGCGTTTGTTGTCGACAACAAAAGTAGTTTTCGTTTTTTGTCCGCGCTTTTTGACCTATGTTGAAAACATAGGGTCTTAGCCAGCGTGAAGTTTTTCCCCTTTCTATGTTTGTTTGTTTGTTTGTTTGTATGTATGTATGTATTTATGATCCGGGGGGGAAATCTCATGTGAGACGGGCGGGAATGCTCGTCGGAAAATTTAAATTAAAGCTATGCTAAAACAGACGGAGAACGCGAGACGACGAGCATTCATGCACCTTTCACATGGGAGTACACCCCCTGGGGAATTTATGTGGCACTATGTGGCACCAATCAGATTGAGGCTACTAAGCTAAGAGTACATTCTACCAATGAAAGAGCTGGTTAGAATCCGCTTACTTAAGCTGAAGGTCAGACAAGGTTAAGCTTACCGGCCATGTTGAATGTACATATGGGGACGAAAACGATCAGCGCAAATGTGCTTTTCTACTTTTTCCTCTCGAATATTATATTTTCAGTAAAGGCTTGGTGTGGTGGAATTGATGGTAATTTCCTAAAGCTATTGTAAGGGCAGGTAAAATTGAACTTTGTCGTGGCCAACGGTGGAACGTGAGTGCGTGGCAAAAACAATTAACCTCGTTCCAAAAATAGACTTGATGTATATACAAGGCTAAAAAAAAGGTAAAAAAGGGGGGGGGGGGGGTATAAGCAATTAAAAGGAACCAAACGTTTTCGACAAGTATGTCATCATCAGGGTTAAAAGGCCGTTCGTGATTTGCATGGTGTTTATATACTCAGGTTATTCCCGAAGGGAACAATACAATACAATACAATACACTTCATTTAACGAGGGTGAACAAATTAACCTTTTACAGTTTTCTAACATATGGCCCTCAAAAAATAAATTTAAACAGACAAGAAAAAAGCAGAATTCATTCGAACAAAAAGAATAAACATTAAACATTATAAAAAATAACAGATAAACTAAGCTAAACTATAAGTAAGAGAAGTAATAAGCTAAGTTACATGAAGTAGTCACATACTAAAAAAACAGCGGCATTTATCAGGGTCTGGAAGGGTATTTTCGGGATCCGGGATTTGACCAAAATACAGTGCGGGATTCGGGAAAACGCAAAATATTTTGACGGGATTCGGGAATTGACTACATCCCGGGAAGCGGGATTGAAAAGAATTTGAGCACGGGACGCGGGAATTCTTGCCCGATTGTTGGGAATCCGGGAAATTTTCACCGCCTAGATGAACACAATGACCGCGAAAGCGAATCAAACAGGCGAGTGCTAACTGGCAAGTCTCTCCTGTTGAAAAACAAAAACAAACAACTGTCAAGTGTGACTAGTTAATAGTTATCTAATTGAAACTGTCAAGTAATCCTCAAATAAAACAGAGGGTATTTTGTTACAAGCAGATGCCTGGAGAGTGAACGTGTCGCACGTGGTTTATTTAATACTCGATAAATTCTAATATCGCTCTTGCTCTTCGCTCGTTTACTTTTATTATAATCGAGAGGTTCCACCAGGATCGTTTTACCGCTTGATATGGCAAGCAATGATGCCAGCTCTGCTTCAATGGAGAGCACAGTCAGAGTTTTGGTGTCATTCTTCCTGGCCACAGACGAAACTTCTAGCGCCAGAAGTACGGGGGCGACGCACAAAGAAAAGTTTAATGTTCCGCTCAGCGAGGATCACAAGGATCTTTTTATATTTCAAAAGTATTTGAAAACTTTTACCGGACTAGATGACATCGCAAGAAGTAAAGGCCTCGGGGAAAACCCTGAGGTCACGATTGCCAGAGTCAAAAAGGCATCATCAAGCAGTGGCGTCGAAACTTTCTCCTGTATGCACGCGTACAGGAAGACCCATCACGCTTTCATATCGGGCTCTTTCATCGTACTAAGGTATGAAGAGCTAATTCCATTTTGCCCACAACACACGTAAAATCAAAGTAACAACCAAACGGGCAAATCTACATCTTAAATTCATTAGCTTATACAAAAATTAGTCCTTTTGTAAATGAATTTTTGCGGAAAGAAAAAACGGGATTCGGGAAAGCGACGACAAAGAGTGCGGGATTCGGGATTCGCTTGAAAGAGGAGCGGGAATGCGGGATCAGGAGCCCCCCTTCCAGACCCTGATTTATGGCAACAGAGCTCCTCAAGATGGGAGACAGTGTTGGGGTTTTGCAGGAAAAGACCCCGTAGTTTATGCTTTAGCGAAAACGAAAAGGAAGACAAAGCACTAGGCGAGGCAAGGGGGTGAGCAGCAAGTATCTTTAAATCAACCTCAAGGGCATTAAAGAGAACAGTGGCGGAATACGAGAAAGTGCGCTTACCCAAATTTGTTCTAGGCTGGGGAACAACTGCGCAACATAGCAATTAACTTGTTTGTTCAAAGTTGGGCTTCTTTGTTGGATAATTAGACCCTCGATGATCTTTCACCCTTAAAATAAGATCTTGCTGAACAAAGGACTCTTGGGTTTTCCAAAAGGTGACGGGCTGGTTCCGAGGTGTGGCAGATATTTGAATGTTCAGTTATTCGCACTTCAAAATTTCGACCGCTTAAACAACTATCGTCCTAACATCAAGTTCACTGTTGAAGAAAACCCTGATCACTTTCTGGACACTGCGTTCAGCTACGGCAACGACGGTTTTGACTGTAAAGTCTACAAAAAACCGGAGAAATTACCCACACACTGGTCATCAGAAGTACCAACCAAATGGAAGAGAAATTGCATTACAGGAGCCCTACACAGAGCCAAAAACATCCCCACAAATCTTGATCGCGACATAAAAGAAATCAGAAGACCACTTTCTCAAATGCTGGTTACCCCATGAAATTTGTATCCTGCACCATCGACAATTTCACATCGAACAATTCTTCTGAAGATGAATCCTTAATTCCGCATTTTCTCTTCGAAGAACGGAAAAAGATTTGCATCAAACTCCCCTACTGCAAGAAGAATGAAATCGCAAGCAAAAGTTTATTTCAAAACTGAACCCCTTCACTAATTTCAAGTATATTTTCATCATTCTGTGGCAAACTAGACAAATCAAAAGTCTATTCAGGCTCAAGGACAAAAACCTTCACAAGTCCCACGTTATTTACGAAGGAGAATGCTCATGCGGAGAAAACTATGTAGGTGAAACAATGCGAAATTTTGAAGTGCGAATGACTGAACATTTAAATATCTGCCAAACCTCGGAACCAGCACGTCACCTTTTGGAAAACCCAAGCCACTCATACATACATACATACATACATTCCAGTGGAGAGTCCGTTGTTCAGCAAGATCTTATTTTAAGAGAAAGATCATCGAGGGCCTAATTATCCAACAAAGAAGCCCAACTTTGAACAAACAAGTTAATTGCTATGTTGCGCAGTTGTTCCCTTCGGGAATAACCTGAGTATATAAAAACTATGCAAATCACGAACGGCCTTTTGACACTGATGATGACATACTTGTCGAAAACGTTTGGTTCCTTTTAATTGTTTATACCCCCCCCCCCCCCTTTTTGTCTTTTTTTAGCCTTGTATATACATCATTTTACCTTTTAGCGAATATTATGCCAATAATAGAGGGCGTCAACAAAATCAGGAACATGGAACATTCCGGAACATTCCGGAACATCCCGGAACAGGGCAAATTATCACAAAATAAATTTAAAAAAGAAAGATAGCGATTACAAAAAACCAAGAAACGAACAAACAAGCAAACAAACAAACAAAAACAAAATTTAAAAAAGGCACAACAGTAGTACGGTATTTCCTCGATTTAACGCCCGGCCCCGAATAAACGCCGGGTACAAAAGAGGGAATTGTAAATAAGCCTCAAAGATGTTTACTTGATGTATAATAAACTTAAGATACACGGCTGCCATGAAATTGAGAAAATGCGGTACATAAAACATCTCTTTCCCGCCAATTTTCTCACGTGGTTTTCTACCGTGATGGTTCCTTTGCCTCTCCCTAAATTAATAAAAATGGATCAAGCCACATAGTAACCAATGAGAGTTACCAGATCTGTGACAAAGATTTGGATCTGCAGAAAAACTTGGACTGAACAAAAGTAAAACCACGTCAAATTAACTCAACATTACTGCGGAGGAAAGACAAAGGCAAGAAAAATAAATAATTAATAAAAATAATAAATAAACTAAAAAACTGATATAGTTTTTGTGTCGGATATTACAGTTTGAAACACAAACACAAACCTTCACCGAAAGCGGTGCCTTTTTTCAGTTGCAGCATAAGAAATTGAGGGAAGTTTGTTATCTTAGAATTTTAAAGGATCGCTGAAATACACCGGAAACTGAAGGAGATAGCAGCTAGATCTAAATATTAATTTTGACAGAAATTACCGCGCAAAAAAAATACGAAAGTGTGGAGCTTCGAGCATGGAGCGACTAAAAGCGATCGATGACTGATGCATGTTTTGCATGTGCAGGAGCCCATTACCAAAGGTCCAATTTTTGTTCTAGGTATATGGAAGGGGTACTCTTAAAATAGGGATATTATTAAGGGTGAACAATTACAACTTAGGATTCATTTCCAATTTTAAATTGGTAAAATATTTTTTTAAAGAATGGACGCCGCATGTCTTGTATTTTGTTGTTATTGTTACTGTTGTCACTCGATAATAATAATAATAATAATAATTATTATTATAATAATAATAATAATAATAACAATAGTACTAATAACACTAATAACAACAATAATAATAATAAGAAGAATAATCAAGACAATTCTTTCTCTCTTTTTTTCGCTTTCTTTCTTTTCTTTTTCATTTATTTTGTGATAATTTGCCCTGTTCCGGGATGTTCCGGAATGTTCCATGTTCCGGATTTTGTTGACGCCCAAAAATAGACTTGTTGACGAGAAACTGTAATTTAATTTGTCCTTTTATGATTTGTGTTATGAAACAGCTGTTTTGATTATGTATCTTTGAGCAAAATGTTGGTTGAAAAGATTGTATCTGTGCTTGATATGGATAATTTTGACTGTACTTTACAAGGTTTTTGAAACAGCTTTGTTTGGTAATTTGAAATTTATAGGGACGTCTTTATAAGATTGCAATTTGCATAAATTAGCTTGTTTATTCAAGCGTGTCTGTAGGTTTTTAAACCTGTTTTCTCTTCCCATAACGTGGTTTAATTTTAGTTTACGATGTTGTGTCCATGATTTATATCAGTCATATCCACAGATTTTCCAGCCGACATAGAAATTATTTCTTTATTGGTTTTATCATATACAGGAACATGTGGTTTTTGAAATGTTTTAGCGACGTGTTTAATTTAGATAACAATTTGCATAAATTAGTTTGGTCATTCAAGCGTGTCTGTAGGTTTTTAAACCTGTAATGTATACGGTTAGGTTTTACTTTACGATGTTGTGTCCATGACTTATATCAGTCATATCCACAGATTTTCCAGCCGACATAGAAACGATTTCTTACTTGGTTTCATAATATACAGGAACATACTCGTGATTAAACAAATCGCTACGCGGTCGTCCGATTTCGTTAATTCTCGTATGATTACAGACCGAATTGGATGACACGAAGTCCTATTACCATTATTAATTTGAAATTTTTATGCAGTCGTTTTGTTCTAGTTTGACTTTTTAGCCTGTAACCTACTAGCCCGATGGTTGCTCTATCTCCAATTTTGGTCCAACTGGGTTTTTAGCGGGATTTTGTTTTGCATTCCAAGGCTGAGCAAAAAAAAAAACTGTTTTAGGCCCAGTTCAGACGCAGTACCTCTCATGTGCCGTACCAAATACATTTTCGCTCCTAGGTCGTATTTAAGCGGCAAGCTTTGCCGTACCCTGAGATTTTGGCTCTCCTACTTGAAATCTGTCGAAAAACCTCATTTGGACACCGAACAACTGCCAAAAAAATACGTACTACTTGGTACGCCGTCTGAACTGGGCCTTATACACTCAGTGTGCTATAGTGGAGGGGGAAGTATTTATAAGAATGATCGCAGGTATTGTTTTGTCCTCAGAGTATGTCTTAAAAATCGCAAATAGCGAGGATGAGACGTGTCATTTCAACATAGGTCAAGCACGCAATGCGTGCCTATGTTTAAGGTGGCCGAACACAGTTTTCTTATACCTATGCGTTATTTATCGGTATTTTCAAACCACTGGCAATTGGGCAGCCAAAATTGGCAAGGTGCAAGTTCAACTAAAGAAGATTGTATTTTGATATGTTTTTTTGGACTAGGTACCGTTACCATGGCAACACAGCTGGTAGTAAACCAGCATTAAATAATGGGTTTGATTTAAATTCAGAAAATCCAGTCGTTAGATTTTTTCCATCATTTGTCTCTAGAAAACTCAGAAAAATACTGGCCTATTGACACTGGTCTTGTGAAATTTTGACAGAGAGATCTTCTGTTATTTTGTGTTTTGCATTTTAACGTTTTCTGAACATGTCCTCTGTCAGATTTCAATTTTTGCAGACGAGCTAAGCGTATTCCGAACTATTATTCTACCAAATTTCATGAAATTCTAACGAGCGGTTCCGTAGAAATCAGTGCATTTCCACTAAATCGTGCAGTCACAATTTTCTGGTTAACTGCGCATGCGTTGCATTTGACAGGATTCTCGATCTTTCTCGATCCATACAAACAATCCCAGAAAGGCAGGGTATTTTCCAAGAGTATTACCTTTAATACATTGAAAAACAAACGTTTTTGACACATAACAAACTGTTTGATTGTTAAGACGGAAAAAACACTTGCACAATCTTCACTGAACCGTTGAAATGAAATGATCGCTGCACAGGCGCCAACCGAGGCGCCATGTTTGTTTTTCTCAAAGCCTTGTGCGCGCGCGCTTATTCACTTCAGCAGTACAAATCGTAGACCGCAGTACAAATCGTAGACCGCGCACAAACACCTTAATTTTGATAGTGTGTCATTTAGAATGAAATGATGTGGAAACTGCGGAAATACATATGAAATGAAGATGTGACCATCACAGTTGTATTAAGCAATTGCGGACTTGTTTTACACACGGGCTTTTTCGTTGCCCATAATTTTTTTGACAATTGCAACTACATATCATGTAAAGTTTTGGAAACTTAAATCTTCAGATACACGCGGCGAGATAGGTCTCCTAGCACCAAAATTGTATTTACAAAAATGAAGGCCTCAATGGCCGACAGTAGACCGTTTGAAAATGCCGCTCAGGTGGCGATTTGTCTATTGCTTTGCTTGTTGTTGTCGTTTTTGTTTTGTTTTTTGTTTTCTGTACAAAATAAAGCTATAATTATCCTTAGATCGCTTGGGCGACCTTGGAACTCAAATTTAGTCTAAATTTGCATGTGACTTCATGGTTTTAATCTTATCAATGGCTACTAAGCAACTACTAACTGTGTGGTAAGCAGAACTTTCTCGGCTCAAGAAAAAAAACACTTTCCCTATAATTCAATTTACCTTTACCATATCAGAGTATGTACAATTATTCGAAGAGTGTTTCTACTTGGAGTAACAAAAAATATATAAATAAAAGGACCACTCGAAAGTTTTGCTTAAAAGCTTTCATTTGAAAGATCACATTTTTGGATTTCATCCACAGAATCAAAATTACAACCACCTCGTACGCGAAAATATTACTCCATAGCTTTTATTTGAATGGTCGAAATTTAGGATTTCATCCGCAGACTCAAACGTTGGAACCACCTTGTACAGCACTGAGAGTAAACAGTGACACAGGAAAGTATTGCTCAATAAATTTCATTTGAATTGCCGTAAGTCTGGCTGGATTTTGAAAATGTTTGAACCGCAAAAAGCGCACGGTCCACGGTTCTAAAGTCTAGACTAGCCCCTTTGAATGTCTAATAAGTAAACTGCCTCTTCTCGCGGCCACAGAAAAGACAAGAACCGTGAAAATACGCCGACAAAGATTAACGACGTGTTTGTCATAATAGCTTGTTGCCAAAAGCAACCGTCTTTGTTCAGGCTTCTTTGGTTGATTTAACAAAATCAACAATTACTCCAGACTTTTATTTTTCGCCTTTTGTTTCTAATTTAAGTATTTTTCGGGGAACGGACTCTCAGGAACTCTTATCAAGTGTAAAACTCGATCGGCAGAGTGCTTCAGGAGTTACTTCAGTATTCAACGGATGTAGTTGCAATTGTCTCAGTCAAGAAAGACTAGTCATCTCTGTTACGGCAAATTTTAGTTTGAGTCTTCACAGTTGGTTAAGCTTGAAGAGGGACATTACTTAACATGTCTTTGTTGTTTATGGGCTTGTTGAAAATTGTTAAAAGCTTTAATTAACTACTTTAAGATCCTTTCTTTTTACAGTTTTCACCCAGATAGACACCTGAGAGTAAATGGACTAGTACAAATAGAAGTAGTTGTATTACACTTACTTCATTCGTGCGAATATGGTTCAAAAAGCAACATGTGAAGTGTTTGATAAGCGATTGTGCAAAACTACACGCTCGCTGAGGTGAAACCCTTTCAACTAAATAGCATAAAATGTAAACGTTCAGAAACTTTTACTCAAAGAAAGAAAAAAATTACACCGCATTTCATATGCTTTCGTTAAAACTGTTCCATTAGAATGTACTAGACGGTTGTTCACCTGTTGTCAAATTGCAAATTTTCTGACAAAGGGCGTCAGTTTATTACAGGTTGACGTAAATTCTTGGCAAATATTTAATTTCATATACAGTTATGTATCTTGTCTTCCCTGACAAAAGTATATAGAACAGTTTGCGAATTTGGCTTACGAACTGGTTTTATATAGCTCTCCTCAGCTAAGACCCTTCACGCCTGAAAGATTGTATTGTTCAAACGAGACTGAAGCTTAAGAAGTAAACAAGTTAAAACAGGCTGATATACGACCTCGAGGTTTTAGATTTAATTTTTTGGATGGTTTTAGTAGTCAAGATTCTTTACAGACAGTTTGGCGGTTGAAATGACGGTCATCGCATGGCATTAGGTTAAGAGTTTTGCCCTTTAAAGCTTTTAAGCATGTAAAGAAGTGCTAATAGCATCCCTCGAGAGGTCTTGATTAGAAAACACTTAAAGTTATCTGAGACGACCAAACAAACCGCCTCATGCATAGAAATGTTTAATATTTGCAACATTCACCGTGCTTTTTCGCAATTAACAAGAGAAAGGCGTGTTTACCTGAGCTGCAATTGCCCGTCACTAGCCGCACAACCCTTTTAGCAGAAACGGAAGCAAGATACAAACGAGTGTATTCAGCTTGAAAAAGTCGCTTTGATAGATATAACAACAATAATTTAAATGTGAAAGGTTTACTCTCTACTTAAGACCCAAAGTGCACTTAACGCCTAAAATTGAACATTACTGGGTCTTTGTCCTTAAAATGTGACTGATCTCTTAATAGCCGCGTAAGAAACAAAATGAACCGGATGTTCTCTCAAGGGTCAAATCGAGCTGGAGGCAGACCCGGATAATTTTTTTATAAGACTAATAATGATAAGAGAGAAAAGGCAAGACCACCTAGAATTGCACCAGAATTTCGCCATCATGTTTAGCTGCAACGTAACAGTCTAAAGTGCTTTTTTGCTTAACCTTAATTCAAATAAAGTGCGCTACCTCTCGCATTCCAAGAACTGTCCATTTGCAAGAAAATGCTATACGCAAGACAAAATCGTGATCGCCGCTTGGGGGTGGGCTAAATATGTACATAAATTTCTCCTCTCGTTTTCGAAAAATTACAATCAATTAGAAGCGATTTATTGAATTTCCTGTTGATCGACTTGGGCCAAACCCACTTCTTTTGCCTGATTTGAACTTTCTAAGACAATTTTTACAAAATCGTGCATGGAAGACTGAAAAAAGCCTCTCAGCACACCGCGTTGTCTTTCGCGCGTGAACGCTTTGAGGCGGGATTTTGTCGCGTTGAAACAAAAGCTGGCTAAAACATGGCTGTGCTGGGGACAAGAAGTAATCAACCACCCGCTGTCATACCTAACTCAAGTGTCTTGGTTTAAAAAGCCTCGCTTGTGGCTCGTACATAAAACATGAGTCAGTTTGGCCTTTTAAAAGAAGGAAACCGGAGCCTGTTAGGCAAAACATTGGGTGGTCGTTTCTCAAGATCCATGTGTTTTGCGCTTTCTGTCGGCCGCCCGCTAGGCTCTTTATAAAGGAGTTCCGTCTTTAGGGCATGTTTTGGCTTTCTTGTTTTTGTAATCAATCGTGCGGGAGAATACTGAATTTTCCATGCATACGAGTCAACCTTTGGTTCCTATGGCGCATTTGACTAAACCTTTTTAACAGAGAACTATAGTAATTCATTTCTTAATCAACGAACAAGAAGCAGTAAACAATGGGAATTTAAAGACTGCCAAGTCTTTTATGGGTAAACGAAAGTAAGCTTGACTTGGTATGAGTCAAAATTGAAAAGATTTGTAAGCAGGTGCTTTGGAGTGTTTTTAAGTCCAAACCAGAGAAAGAGAAATAATTATAAAATTTCTCAGACCATTTTTCAAAGCTGAGAAATGTTTGACAAAGTTAAGGAGTAAAACAGTTATGTAAAGGTTAGGAGTAAACACACATGATATACACCTGTTGAGAAGAAGCTATTTTATTTCTTTCAAGTTAAAAACACAAGTCTGTAGGACTACAGGGCTATTTTCCTTCTGCAACAGTCACACATAAGTGACCAATATTTTCCGTCATCCCTTTCAACCTTTTAGCGATTGTCGAGATATGTTTTCAAGTTGTGTGGCTTGAAATACAGCTCTTTAGTATTTTCAACACCCCTTACGTCACACTTGAACACTAGTATAAAATATTCTTTTAAAATCTTTACAAATTCATACAGATGTTCGCCAAGCGAACTATTATATATAAGTTACATTTTCCTCTCAAAACGCTTTATATTAGAACGTGTTCCTCTGTTAAGTTGTCATAATTTTTCATTTATACTCCTTTGCAATACAACTGGTTCCGCCAAAACGTGCCTCCTAATGCATGCCTCGGGGTAATAAGCACTTTTATTTACTTAATCTTCCTAATGGCCAGCCGAGTTTGCGAGCGGCACTTTATTGATCAAGCGATAACTAGGTTTTCTTTTTCTCAGTGTAGGTTTAGCTAGACATTTGGTTTGCCGCTAAACGAGATAATCAAAGAATTCTTTGCGTGCATTTTGTTCTTATCGGCTCAGGGGAGGATTAAAATCATTTTCAAGTCTTTTATTCTCTTTGACTCGAAGCAAGCCATTTGTTTGTGGACTTTGTTTCTATCCATTAAATAATCTTTTTTACTTTCTTTCTGATCTGTTTAGATAGTAAATACACAGGTACAAATTTTGGGAGTAGTTTCGATTTTTCACCACACCTCAGATGAAGAAGGAATAGCGCTGTGAGGTCTCCCTGCTGTCGTTTCATATATTCCACCATTCGTACTTTGTCCAACAATGCAATTGCTAATCTGTATTCCCGCACTTCCATCGTTAACCGCATTCGCCGGCATGATTCCCTGGCTGTTAAATCCCGTATTTTGAAGCAACTGAGAATTGTCCAAAGAAGTCGGCACTTCACTCGGCAAACCAGGATCACCCTTCATGTAAAAATCCTCAAACGCCGCTGTTGGAAAGGGTGCATTTTGCGAACCTAAAAGTTTGAAAGAAATAAATAAAACGGTGAGAAGTAAAAAATTTACTGATGTCTTGTGAGATATATCAAAGTCTTTAAACCCGTGTTTTGAATGTTTTATCTTTATGCTAAAACGCGATTCTTCGGCCGGCTTTGGGGGTTTTCCTGAATTATATTTTGTAAACAAACCCATTGTGGTTAAAGAAGATAGTGCTCAACTAAAGAAGACCCATATCCAGAGAGTGATGTTATGCCATTAGCCCGTAAAGTAGGCGGAATCTTACCGGATCTGCTGCAATATCGAACTTGTCTCAACGAAAGACACAGTTATCGAGCCAAGAAATTAGAGTTAGAATTTTTATTCAGTAGATTTTCTGACATTTAAAAAAGTCAGTGAAATATAGCTACATCTTTTAAAAAAAAACACAATATACAGACGGCAAACAAACGTTTCCGCATTTGTGACTACGTTTAAGAAGAAGGGTTTTTGGTAATTTTACTTTTTTTATCAGCCAAAATATTGGAAGCTTCACGTATCCTTTTAACACGCCGAGAACTAACCGAGTGAATGGCATATTGCATAAATTTCGCTGAAGTTGTCAAGGTGTAAAAGTCGTGTCCTAAATCTTTTTATAAATTCATTTTCCCTTTTCATTCTCATTCCTAGGCGACAGTTAAGCATACATCGTAAAAAAAACTGTTGTTCTGCACAAAAATTTAGCTCTTGATCAAACGTAAGACTAGTCGTGTTTGTATTGCATAGAATTTTCAAACGGGGATTTAAGTGTTCCTGTCAAGGGTTTAGCTTTTGGAAATTTTCATAACTCGCCAGTCCAAAGTTAAATGAAAAGTAAGACAAATTTCTGACTCCCTTTGCAATTATGAAAATTTCGCAACCAAAAAATTTCTTTTGTAAAAATATTGGCTGTTCGATAAGGAAAGATCTCTTCGTTGAAAATCTGATTTAAATTGTCTCTTAGTGGTCGAGACAACAAGGTTTGTTGATGTACCTGTAGTGTTTGACTTCTAAAAGTTAAACGACATACCCTTTGAATTATTAAAGGAAGAAGATCTCTTTGAAACAGTAGGTAGTTTGTTTTTCAAGTGAAGTAACACGAAATCTATACAGCTATGTCACATGGCTAAAATCACGACATGTAAAGAGGCCATTTCCGCCTTGCAATACAATAGTGACTCTTGCGAAAGCATACGGCCTTGAGTCAATCGACACGTTAAATATCTCAAGGAAGTAGCTCCAAACGAATTTCTCCCCGGTAAATCCCTTATCGCTAAACAAAACTCATGATAAACAGCATTTCCATTTTGCCATTTCCTGCCAGCCCATATTAAATGTCTCTGGATATTGCATAGCATGTTCCCTGCTAACGTCTATTTTTAGCTTAAACACTTTTTCTCGAACTTGGAGCCATCCTCACGAAACTAGTGTTGCCACAGCTGTCGTTTCTCATAAATGTGCTAAAAATGTAAGACAGCCAAAATGGTTGAATAATGTCTTTATTAAACAATAGGAGGCTGAAACGCAACTTTCGAATTATTCAAATTCGTGATTTTAAGTATCTTTTGGTGAGTTGCCAAGTTTCAGAAGAAAAGTTCGCCCGGCAATAATCACTTAGTGGTGTGATTCAACAAGAGCATTGTGTGTTCTGCGGTTAGAACGCTTTCAGTCTGCAACCAAGGATAAAAAGTGGACGTGTTGAAACGTTCTTTTGTAAATTTTTCCATCTCTAGGGGCAACTGATCAATCTTTTAGAGCTTTAGGCTAAAGGAGAAGATGTCAAGACCGCTGTTAATGCTATCAAATTGAAGAGCTTTCGAGTGCTTCTCAAACATAGACTCGAGTGCTTTCCATTTAAACTTGACTCATATATTCCTCATGTCACACACATGGAACGTGCGCGCTTTCCAAAACTGATTGACCGCGCAGATAAAAGGGTTGGGACAGAGAGAAAAAAATTCTGGAGAAAACGTGAACAAGGAACTGAGGGTAAACACTTGTAAACACAAGGCTACGTAGCCTACCTGTGTAATTTAGATGTGATGTGTTGATTGACTGTTCGGCGTTTGGCGCTGATCCGTTTCCTAGGTTTTCGCCTCGCGCTCGCCTTGACCGTCTGCCTGATCGCACCGCGCGACTCGCAGCGTTTGGCTGTGTGACACCTTGCTGCTTGAGCCTCCTCTCTTTAGATCTTCGATTCTGGAACCATACTTGAATGACTCGCATGTTCAATCCTGTTTCTTGAGCTAACTTTTCGCGGATATTTCGTGAGGGTTTTGGTGTCGCTGCAAAAGTTGCCTTGAGGGCCTCTAGTTGCTTGGCTTTTATAGTGGTCCGCGGGCCGCGGCGTTTCGTCCCAAGCGCGATGTCTAAATCCTCGTCCAAACCATAGCTTAGATCTTTCTCCTCGGAATCAGAGTCTGCGAAACAATGTAACACACTTACAAAAACAGAAAAATCAGATCTATTAAGATTAAATAACCGTTTGTGTATTAATAAACGACCCAATTCGTTTTCTGCACACTCACCGGATTGCTTGGATGGCAAGCGTGATTGATAGTAGTCTTCCTTACACACGAATTTACTATCCCCCACGTAATACAGTTCATCGCCGGTCAAGATTTGCCGATTGCAGGTGGAACAATTAAAACACTTGACGTGAAACACCAAGTGTTTGGCTCTCCGTACCATGTCGTTTGGCGAGATCCCTAAACAGCAGCCAGCGCATTTGGTTCCATAACGCCTGAATTTCAAAATAAAAACGCACGTTAAAACGTACAATTTACAGTGATCGAATTAACTAGCACCGGGTAAATGTTGACAGGGCTGTAAATAAGCAGGCAGTTTTAGAATTTTCGGCCGATCGTGAGCATCTTACCTGTAGAAATCGTTCTTACAAAACAGCTTTCCTTCTCGGGAGAAACACTTGTTCGTGAGTGCGCTTTTGCAGTCATGACAGTGGACGCATTTTACATGCCACACTCGGTCCAAAACTTTGAGCAGGAATTTGTCCGAGATAGGCTGCTCGCATCCCGCGCATTGTTGAACCATGCTGCAAATCTGCGCCTTCATCCAGACAACTCTTCTTCGCTTGCTTGCCAACTCAATTCTCTATCCGCTGTGGCTGTATGTACGTTTATGTAAAGTGCAGGGCACCGCGCGTGAAATTTATGCGAGTAACTCTTCTGCGTGCCCGGTGGGAGGTACCTCGGACTTTACCAGCTGCCGAACGGGACGGTAAAATGGGATATGAGAGGAGGGATTGTGAATTTTCTAAACACCGACGCTTCGCTTTATTCCGCGGTCAAAATTTGCATATAGTTTGAGGCACGGAATGTAAAGTGACGGGGTGATAGCGCGCGCCTCAGAAAGCACTCAGATCGCCATGCTATACGTCAATTAGCTTGTTGAAAGACAACACATTTACGCGCTCCGCTTTTGATATCATTTGACTCCGCCTGTCAAAACGAATTGACAGTTCAAATTTGACAGGACTGTGACAAAGGCCAATGACATTGAGAGCTTTTGTGGGCGCGAGCCAAATGTTCAACACAGTATTGTTCGACCGGGATTATGTAAACTCGGAAAAATCGCGCAATTTGAACATCTTTTGTAATGGCTATTGTTTCTTTTGACTGCTTTCATAAGTCAAAGAGCGCCTACATGTCTCGCAAGGTCTAACCACGCGTGCGCCTTCAGTGAAGTGAAGCGAGTGTGATCGATGTGAAGGAAACACCGGCATGTTATCTCGCGCCTCTGTTTTGCGTATATTGTATTACAGACATTTCCGACCATTGAGAACATTTTTCTGCTGGTTCTGTACATGATGATCCATATCAACATAAAAGGCGGCTGCAAGGCTCGCCGATCGGAACGGAAAACCCTTTGTGCCGAGATTTACTTTATCTCGTGATAAACCCTATGTTGTTGTCACTAAAACATGTCAAAACACTCCCATTTGCGAGTGTTTATTTACATACGACTTTTCCAAACAATAGCCAACAGTTAGCGCGTATTCTAATGAGACATGAGTTGCTCTCGCTTCGCTGCGTTCTCGCGGCAACGAAGTGATATTTAGCCTTGATCGCAACAAAAAGTCACAAAGCAAATTTCCTTAAAATTCACCATCTGCTCTCTCCGAGCGCGAAAATGGCAAACCACAGATTTGCATCAGATCGTTTGGCTCCTGTGAGTCGGCAATTTACCCGCACGGCACAGGGAAAAGTGTCGGATTCTGATTTTCCGAAAGTGCCTCTTCCGCAGAAATTAAATTTCACAAAGTGAATTATTCAATAACGTCGACAGTTTTTTCGTTTCTTGTTTGACGTCTTGATGGCTAAACCATGGTTTTTAATAAAAGCCATGTCCGGTGCTCTTCCTTCGCAAAAAGACGGCAAAATGGTAAAATTTTTGTTAACTAGCTTCGAGCTAATCGCCGCATTAAAAGGATTTTAGCATCTGTGACGTGGTTTTTACGCTTAAATCGGTTGAACAAAACTCAAATATGCAATCTTTAAGGAAGGTATAACCTTGGGAAACATTTAAAACAAACAGGACCAATTTTCTGCGAAGTAAACTAGTTCTTTTTTTCGCTGGTTTTTATGCGATGTTAAACTCTACAACACAGCTTAGGTTCAACATGCTAATTTGCAAAAACACCTGCTAAATGAACAACACCTGCCTTTATTATTCAACCCGCTGTGCAAACTGGATCGCAGGCGATCAAAAAGTAGGACCACTGATTTAATTTCTCTTCAGATCTGGGTGCCGTGCGACAAGTGCAATTTTGCAAAGACAGTGCAGAAGTACAAACACATACGTACGTTAAAAGCTGCAGAAACACTCATGCATACAACAAAAGAACTTGTGGCTATAAGCTACCCGCGCGGCGTTTCATCATTATTATCCCGTCTAATTTTTAGCCTGCGAGCCGAAATAGAGATTTAGGGCCGATTGCACTTAATTAAGAAATCTGTCGGCTTGAACGCCCACGGCTTAGCGATCATTGGAGCTATTATGAAAAAGGATCTCAGGGCAGGTAACATTTCTTTGTGTTTTCAAGATCACTTCCAGTATTTCAAGCCAGTACCACTATTGTACGGTTTCTTAATAATGTTTCATAGAAGATTTTCAGATAATTTTTTTTTTAAGGTTTTTGTAAAGTGATACTCATAACGTGTAATTTTTATTCGCTCTGGTAAGGAAATTTGCAAGGACTTTTTTCAAAATTTTTAGCGGTTTTACGACTTAAGATCGTACTTCTCACAGTTTTAACTTTTCTTCCACCAAGCGAAACCATAAAACGTCAGCCGTGAGCACAATAAACCTGTGAAAGGCAGCCGGTACCGTGACTTTAGGTATATTGTGAAAATACGTCCTGCCTGCTTGCCCGGACCATAAATCACTTGTCAAATCCTCCCCCCACCCCCGTGTGATTTATCACCCTAGTAGGTATCATCTCCACTTCCTTTTGTACGAGTAAAGAAATCACCTGTTTCTCAGTAGCTTTTCCCAACAATTAGCTCATTTAATTCCTCCTTTGCCTCAGTACTTCACTGAGCGAGCCAGGCTGAAAAATCTTTAATTATTTTTTCCACTTAAAAGAAAAAAAACACGAAAAACTCTCTACGTACGCAATTGTAATTCATTCGTTGAATGGTCATACCCAAGGCTTTATCCAGTCTCAAAAGTAGAGCCATCTTGCAGAGCATATTTAACAGTACCAACAGAAAATACTGATTGCTAGTTTACGTGTGAATAGCCTTAAAACTTTACAAGAATCCAGATGGAAGTGCCTTGTACAACGCCGCAATAAACGGCACTGAACACAGGAAAATATATGCCCATAATCGCCCCGGCCCTGATCGTCTCGATTGTTTTGGAAACGATCGGGGCAATGGGGAAGATCCGGACCGACATACGGAAACCAGCCTTTAAGAGCACCACAGGAGGTACTGCTCAAAAGGTTTTCATTTCGACTCCTGTATACCTTAGGATTTTCTCTAAGAAGCCAAATTAAAACTAGAAGCGCCTTATATGGCATAACAAAAAACAGGCACCATAATAAAAAACAGGCGCGAATCTACTATGATTTCACTATATGATTCTGGTTTTGTTCACAATTTCAATACACGCCACATTACAGACTCAAGGTTATCAGAACTCAGTTACTCTCGTTGTCTAAGTACTGCCTCTTATCCCTAGTATATCCAGACACAGCAAGTAACCGGGGGCTAAAATCGTGCCGTAGTTTACTTTGGATCTTAAGTAAAGATCCAAGAGTGAGTGGGGACTTTCCAGTAGAAGATCAGAAAGTCAGCGGGTTCAGGTCCGTCTTGACTTGAAGACCCTTTACCCCACATTGTCTCCCTCCACCCAGGTGTGCAAATAGGAACCGGGGAAAAAGTGCTGGGGGTAACATGCGATGGACTAGCATCTGATCCAGGGGGAAGTAGCAACACTCCTAGTCACTTTATGCTGGGTATCCTGTGATGGACTAGCATCCGATCCAGAGGGAAGTAGCAGCACTCCTAGTCACTTTATGCTGGGTACCCTGTGATGGACTAGCATCCGATCCAGAGGGAAGTAGCAACACTCCTAGTCACTTTATGCTGGGTATCCTGTGATGGACTAGCATCCGATCCAGAGGGAAGTAGCAACACTCCTAGTCACTTTATGCTGGGTATCCTGTGATGGCCTAGCATCCGATCCAGGGGGGAGTAGCAACACTCCTGGTCACTTTATGCTGGGTATCCTGTGATGGACTAGCATCTGATCCAGAGGGAAGTAGTAATATACTCCCAGTTACTTCCTGCTACAGAAACCGAAGTTTATCGCCGGCCGTGTGGCTTGCTGCTTCATACGCGACTTTTTACACGCAGCGCATGATTATGTCCAGTTTTTTTCTAAATCCAGTAGCTACATCATCATCATCATCATCATCATCATCATCATCATCATCATCATCATCATCATCATCATCATCATCATCATCCAGGCCACCACATCGGTAAGGCTATAGACCCTTTGTCACTCAGCCTCAGTGTGTACCCAATTCAGATCTCTTAAGCAGTGGATTCCTTATTTGTACGCAAAGCCTGTGAACAGTATGTTATTCACGCTCTTCGGCGACATCAAAGATGTAGTCAATTACAGAATCGCCAAGGTCACTGCGTCTTTTAAATTAAAGGTTACGCAAATTTGTGGGGAGCGTAGAAGCATCAGCTTACTACGATCAAAGACTACCAAGACCAGTCATAGTCTTTTTCAATCCCGTTATGCCGGACAATCTCAATCTATGCAAGACATTCGGCCAAAGCTAAAGCATTTCCACACCACCTGTCTGGGTCGCTTGCTTCATATTCATTGCCCCGACAGAGTACCTGACATCGAAGTTCTTGCTGGCCTACTGAGCCACTTAGGCTGAATACCTCAGTATTCGCTTGCCAGATAAACGACTTCCAAAGAAACTCATGTATCGCAACTGACAATCTGAGAGGAAACGCGTAAGACTGATGTCGTCCAAATAAGCGCTTCCGGCAAAGATAGCCTCAAAGACTTCATGAGCGCTTTTCAGTAGACTCAAGCAAGGGGCGTAGCCACGGGGGGTCCTAGTGGCTCCCCTTGAGGATGTCACGTGCTTTGGATTTGTAAGTTCAGTGGTTGACCGCCGCACAAAATACAAATTAATAGGCTTTCAATAGCTATTCGTCCTGACAGTGCACCATGAAGGATCTACCCCGCCATGAGAAATCCTGCGTACGCCCCTGCAGACACTTGGATGGATCATGCAACAGATTACTCTAGATGTAGAAAACTGACCCACAAATTCTGCATCGAATGAAAGCTAGCGTACAAAAGTAGTAGAGGAGAAGATTTGGTAGAACAAAATTGCTGTAGACTGCGAGTAGTCTCTAATTTGGCGATGGCGATTGTGGGGCGGGCGAAATACACACACGCGCGCGCGAAATTTCGGCGCTCCCTTCGCGTCGCGTTGACTCGAAATTTCGCGCGCGCGCGCGCGTGTGTGTATTCTGCCCGCCCCACAATCGCCATCGCCAAAATTAGAGACTACTCGCAGTCTAAAATTGCTGTCAAAGGTACCTTCAATTTGATGCGCGCTATGATGCGGATCAAAGTTCTAGTACCTACAGACGCCAAACGCACGTCAAAGATGTTCAGAGAAAATGTAACAAGTGCTCTGACAACATTGATGAGTGAAAAGTCGATGAGCACGTTTGGCTACGCCTTTAATGCGCAAATACAGGTGTTCAAAGCGAATTTTCGTACATTTTGTGACATTGTGCCAGATGATACTGATGGGAGTGGAATGTTAAGCCAGTATCAGCAGCAACAATAGCCGTCCATTTTAAACCCAAACCCGAGGGGACAGCCGCTGAAAAAAATAGTCCGTCTTTTGCCGGAGTATGTATGCACTGTGCATTCATTCATATCAGAGTATATCAAGGTAGCAACTGAGTACACTCATGAGTGAAGTGAAGCTAATTTGAAACTGAGGAGATAACGCACTTTCAAAGTTTTTTCGTTCCACTTGTGTCGGTACGATATTGCTCATATTGGTTACATATGTGAACACAGAAAACGGGTTCTTTTCCGTTACTACTTTCCATTTTATCGAGAAAAGACTGGCATATCGACATTGTTCATTAAACATCCTTGTGACAGTACTACTATCAAGGAACCTCCCAAACTACAATGTCAAGGATAGCTCAGTACAGACGAAGCTCTCCCAATGGACACCTATTTAAGCAAAGTTTGCTTGGTCCTGGACAGGGCAAATTCACGCAAGCTCTACCTCCAAAATATGGACACTTATTTTATGCAGATACCTGGGTAGGGTCTTTCCCTTCGGTTTGTTCAGTGCCGGTTAGACTGTATGAGTGACTATTTCTTCCCTGATCATGATATTGTAAATCATTTACCTATGTAGCCAATAGTTTTTTTCATTATATTGTTAAATAATTCATTTTAAATGTATCGTAGGCAAACTACTGTCTTCATTAGTGTCCCCAATTAGTCTTAAGGTTCTCATCTTATTTTTTAATGTTCGAGGATGACGCCTTCTCTCCTCTCACCTTGCATCTTATACCGACACATTACCACATGTAAGGTAAGTAAACCGCCTACGGGTCATTCAATTCGTTTTCCTTGCCAAACTTCTTGCAGTGTTATCAATCGACTCAACCTGCTTCACTTTATTTTGATAATTGATTCCTATCAAGAGTGAGAGTTCCGCAAATCATCAGGCGGCACGCGATACTTGCGAGTGGGCACGCAATCAACATTCCATTAAGTCGTGTTGATTGACAAACAGGGCGTGTGTTTAGTCATTGTCATGACCTACAGGTAACGACACTCGATATGATGAGAAGGTCAGTTCTAATACATGATAAAATGCACTTTTGTATAACATATCCCTCTGTTGTGATTACTCGTTGAAATGTAGTGTAAAGTTAACCTTGTATAAGTGACAGCATGCCTCCTACGCAAGTTTGAATTTGGTCGTCATCCGCGTCTCCTCTCCATAAAAAAGTAGCCCTCCTTCTCTGTGACGCTATCAGCAAAGACGGCTCGCAAGGAAAATCTAATGCACGCGTTGCCAAAAGGCGAGAACAAAAAGTTTCATCTCCACGATCCTCTCTCCTTGTTGCGCTGGCAAAATAGTCAAGCGAGAAGCTAACTCGCCTCGCCTATGGCCTCCGTGCAGACGTCTAGCGTCTCACATTTCCCTTGCTTCACGCGAAAGAAAAAGAGAACAAGTATAATAATAATAATAATTTATTAATTTATATTGCGCTATTTAACATAAATATGATCAAGAGCGCATTACATCAGAGTATCTAACTAATAAAAAATATGAATACCTGTCTAAGTTACATAATATGTACAATTTATAAATATATACAATCAAATATAGAAATAATAATAGATACAAATAGATATAAAATACATAAATATATAAATGGTAATAATAGAAAATAAATATATAAAATTAAGTATGTCTAAAAACTGTTAAAGGCTAGTCTAAACAAATGTGTCTTCAGTTGGCTTTTGAAACTTGAAATGCTTGAAATGCTGCGGAGGCTTGCAGGAAGATTATTCCATAGAGTGGGCGCAGCCACGCTGAATGATCTATCCCCAAAAGACTTCTTCATCCTACCTTTGGGATGCATTAAACGTACCCCTTCATTGGAACGTAATGAACAGCGCGTATTATGTTTTACCTTAATTAGATCACTAATATAAGAAGGTGCAATCCCATGAAGAGCCTTGAAGGTTAGTAATAAAATTTTAAAATTAATTCGATACTTTACCGGTAACCAATGCAATTCGCGCAAGACGGGCGTAATGTGATCATACTTTTTACATGATTTGAGCAGCCTAGCTGCAGCATTTTGAACTCTTTGCAATTTCCCTATTTCACGGTCTGGTAGTCCATAGAGGAGTCCATTACAATAATCTATTCTACTTGTAACAAAGGCATGTAACACCATCTCTAATTTGTCCCTAGGCAGAAATTGGCTAATTTTCTTGATATTGTGTAACCAGAAAAACGCAGCACTACAAGACTTAGATATATGGGCCGACATAGGAAAATGTTAGTCGAACCAGGCCCCGAGATTACGGACTTCAGAAACGGGCTTAATATCTATCGTGCCAACGCGAACTGAACAATTATCAATTTTCTGCAACTGATGTTTCGATCCAATAACAAGAAATTCAGTTTTAACATCATTGATCTTTAATTTGTCCTGGTACATCCATTTACGTAAGTCACTAATGCATCGCTCCATGGCATCCAACGATTTCACTAGGTCCGTGCTATTGTTGGGATCAAAGGACAAGTATAGTTGGGCGTCGTCAGCGAAACAGTGTGCATCCGGCAGATGAACTTCTACAATCTCAAAGAGCTTGGAGGCATAGAGTACAAACAGAAGTGGACCGAGGCAGCTGCCTTGTGGAACACCACAAGACATGGCCTCAATGGTTTCTAGTTGAAAAATATTAAAAATAATTTACTGCAGAACCACTTTCTTAGTCAAATATCATCCAAGCTGAGTGGGTGTACTGAGAAAGTAATTTTAACTTGTCTTCCCGCTTAACTTTAAGGTGGCCATTTGGAAACGCCAGACAGCAAAAATAATAGAGGGATTTGATGGTGCTGGGGCGGAAAAACGGAAATAATGCAAACTTTCCCAGCACATTTCTGTTTTATTTTTTTTTTATTGAACGCCGGATTGCTCGAAGGGGGGAGACCTGACAAAGGACTACGCCTGACCTTCCAGCCTAGGGGTTGTGCACGAGGAAACCTCTGCCGTGTTTATAGAAACCTTACATTTTTTCTAGCACTACATAACTTAATACTAGAGAAAACGGTCAAAAGATATGGTTCTTTTAATAGGGACCAGCGCAGAAAAGAACAAGACACGGATACGGTCAAACCTCTCTACTGCGATGGTTCTTTTTGGTTGTTGATGGAAGTGAAGTTCGAGCCTCCACACGTGTAATCCTTAAAAGCAAGGGCCGTAATGTGGCTGTTCTCATAGTGCAAGTACATATTAACGCCGTACGATACAATTACGTCAATTTCTTCGTCTGTAGGTTAAACTAAGGCACAGGCAAGGGTTACTTCTAAGTATTTTTCCAGTGACCGTTTGTTCTGTGGATCTGCCATCTCATTTTATATAATTAATTACCAATTTCTCGTCTTTGTTGATGAACTTGATTCTTTGAGGTCGAAATTTCGAGGCTGTCAAATGCCTCAGGGTCTTGCGGAGTAGGTTAGCACCGACGCGACCCTCGAACGGACAAGGTGGAAAAGCCACTGTCCTGGCACGCGAAACTTAGAGTGCGTACGTCAGCAATTTTAAGTCTCATCTATGCTGTCGTATGGAACACTAAGTTTAATGTTATAGTTGTATCCAGCTGTATCGTCATAACTAGAAGAGCAAATGTCTGGGATTCCCTGAGTCGAATTTTTCGCAGAAAAATCAAACAAACGAATAACTCCTCGGTGTCTCCGATGAAGAATCAAATCGTCCGCATACCACAGATTCTCACGTGGTGTTTTGTCCAATGGGATGTTTGCCGTGATCATCCGGGAACCTTCAAATTTACATAGCCTAACAGGATGGCGTGCATGCGTTATCCACAAGGTAGACATCATCCGCTGGTCCCAGACCATCAGTGTCCCATCCTCTGCGCCGGTCACTACTTTCCAGTCGTCCATTTGCACGGCAGTCACAGCTCTTTTATGTCCTAAGTGAAAAGTGAGCACGGCCTTTTCACTGCGCAGGTCAAAGACTCGCACCCTGCAATCATAGCTGCCTGTCACGAGGCAATGCGGTGGACAATTGGCTAGATTAAGACACGTGATCTCGCGGTAGTGGCCTCCTAATATGGAGAGCATTTTAGCTGTTTCCAGGTTGTACAGACGCACCTAACAGGTCAAAAGAACAAACAATCAAAGTTGTAAAGAATTGTAAATTTCCAAAAGAAACCAACCTGACCAGAAAAAAAATCAAGAAAAGTTGATACTTGCTTATAAATACAAAAACAAAGGTTCTGGCTAAAAGTGGGACGGGTACGAAGTGGGACGGGGATGCGGGGAGGCGTGAGGACGTGAGATAGGGGACGTGTAGGGACGTGAGATAGGGGGCGTGTGGGATGCAATATCAGAGACGTGAGGACGTGATGTCGGGGAGGCGGGGTTGTGACCTCGGGATGCGGGAACATGAGATCGGAAAAGTGGATAGATGGGAAACTAGGCGATGGCCATTTTTGAACTACTTACAGTTTCTTTTTGCCCTACAACAGTTCTGAGTAGTGAATGATACAGTGCAAACTGGCAGATGATCACGAACACAGAGACAATGATTAGGTAAAGTACATTTTTAATGAAGGGGGAGGAGTAGGCTGGAGGTTTTCCCTTTCAAACATAGCCTTTCCCCTTGTATTTTAAAGAAAATCATGGTCACCCAAAGTCATGAACACAAAAAATACCCCCCTCCCCCTACCAGTAGCCTTGGCATCATTTTTACTACCATCTCACTATTATTGGCATGTACCACTGTACTTACTTTGTTTCCCAGTGTTCCATATCCATATGAGCCAACTCCAAGAGCAAGATGGTCAGCGTTGCAGTCCATACAGCTTAGTTTTCCACCAATCACATGATCTAATGTAGAGAGAAGGCCTTTGCCAGGTGACAGGACTAATGCAGTATCTTGAGTTGCTATAGCAACTTGTTCAGTTGATGAACCCAGACCACTGCCTGGAATAAACATGGCATGACCAATCTGTAGATTATGAATTATGTGTTAAAAATAAAGACATGTTTTATTGTCAAATCTCTACTGCCTTGGGGAAAACCTTCTATAATGTAATGAACAGCTCTCGTGTGGCTTAGGTAACTCAGATCTGGTCTGTAGGGTGCCCATTTGAGAGGTTCAACTGCAGAAGATATTGGAACCTCAGTCTATGAAAGAGGGTTTCACAGTAACTGTCAATTATTATGTCAAAGGAATCACCTTAAACAGACTCCTCATATTCTTAAAAAACCAGCCACAGAAAGTCAGGCACTGGGAAAGTTGAAACCATTTCAAAAAGAAATTTCCTCAATTAAATGTTTTGTCTTCCCACTTTCACCTACTTGGACTACCCATCTGCCTGTACAATTCAGTTTCCCTAAATGCTTCATATTAGGTCATTCTCAGGAAGGCAATTGAACTCAGGTCAGGTGCATCTAGCTCCCGTTTCCTTAAAACACAGCAGCTAGAAGCATCACTACTCCCCCCCCCCCCCGGATTAGTCTCCCTCACAGCCATTTTTAGTGTCATCACATAACGCTCCTGCACACTAAAAACAACTGTGAGGGAGACTACTCCTCAATGAGATGCTAGTCTATCACAAGGTTACTCTTCAGCAATTGTTTGCCACTACCCACACCTGGGTTGAGTAAGACTTGAGTAGTGTAGAGTAAAGTTTCTAGTCTAAGGAACCTCGACAACATGCAAAAACCACCCTTAAACCACCAATCCTAGGAACGTTTGACTGAATGCGGACTAGAAGTCTAACATGCTAACCACTATACTACTGCACCTCAAAAAAAAAATAATAAAATAATAATAATAATAATAATAATAAATATTAAATAAAAGACACAAAATCAAAAACAAAACAATAACTTGGATTGTGGTCAGGTTATAGCCTGTGACAACACTTGTTTTATTTGCCATTTTTGGGGGGCAAAAAATTCGGCAGTATATGTGATAATTAACTTACTTTATCATCATAATTCCTAGATTCAATGCACATCCACTCTCCATTAGAGTCAGCAATTTGCACTTTGAGTTCATGATCTGAAATTACTGTAAATGCTGGTAGGTCACTTGTTGCTAGAGAGACACTTTTTACTGATCCCTCACAGCGGCAGTGACACAAAGGTGACGAACTTAAGCTTGTGTGCCAAATGTAAACATCACCTACAATCACATGACATGTCAGTCAACTGTTATCATCTGGCAAAGATTGTTAGTGGTATCCACATGCAGTGGGGTGCAATTAAAGAAGAACATGTTCCAAATTAAGCAGATACTAAAAGTATTTTAAACTCATTTATATGCATATTAAACTGGCCATAAATAAGCAATAATTATTATTTGTCATCACTGACCCCAGCATGGTCCTCATGTACTAATGTTGTTAATGGAATGAACAGAAACTGGATTTCAAAATAAGGCATTCTGTCTATTAAATGACTAGGCCAGAAAAACTTGAAATACTTTTGTTATGAATGGCATCAGGGTTCACACCTTCCCACTCAAGCTTCTGCCAAGTATATACTGCCCTCCCCCCCCCAGGTATTGAATAGGGTTACCTGAGGGAAGGGGGAGTGTGGTGACAGCTCAACAACAAACTACCAAAAGCACAATTACCATTGTCAAATCCAGCAGCACACAATGTGCTGTGGATAGCAGTGGATGTAACCTGTGGCTTGTGTGCCTGAGTTTCAGCCGTTGTTATCAGCTCTCTGTAGCTTGAGATGTTTTCTTTGTCCCCTTCCCAGCTGACAACAGCTCCACTTGAGTACCCAGAACATATTAAATTTTCATGAACAGACACTGCACACAAGCGTCCACCTGTGAGGCAAATTAGAAGTGATGACTGTGAAAACTGCTTTCACATCAAGCCGTAATGGAAAATGGTAGCAATTAAGTGACAATTTTACCATGGGATCCAAACTGCTCTAAAATAGCCACATAAAGAATGGTTATCAGGTATGAAATGACCTGAAGCTTACACTTGAAGAATTAGTTTATACTTTTGCCAGAACTAAAGCATCACACAAAAGGCTTATTTTGTTCTCTGGGTCTGAACCAAAACAAAAGATATCAACCAACCCTTAGCTCCTTTTTTGTTTTAGTTTTTTGTTTGTGCAGATTATTTCTGGTTATTTGAACTTGGGCATTCTGGTGAAAAAAAATAAAAATAAATAAATACTGTACTGAACTATTTTTTTAAAATGATGACAAGCCTGAATGC
The DNA here is from genome assembly GCA_964030785.1 of Siderastrea siderea. Classification (NCBI taxonomy): domain Eukaryota; kingdom Metazoa; phylum Cnidaria; class Anthozoa; order Scleractinia; family Rhizangiidae; genus Siderastrea; species Siderastrea siderea. The sequence continues at coordinate 18,630,470 of OZ034978.1, read as the reverse complement.
CAGGGATCTCAGGAGGGACCTGGGGGATCTACCCTTCTCCCCTGCCCACTTATTTCTCAAAAATATAAGGTCTGAAGGGCCAAATTCTTTTGTACTTTGACATTCCTGACTCTGGGCCCCGTTTTGCATTCACAAAGTTCATAATCAGGGGAGTTTTTTTTCAGAAATCTCTTTTTCAGAATCGGTGGTGGATGTTTCACCTCTTTCAAATTCCAAACTGGACAACCTGCAAATCCTCTCCTTCCAATTCCTTCTCAAGTGCCTCTCCTCTAACGTGCTATGTTGAACAATAGCCTTCCAATTTGCTCTGTCTACTACCACAAGGTCTCTCTCTTGGACATAACCTAGTTTACATGCCATGCGATACCAAATCAGTTCATCTTCTGCCAGAATTCTCCAAGACTTGCTCACTTGAGCACAAGCACACAAGTCTTTAAGTTCAAGGTGGGAAAAAATTTGTATCCCCACCTCTTTGGGTAAACTCAAATCGAAAAATGGAATACTCGTAATTTCATCTATGTCTTCAATCAGTTGATCTACAAGGCTCTTTTTGCTGCTTTCCGTACAGAATGAACCTTCCTTTAGCGTAACAGAAGTAATTTGTCCACCAGTTTGTGAAGGTTGTGGTAGGCTAAACAGAACAATTTCATTTTGGTTTGCTATTGAGATGGATTTGTCTTCTGGAGTCTGACGTGATTTCCAAGAATTTCCGGCGTTTTCACTCAAACATTCCAGAGGATCAACCTGAACTTCCAAATCAGTGGTTAGCTGACGTATTTCCTCCCCAAAACTCTCGAATCTGCTTTTTAGACAATTGTCTTTCCTCATGTGTTGACATTCTGAGTTTTCCCTGTCCCTTTGAGTACATGTTTCTAGCCCATCAGAAATACCCTTGCTCAGTTCATTTTTCCATTTCTGACGAAACAATTGGAGTTCTTCACTGTCGCCAGCTCGATCCATCGGAAATGGATTCTAAAGCGTTTAAAAAGGTGCTGAAATCATGAATCGTACCATTTTCTGAGAACGTGTGATCATAAAATTTGTTACATTACAACGGAAAACCGCTGACAGCCCAGTGTCATTCCACGCATGCTCACTACTGTTGGCTTGGTGTTCTGCAGAAAAAATACAGACGGGGCCGGGAAAAGGGATTGAAAAACATGTCCCGCTCTCGGCCTTATAAGAAACTTACTTCTCAGCAAGTACCTGTAATAAGTGCATCAGTTCTCCTTATTGGAACTACAACTTTATTCTTCGTATTCGTGTAAGCTTATATTTTTCACTTTTCGTGTTTCAAGCGCTTGAATCATGCCCACGCCAAGAAAAACCTTGCAGGATTTCACTGCTTTATTTTATGCTTTCAGATGCCCACGTTTGACAACGGAGTATTCTGTTGTTATAGCTGTTTATGAGGGAATCCTAACTTTGATAGTCCTATCAAGTTTTGCGAATGCTACGTTCAGAGATCCTGGTGTAATCCCGAGAGGTAGGGCAGCGAAACGACTTTTTGCTATGTAATTTACATTCTCGAAGCTGCTAGACATCTTTCGAGACAACCACTGTAGGTTTTGTGTATTTAGCCGTAGCCTTGAAAGGTACCTTTTTAAGCGTCATACGGAGGAAAACATTGAAGTTAACCTTCGTATATAGATGATCATATCGTAGGTATTAATGTTAGACTAGATGGATAAATGTTGTGATAAAAATTTCTTCGCAGCTGTGTTCTCCAGCTTTCACATTGTGTGTTCTTCCGGTTCTTCCGTCCGTTTTTTGCACGAGAAGTCGCCCAAAATAAATTGTTTACAGAAGCTCGTCGTTGTGGTGAAATACGACAAAAACAACGAGTAACTGAGATTTAACATTCAAGAACTTAAATTATTCAAGAAAAAATATGTTCAAGAGATCAATATTAACAAACTTGTTATTAATTTACATGTGCAGTCAGTGGTATTGATAAATGTGTAAAATCTCTCATCCTTTTGCACCACATGTGAGTAGTCAGATTGGGTTGTTCCAGAAAAAATCCACACCCCCCCGACGGATGGGATTCTGGAAATTCTCGCGGGAGGGGGGGTAAAAGGCTCTGGAAATCCAGGCGGGAGGGGGGGTTGAACTTTAAAAAGTCTTCCGCAGGGGTCATTTCAACCGATAATTCAAGCGCTTCGAACGTTGAATTCGGTAACACTTCAGCTTTCTCAGACCCTGAAAAAAGTAGAAATATTTTTGTTCAAATATTTCTCACCTGACATAAATGATAATCTAAGTTCCTTCACAGGTCCTTGTATAGCAGAAAACGCGAAAACAAGATACAAAATTAAAGAGGAACCCGTCACAACGTTGTTGGAACGAAGATCGTGAAACGCCTGACACATTTCTACTCGCCTGACACATTTCTACTCGTACCCAGACCTAGCGCGCCACCGTTGTGTGATTTCACGTTAGCCCCGTTGAAATCTCGGTTTCTTTGGTGTCACGATAATAAAAAAGAAAAGAAAAACAACTGATTTACTTTCACACCTTCACACTTTGTATTTTTAGTCTTCTTTTTTTTTTGTTACCTTGGTCTACAATTACCAGCCTAGTCTGCCTACTTCTCGGCTTTTTAAAACTTCAGCACAGATTGCCCTCTTAGTCATAAAAGAAGGAACGTCAAATTTCAGCGTCTTTGTTACAAGGTTTGAGAAACGTAGACGGAATAAGTTTTTCTTGCGCTAAATAATTTCTCTCAAGTTTGCTTTGCTTATCAATATCATTGTCCCCTTCCGAGACCTCTGCAGCCGCAGTAGCTTCTGCTTTAACAGTTGCTTATCACTTATGGTCATAGCGGACTTTTGACACGACGCACTGGACGAATCTGAAAGCGATCTTAAGCCGGTTGAATGTACATGTTAAAAATTCATTTCTTGATTGGGAGCAGTTTCAAGTGCTTTTGCTTTGGCTACATAATTTCTCTTCAGCATAAATTTTGCGTTCCCGATTTACTGACGAAAGCCAAAAGACTTTTTGTAACTATGGCGGACACAATAACTGAGAAAGCGGTTCACAACAACGCCAGTTTCAACATTCCTTCCACTGCACATTAGAACTACAGGTCCTTGAAGGTAGGATGTGTGAATGAAGTTATCCAGTCTTACGTTCTAAAAGAATCTGGACGATAAAGAAGTTTAGACTTTGGTTATTCGAAAGATTTTGATTTAGAAGTTCTCGATCTTCAGTGGACGAGACTGACCTGTTGTCTCGAAAAGCAGGCGAAAAGTATTGACTGTTGAACTCTTTTATCATATTTTTTTACTAATCGTATTACTTTAGGACCATATCTAGCGCAGAGTAAGGTTGAGGGCAACTGAGTTTAATGAGTTAAGAATGTATTAAAACACTCGTTCACTTTTTCGTATTTTTGCTCCTTTCTCTTTTTTAGTTCCACGCGATAGAATTCTTAGCTTAATATTAGCTAATGCTTCAGAAATTACGTGATTGCGCGTATTTTCTATTAAAATTAAATTCGATTTAAGCCTAATAGTTTTTTTCAGGAAATCCAGGCGGGAGGGGGGGTCTTTTGTCTTGGAAATCCAGACAAGAGGGGGGGGGGTCTTGTGCTTCAGGAAATCCAGGTGAGAGGGGGGGTTAAAAAACGACCCCATCCGTCGGGGGGTGTGGATTTTTTCTGGAATAACCCATTGTGAGAATAAATAATTGTAATCATGGCATGCTAAATGTTTGAAGTGTTTTCACACTGAATTCTTCCATGGCGACACATTGTAGCGGGGAGGGGGGATTGTGTAGTGGCGAGAGCACTCACCTCCCACCAGTGACCTGCGATCGATTCCCGAACCCGGTGTCATGTGGGTTGAGTTTGTTGTTCGTTCTCGTCCTTGCTCTGAGGTTTTTTCCGGGTCCTCTGGTTTTCCTCCCTCCTCAAAACCCAGCATTTCCAAATTCCAATTGGATCTGGAATCCGAGGGCCACAAGTTTGTCAGAAGGAAAACTGTTTAGTGTCACCCTCATTAAACAAAGTCGGTTACTTTAATGATTGCCAAATGAAAATCGCTTAAGATGCAGTAGAACTCACTCACATTTTGGAGTCGCTAAATCTTTGCCAAAAGATTGTAAAATTAAGTTGTTGCTAGTAACAGTAACCTAAAGGTTAATTTATGCGTGAATATAAGCGAGCACGTGATATCTATGACAAATTCACCTTTATTTTAAAACAGGGAAAGGCAGACATTCTTTGAAATTGGTACAGGGAGAGGGCAAAAAAAAGTACTGTTGACAAACTATAGCATAATTATGTCATATTGTGTAACACTCTGAGTTACATCTTAGGGAAATAGTGTATAGCTGTTTAGTTATCTTGACATGGGAGATAAAAACCATGTTGCAAGAGAAAAAGTAAGTAGAAACTTGATTACTTGTTATCGTCTCCAAATACAGTCAAATGGCAGTTTGTTGTGCATGTAATAATCTGTTACAATCTTGTTGCCAGCTCTGCCTTGTAATTAGGATGTCTAATGGTCCTCAAAATGACGTATTTCTTAGGAAGACATTGCTCCCGTAACCTACAGTTGCAATGTTAAAAAAGCAAATTTTGTTCCTTTGCAAAAAATATACATGTAGTTTTAACAGCGAGTCTATGTCATGCCTGACCAGTGTTTCGAAGATCTGAATGGATTCCCCCAAAAAGACACATCCCTTTGAATGGATAATTGCACCTTAGTTACACTGCTCCTAATCTTTGAATGTCCAATGTAAGCTCGAGAAATTTCAGTGAAAATTTAAAATCTCACAACAATTTTTTTCATTCTTCTTTGCGATTTTGAATTTTTCGTTTCCAACCGACACATGAATTTGGGAGTCTCCATTTAGATCTTTGAAACACCAGATGAGTGTGACCTTCATAGAACATAATTTTATACTAGTATATTCTTCTTCCACAGCAGAAGTATCAACCACTGACCAAGAAGATGATTTTAGAGCCCCGCTGTTCAAGAATGTTGATATAAATGGTATTACAGTCCGGATGAAATGGTGTGACACTTGCAAGTTTTACCGACCACCACGCTGTTCACACTGCAGTATTTGTAACAATTGTATTGAGGTAGGATTTTTAATTTTTTCTGAATATTTTCTCTTGTTGACCAAGACATGATATGTTGCTTACCAATTAAAAATTAATTTCAGTATTCTGGGAGCAAGAAAATTGTTATAAGGATATTGTTAGTTGGCCTCTGACTTAGGCCATTGCTGGACTATTCATTTACATGCACACTGTGGCTGAAAATATTGTTAAGTAACAAATTTTTGTCCACAGTAATGTATATTCGTTTGAAAATTCATATCCTGGTATTTTTATCTGGTTGTGCAATCTGAAACTTGTATCGCAATCTCATACTTGTATTGCAATCTAATACCTATATCACAATCAAAAACTCATACTTTCTTTCCATTTTCACCTGTTCATTGTAAAAAAGGAATTTTTTTTTGTAATTGAGGCATTTTCTAAAGTATAGTCTGCTTATGAAATATTAAATTTAATCTCCTGTTTCAGCAAAAAACAATCAGTGTTTTTGAACGTTTTAGTGCAGGTGATAGGCAAAAAGACATCAAAGGAATTGTACTAATTAACTTTTAATAGCTACTGGATGTGTTTTTTGTTTCACTGTAGGCAATACTAATTAAGTACTTATGTAGCGCTGTTGGCACGTGCTGATTAACGGTGCTTTACTGAATGTGAACAACCTATGTTGATGAACAGCTGTAACACATGTTTTCTTGGCTTGTTTTCTTTTCTCTTTTCAGCATTTTGATCATCACTGTCCCTGGGTGGACAACTGCGTTGGCAAGAGAAATTATAGATATTTCTTTTTCTTTGTGCTTTCACTCTCCATTCACATTATTTCAGTTTTTATATTCTCTTTGGTTTTTGTTCTTGAAAAAACAGATCATATCGAGGATGCAGCTGTACCGTATCCTTTTACGAAATGGTCATCTTAGTGTTTGATAAATATTATTTGACAACTTGTATTTATTATTGTATCACTAGCTGGCCATCACCAATATGCCAATGACTGGATCTGGTGATACCCCTTTTTTACCATCCAATTTAGGAAACTTCTCTATTAATAGGATATTTAGTAAGTAAACCCCTTTCTGCTGCTGCTATATCAGCGCATAACGTCCAAGAATGAAAGATTGTCTGAAAAACAAGCAGTTCACTGAGAAGTGAACCTTCGAGGACAATTGTGAAATTTTGCTGGCAATCTTTTAGTCAAGGGCATTATCCTCCGATGGACGTGAGGAAGGGGTTTATTTAATTTATAACCCTCCGATTAATTTTCACAGCACATTTTTGACGTGCTAAAGAAGAAAAAAGCCATTGATCATTGATGATGAGCAGCTGATTTTGCCATTGATTACTAGCTTCTGCAAAGTGATTTCCTTTTTCTTTCAGGAAAAATTAAAAAAATTGACCCAAACTTTGACTTGTTTCTTTGTGCTGTTGTGATCAAAATAGAAACAGACGAGGTATATCAAATGGGCATTGCCTGTGGTCCGAATTTGTACCATGTGATGTGTTTCTACCAGTCAGCATGCTGAAAAATTAATTGTCGGGTTACGAGAAATGATAGCCTGTTAGTAGCAAACCAATAAAAGTTTACCCCTGCTCATATCTAGGGGCTCTCCTTGCAGTAAAAGCTGTTGTCAAGGCATTGTAACAATTTTATCACCTTAACAGAAGATTCAGAATAGCGATCATGGTGGTGTGTGGTTTGTCATCCATTCCTGTAATTGGTTTGACTGTGTTCCACACAGGACTTGTTGCCATGGGACGCACAACTAATGAACAGGTAATGACTCAGACAAGAAAGTTCTTGAAGTAAATACTGCAGAAAAACTTGAATTAAGCATGTCAGAAATGTTTTCTTTTAATGGTAGCTTCTTATTGCCAGAGAATCTGTCTGTGTTGTGGGAAAATTTTCGCAGTACGTGCACATGTTATTCCATTTGGGCGAGAAAACAAATACATGTAATCTGTTGGGACTGGATGGGATTTGATGAGAAAATGTCTTCTTTTACTTTTAATTGCTTGTCACTGGTGCCTTGAGTGTTTCTATCTGTATGCTAAATACAGGGTGATTGTGCAGTGAACCTTGCAAAAAAAATTTTTTTTCAAAGGAAATTGAATGAATCACTCAGGAAAGTTTATTTCCTTTGATGTACATTCTAGGTGACAGGGAAGTTTCGCAGTGGCCACAACCCTTTTGATCATGGATGTAAAAACAACTGTGTAGTTACGCTGTGTTCTTCCCAGTATGCCAGGTAAGGAACTTTTATTTTTTTCTTAATCCAGTCAGTGTTTCTTAACAATAATGCATTATTTCTTTTATTTGTTGTCCAGGTACATCAGCTATATGGAAAGTATAACGAAGGAGGATGTCAAGAAACAAAAGAGAAAAGAGACAAAGAAGAAGAAAGATAAGGAAGCTCAGGCTAAAAACACGGCAGATGGAACTGAGTTATCAGAGGTTAAAGTTGAAGTGGCGCCTAATCAAAGAAACCAGCACTTAGAGGTGCAGCGAAGTCATATTGACATATTTTACACAGTTCTCTTGAACTCCTTTTTTATCATAGAATTTGTCAAAACATTGTCAAAATTGTTGTGGATCGATGAAGCAAGTGGATCCGCAGCAACTTTGACAATGTGTTGACAACATTTATGATCAATAAGAGTACAGATGGTCAAAAATAAGCTGTTTATACAATAACAAAGAAAACTGTGAGTAAACAAGGCCTTTACCTTGAGGGTTTTTTTGCATGCTCAAGGAAAAGTCAACTTGGTGGTATAAATCTAGGAACCACCTAGTGCAATGATTAAAATAGTATACCCCCTATTTCTAACTCTCAAGGAAAATAGTAAACTGTTCAAGGTGGTGGTGAGGCTTGACATATGGCAAGAGTGGTGTTAAGTTGTATTTTTTTTTAAATCAAAACTGAGCTGTGATACAAATCTTCAGTTTATTGGTGCTTGTAGAGACTGTTGGTTCAAGACCTCTCCCTGTCATTATTTTGTATCCTTTAGGCCCATTTGTGTGTGATTTTTGATGCAAGTTTTGTCACATGCTGCAATACAACTTTTGGTGATTACATTGCAATTTCTCTGTGCTGAGTGCAATATTTGCTGCAATTTCCCAAAAATTGCGGCCAAGTTTCACCAAGTTTCAAACATGTTCAAAACCCGTGTTTTAAACCTCTGGGACATCACGGCAACAAATCAGACAGAAATTGCAGTTAGTTTATACTTGTGATTTAAATTTTGAGCTTGAGCCTGGCGAAACTTGGATTGAAAAGTGTGACAAAAATTGCACAAAAACCAGCCTTTAGACTAACAAATTTGCTCCACATTGTCCCTCTCCACCCAGATGTATAAGTGGGTACTGGTAAACTGTCAGGGAAACATAAAATGCAGAGGGGGTGGGGGCGAGGTAACCCTGTGGTGTACTAGGATCCCATCCAGGGAGTAGTAATACTCTGTTGCTTCATGCTAAAGAAAATTTAGCATTGAGCACCACCTGTGGTCCCACAGCAAATTTACCTGAAGTCACAAACGGAAGTACTTTTTTTACCATATTAATTTTTTTTCAGGATGGAATACAAAATAACAGTAGAAATGAAAATAACCACCAGACAAGAGTCCATGAAGGGAGATCACAGCGACCGGAATCATTTGCAGCTGCTGTTAATGCAGCACCACGTGTATCTGCCACATATGTTAAGTCAAGTAGAAATGGAAGGACAATAACTGGCAGCCGTGAAGTCACAGTTTGATGTTGCACTGTGCACAAACACTGCATGTTTATCTATCAAGGAGCTTTTCTTCCTTTATGCTGCAATTCATGGCAACTGAGAACAAACTTTGGTCTTTAAATCCACAGATATATGGACAATACTTTCAGATGGAGTCATTTTTGAGGACACATAGCTTCCGACCACCATTTGCATGATAGAATCAACCATTTTGCGTCCACATAGAAAACACATTGAAGATGTGGCAGAATGGACAAACTGGTTGCCACAGTTTACTTTAAGCCTGATATTTAAAAAAAGGTGTATAGTTAATACCCACTAGCCTGGGTAAACCTTTTATCTGTTCTGCTGTTTCTTAAAGGGCATAGTTACGAGGATTTTGCAGATTTCTGGTCAAAACTGTACTAAAATTATCGGTAGCTAACTTTATCCATGCCCAACATTGTCTTTGAACATTTAAAGGAACATATTAACTTAATTTCATTAAGAGAAAACAAACCATGACCATTAAATTTCGATTTAATGTCATCACGCTGAAAGAATTTGAAAAGTTTAGCCTAATTTGACAGAAAATAGTTTCAGTGAAGTAATATAGTCTTTGGTAACGAAACTAGACCATTATTTGTGGGCGTTCATTGATGTGAGGACATATTTTTAATTTTTAAATTGATCTAAAATAGCGTGACTATGCCCCTTTAAAGCTGAGACCAATTCGTTTAGCTACTCACAACTGGGAGCAGAAAGTAGCAATGGTGTAATGCATGCACAGTAATTACAGTTAAAATCTTTGATGGTAAATATCATTTGATAATCATATTGTAAATAGTATTCTTGCACATATCTTGTTATATGCTCATGCCTAAAGTAGTAGTTTACTAGTTTATTTTTCATGCTTGTCAATCAACAACAGATGGAACAAAAGCTCCAAGTAGTAGTAATCTTGTTTTTGTCCTTCCACAAGTACTCTAAACCAAGCAAAAGAAGAGAAACCATCGGTCTCATGTAAGCACACTTCCAAAAAAACACAACCTTATTTGGTGTCAAACATGGCGTGCTGTGTCATTCAGCCTTCAAGTTTGAATGAATGTAAGGCAAACTTCTGCATCCATAACTGTGGACCTGTGCATTAACAAACACATGTCACTCTGTAAGACAATAATGTTGTTATTGTCTTACAGACTGACATGTTTTTGTTATTGGGTTAATTTGTTAGAATGCTAAAAAGATTTATCCAAGCCGTGGCTAAGCATAGTTCTATGTAAACTTAAAGTTATAAACAACTCAACTTCAAGCACCAAATGTCAAATACCAGGCTTCAAACTTTAAATGTTTGATACCAAATCAGGTCAAGTTTTTACATGACATATCCACACTGAGATACCACTGCAGGTACTATAATATACATGTAGTATGAATTCTCCCATGGGATATTTCAGTGTGCAAAAAAATACCAAACCAAAAACAAATTATGATTTTTTTCTTGTTTTAACTGGGTAACCAGAATCAGAACTGTTTTAAAATTTGTGCTCTTTTTGTAGAGTTAATGTTAAATTTGTAAGTCTGTTGTAATTTTCTGTCTAATCATACTATTTTATGGGAGGGAAAATATCTCACTTTTTTGCTCTTACCTGGTGTATCTTTTGAAGGACAATATTGTGCGGTTTCATCCTTCTTTACAATGAAAACCATCCTATAGCCACCTTATTATCACCACCACTTTATTGCAACCTGAACAAAAGCTAGTGTGGTGATTTTCGAGATTTCTGTGGCTTGTTGGTAGCCAAGGGTTCCACTGTATAGTGGAAAATGAAGAAAAGCAAAAAAGAAAGAAGGAACATGAAAGAAACAAGCTGCAGGTTATTCTTCACCTACCCTCCAGGGCCCTGTTGTTTGAAGGCCAGTTAACACTATGGGATTAAAATTTAACCAAGGTTCCTGTTTCTGTCATTTCAAAACAGTTTTTAGAGCAGATTCCAAGTGACTGTTCCAAAGTCAAAATGTAGGGCAAAAAAGATTTGCAAGAATTCCTATCATTTGGCTATCCGTATTGTTTGGTGAGCTTAAACCTGCTTTGAACAACTGGGCCCTGTTGTCTTTGGTTTTCATGTGCTGTGGTTTTTAGAATTGACCTTGTGTTTAAGCTAGGGTGTAAAGAATGTTTTTTTCTTAAGCAAGGGTTTTGATTTCAGTTAAGGTAAAGTGAATTAGCTGAGCACTGTGCATGCAACAATTAATTTTTTGGGTTATAAATTTTTTGGTATGATTAAAGGAATTAGTCCTCAAATGTAGTACATCTTGATAAGAGATTCTTTGATATCTGTGGTATAAACTCACATATACATGACTGTACATAGTTTACATAAGTGTTAAATAAATAATAAATTATATAAATTTTAATATGCTGGTTGAAATTCTATTGTGCAGTTGAATTTGTCTGAGCAATCATCATAATTATGAATTAATCACATTTGGATCTGTTTTTGGTCGAACTGTGTATCTGGAATCTAAGTTTTGTAAGAATCTACCCGTCCTTTTTCTAATTGTGGTTGCCTGTGAGAGATTTAACTGTGAGACAAATAAATAATAAAATAAGCAAATGTGTTGAGATTTTGGTTGCAGGTAATTCCAAAAAATTACTACCCCAAAAAATCCTTGGGGGGGGGGGGGGGCTGTTTAAAAGGTTTTACTTTTTGAGGGCATATTTTTACATAATTCAAAAATACTGAAAATGTTTGGTTACTCTGTCGGTATGCCTGAAAGTAAACTATTTATAATATGTACCTGTCATTGTTGAGTACACAATTTAAAGTGTCACACTAATTGTTTCAATGAGTTTTTCAGCCACAGATCTAGTGATATATTTAAATTGAGAAAGTATAAGTAGTGTTGTTTGCGTAGTAATCATTGTCTTCATTTATAGTAGTTAAATTTTCTGTAGAAATATTGAAAATTTATTTTGGTAACTAGTAAAATGCCATAATAAATATTTGGCTTGAGTTCGGCTGTTCTCTTGTGTTGTGCATAGCTTTTAATAGGAAAGGTAAAGGTCATCTTACATTAGTTGGGGAAGGAGGGGAGGCAGGGGCAAAGTGGGTGCTGGAGGTTCCAGGGGGGGGGAGGGGGTACTCTCATACCGTATTTACCCGCGTATAGGCCACACCCGCGTATAGGCCGCACCCCAAACTTGTGATCTAATCTTGGGGAAAAAATAATTTCTTAACTATACAAGAAGAAGAATCGAGTTTCGAGTCGAGAAACTAATGAGCTTGTCGCTTGAGTGATCTAACGAGAAATGAATCGGACAAACGGACCGAACTTGATCGCGAGCGTTATTGTTTACAGATCCGTGTGTCGAAAAATGAGGTGCAAGCGTCGCCGTTTTGTGCGATCAAATAATGACAAATGATACACATGCGTTTAGAATTCGCTGCTCCTTTCCTCATAGGGTAAATAAACCACTTTGAGTTTTTAATGTTACGGAAATTGTTGCGATAATTCTCAAAACGGCTATTTGACAAAACGCTCTAACGTAAAGTCGCTCGAAAAAAACTCAAGCTTTTCCCTGTTGTTTCGTAAAACAGGCATTTCATGGGCTCAGCGTAGTGACAAGCTTTGTATCAGCGATGCTAAATTTCCGATTGTTTAAGAATTTACACATTTACAGGTGAAACAGGAAGGCAAAACGGCTGTCGAGAGTGAGAGTTGTATCAAAAGCATCGTTGCGTTACGCATTGTGTATTTTTAACAAGGTTTCAAATTTCGCTTTTGACGTATGCAAATTAACGTGCGTAGGGGTAAAAATAAATCACCTCTTATTTATCGCTGAAGACATGACAATGTGATATTTGAAACTGTGATATTTTATATCAGTTTCATTTATGACTTTTTCTTTTTATGACGGTTTCAGTGTATTTTTCGTGTAGTTCGGCAAATAAACAAACGCGGTTTCACGTGAACGGCATCGAAAGGGCTTCGCGGCTTGACATGCAAACTTCGTTGGACTTCATCCAATAACAAACATATTCGGAAACTAGATACGCTCATTGCAGCGGAGGGAAGCAAAATTCTTCGAAGACATGGATTAACTTAACCACATACGATACATTCAATCAAACTGTCAAGCTTTCAGTAACTTTGTTGACTCTGTGTGTGTCGGGAAAGTTTGCATATTAATGAGCTCAAAACTCTTGTACCCGCGTATATTAAGGCCGCACCCCAAATTTTGAACCTTTTTTTCCTTGAAAAAAGTGCGGCCTATACGCGGGTAAATACGGTATATAAGCTTCATAAGTATGTATCATAAGTATGGAATAGGGTATGGTTTTTGAGCTTGTTGGTCCTTAAATAGGGTGTCCATTTTGTCCCTTTCTGGTTTTGTGATTCCGGTGTCATCCTTAGAGTTACTTTTTTGTAGTAGATAAAATTGCCCCACGTAAACGCCACTAAACGAAAAACTATCCATTAAAGAGATTTTATAAAAGAAAAAAAAACGACCTGTTCGCACAGTTCTTAGGTATCGTTATTTTCTAAAATAGAGTGTAATTTTTCGGGTTTGGGCCTTAAAAAAGCTATCAATTTTGGAATTTTTAATTCTCAAATAGGGTCAGGGTTTAAGAATCTTTGCGGCACACACCTATTGTAAATTAACGAGAGTACCCTTCCCCCCCAGGGCAGGAGGTAAGAATTTCCCACTTTTTCTTCTCCCCCCTGACTTCCCTGCCCCCCCATGCTCCTACCTCCCATTAACTTCACTAACTTGTAGACAGTCTTCTTAGTGAGGAATGGAATAGGGATCATTGAGTGGATAGAGCCTAGTGCAGACTGGGGAGGGGTATGCCCTCTCGGATCCCCAAGCTTCGCACTGCTTGCTTCATTGGTCGATTTTTCCTTGTGCTCTATTTGCTACCAATGGAGCCTGCTCACAGGCTAAGGATGCCCTTCTGTCGCCACCTGGGAAATCCCAGCTCCCTCCTGCTTCTTGTCCCTATACCCTCACCCACATGTACAAATGTATTTCAAAAATAAATTTTCATAAGAGATAAAGAGAGCACTCCCATTCTTAATATTTTGTACACAAGTACACTGAACGAAAGAGTGGATTTGACCATATTTGGCTGTAAGGCAAAAACATATTTGATAAATGCAAAAAAATTATATGCCCGGGGGGATAAGTTATATAGGTGTGTGCTGTGGAATAGGGTATGGTTTTTCAGGTTCTCAGGCCTTAAATGGGGTATCCATTTTGTCCCTTTTTTGGAATTGTGATCCCGATGGGATCCTTAAATAGGGTACCTTTTTTGTTTAAACCAAACTTACAGTACGTAAACCATGGTTATGGTGGCGTATTATTAAACTAGGCCTAACCTGCTATTCTACGTGTGATGGTAAACTTCCCATGTTACAGAAAAGAAATGAAAACGGCCTGTTTTTCCCGTAAATAGGGTATCATTTTTGCGGGTTTGGGTCTTAAACAGGGGTCAGGGTTTAAGAACCTCTGCAGCACACACCTATCCTAATTTAACGGGAGTACCCCCTCCCCGGGGGGTGATATGACGTCAAATTTAAACTAGGACATATCTGTTAAAAAGGAGTACAAATACCGCCTTTCACCATTGATCCAAACCTCTCTAAGAATTTCAAGTTTTTGTCAGTTCTGTTTATTGTCGTGGAACCTATGGAACAGGGAGGAGATATACCCTTACGTAATTATGGATTGTGACCAAATTGTTGTCTTTGAAATAATAGGGTGTCGAGAGTTTTGGTATGAAGAGCTATGTTTACCTACTGGTCTGAAATACAGTGTAGGTTTTTGCCGCTCTGTTGTAAGGAGGATTGAAAATCATACTGTTGGTCTGAAAAGGGGTAAAGGTTTTAGAGCTGCACCCATATAACAGGAGTACCCCCGCCCCCTTTTAATAATTTTTTACTACATGAAAGACCAGAGGACGACCGCAATCATGTGAGGCATGGTTGCTGAGCCGCTACCATTCAGACGACGCAATAGATGTCAAATCATTTAAATAAAATTATTTCTCAGAGGTTGATCATGAAAGGTAGCGTGGCCGAGTGGTCTAAGGCGCTGGTTTTAGGCACCAGTCATTTCGATGGCGTGGGTTCGAATCCCACCGCTGCCACATTTTTCCTTTTATTTTCCTTCTTTTATCCTTTTTTTTGTGCTTTCCACGGTTTAGAAGCCATTTTTTCCTTTTCCTACGTCGACTGTTTCAAAACGGGAGGTAATATTTTCTTTGGAAAAGTCTTATTTGTTTATAGGAGATTTTGTCCATTGTTAATTTGCGTCGAAGAAGGAAGCTTCTATTCGTAAGGAAAAAAAGGAATTTCCCGGTGTATTTGCAATACCTTTTGAGCGCCTTTGTAGCTGAATATGATAGACTTCGTGCAGTCCCTCTTTTCTGCAAGGGATATTTCGGTATTCTTAACCTTCGAACGTGAAGGGAACATGCGAACACGACACCTGCGCCTCACGTTTCCGGATGGCAGCATTTCGCCCGCTTACTCGCGCGTGTTGATACGATGCTTCTCTGACAGATGTGGGTAAATTTACCTCGAATAAAGCCTATGCACTTCAAAAGAGCATGAAACTGGCGAGGGAGGGGTGGTTAGGGCATTGGGCACATAACATAACAGATCCCCTTCCGTATACCAGGGGCACTGCAAATTATGGTAGGCCAAAGGCAGGAGGAGTCCATGCCAGAGGAGGTTCCGTAATTCCAGGTGGATCTATTTTCCCAGCTGTTATGTCAAATTGCTGTTCAATTGGACATATTGTAACGGCTGGAAAAAATAATATATTTACTTCAACATTTTGTCAGGCAAGGCCTGGCTTCTCCAGGGAATCACTTGCCGAAAATAAGCATCATTGTCACTCATTAACTGCTCCAGCTCAGAAAAAAAATGCTCGGTGAAATTCTGTTTATAATGGCACGTAATTAATTTTTGCTTATCTGCGGGCAAAATATTAAATTAATCAGACGAGATCCATTAACGGCAAAAAATGTTTCACTTTGGGTTGGAGGATGGGTAGGGGGTTAAATATCCCACTTCCGTGTCCTTTACTGCAGGTTCGTACCCCTTCTTTGGCAGCTCCTGCCTCTTTACGCTCTTGCTACTGCAAAATATTATGCAATATTGGGATTTTTCCAAATTGCTCCCAATTCCTTGCCATCTTATCTCGTTTTCCACCCCTTCTCTTCTGGTTCCCACATCCTACCCTGGATTCCCTGAATTCCTCACATTCCCCCCACCCCCCCCCCCAAAAAAAAATTTACTACAACAAATGAGAGGGAATAAGCAGTTCATTGGTCACAGACACAATCTGACAGCATGAACGTGACTCTTGAAACCGGCATTCTCTGATTTGTATGGGAAATTCACTAAGGTTCTCAAAATGCAAAAATTTAGCCAAGAATGTGTCTTCTGTGTAATTTGGATGCAAATTGTGGCCACTCTTTATGTCTTTTTGGCTGGTGTTGTTTGTGTTGGTGATTTAACAAGACACTAAGAACCAAGTGATTTTCCCATACTAAGTCTATAAATCAGGTCACATTTGGGCTATCAGATTGTGAACTTCGGCTGGTTGCAGGATTTTTATAATCGCCATATTGCCCGATGAAATGTCACTGCACACTGAAAATGTAATGTCAAAATAAACAAAAGGACAATATAAGTATTGTATAAAAAAATTTAATTAAATAGTTATAAACTTAAATTACAATTCATTATTTTTCAAACCAAGAAACTTCTTGATTTCTTTTTACATTTATGAGGACATTTCTTCCTCGTCCCCATTTTTTTCGTCTGCTGTTTCATCGTGAATGTCAGGAAGTTTTGTAGCAATTACATTCAAAAGTTCTTCAATCTCTTGATCGGTTTTGAAACGTTCTTCACTGTCCTCAATGATCTAACAACAAGAAAGGATGCAAAATATACTTGTCACTAATCCTAGCATTTCTTGTTAAATGAAGAATTATGTATAGAGGAAAAGCACAGTCAATATGTCAATGGAGAGTTCAAGTTTTATAGGAATTACTGTCTTGGTCAGCAACCTAAAGCTTGAAATCTATTTCCAATACTCATCTAAACTTCACACACATTTTTCCAGGCCCACAATAGGTCCAAGGGAGTGAATTTTTTTTTTAATTGTTATAAATTTTCAAGTCCCCTCCCCCATCCCTACATAAAATTCCAACTGTGAGTTACCATTGCTGTGATTTTGTTACAATTTGCCATTAGTGAGTCCCTGGGACTCACCCCACAAAAAAGAATGAGTCCCAGACCAAAACCAATGAGTCCCATCTATCAAGTGCTTGATCTCATACTTTGTTTTGTTTTGTTTTTTTCACCTCAGCTATTATCATAAATGGCGGGCTTTGGTAAGCTTTGATACTACTTTTTTCCCAGGGTCCTCTCAACATCAAAATTTGTAACCACTTGATCACAAATAAACATGGCGGCATTTTTATTAATAATGCAAGAAAAGGCTTGAATTTTTCCCTCAGAAATTAGTTCTAGATATGTTTCGCACCAGCTGATATTTTTCTCTTGAAGTAAGTTGTGTTATGGATTCTAAATTACAAAAATGGGATGTCAGATCGATCAAGGCACGTTCATGTTTATGCATCCTTAAGGACGCACGACATATATTATTTTGCATATTTTGGGATTTTTAATGCTTCAGAGATGCAGGTCACAGGGGTAACAAAATCACTGCATTGTAAATTAAAGTGATAGGTCCATCATTTTATAGGGAGAAGTTTTTAGAAGACCATTGTTATGTGTCGTTAAAAGGTAGAAAGAAGTGGCCATGTATACTTTTTGATTTCCTCGGAATCACTTTAAATGCCATGTTAGTAAATATAAATTAATTAAAGGATCCAAAAAGCAATAAATACTTCGTACACACCAGCTGAATTTCCACTGGTGTTGTCGGCCTCAAGTTCAACACCTGAAGCTTCTCTGCTCTGTTGAAAATAAAGAGAACACAAACTCATTAAGATTTCCTGTAAGTACTTCAAGGGCAAGACTCATTACTACACAATGCCTCTGTCCACCAAGTGTCTCTGTGTCCACATGTCCATGTGTACATAATACCTCTCTGTACCAAATTAATGGACATTAGCAGACTCTCTGGGGAACATAAAAGATGTCTGAGGGAAGAGGGAAATCCTGTGTTACAAAGCATGTCGTTCACCATTCAATTTTCTCTGAAAGGGGGATCCTTCCACTTGCAAAAATTTACCGATGGATAGAACTTGTCCTGAAAAATTCCTCACATATACTTTTCAAATTCATCAAGAGGTTGCTTTTGCAAACAAAACAATCATTCGGGGGGTGGAGTTTGCAAAGGTTCTGTTGTTTGTAAAGCAGAGATACCCTGGTAAACACACCATCACTTGGGATCTGGCAGTTATCAGGTTAACCATGATGCATGTTGATAAGTGTTTTTGGCAAAGTTTTTACAGGGACTTTTCCTGATGACATACCAGTATACATGGACAGCTGTGTCAATCATTAATTTTTCGAAAACACTTCAAAATGACTGTTGCACACATAGAGCAACCATAGTAATGTTGATCAGCCATTCTGGGGTTACTCCATATCTCCTTTGTAAATAAGTTACTGAATGCATGCCAGCCTCATTTTGACACCCAGCAATACACCAATGTTTTGATCTGTTTTCCCCTACCTTATCAGTAAAAATTTTGAAATAATGATCCTCACAGTTAAATGTATTCAACTTGAGCAGTTGGAAAAGCAAACCTGAAAAATTCAGTCTCGAACAGGATCAAATTTGCTTCTTCAACTGCTGAAGTTGAATACATTTAACTGCAAGCCCTGCATGGTCACATTTATTACATCTGAAGTTTACACATGATTTATTTCACATATATCCATCTTCGATAAAAATTCTCCTTGGCATTGGGAACTGTTTCCTTATCAGAAGTACAAATGTCTGAAAGGGTGTGAGCAGAAGTCAATTGCTCTTTTAACAAAAAGAACAGTTTAGAACTTTTGCACTGTCCTCACTGCATTACTGCATAGTTCACCCAGTGTTACTAAAGTCAAACTACAAATTTTTCACAGACACTTAAGAATAAGGGCCGTAATGTCTTTCCCTTGAATTAAGCTTCTTGTACAGACCACAGGCAAAAGACAAAATCATATAATTTTACATCCTTCAATCTTTTCAGATGACCCTCTCAAATGTTTATAATCCTTCTCATTGGACAATTGCATGCGTAATGTGGGAAAATGCTTGGAAATGTGACAGTTCATTTCATTTTCAATTGATTTAACTTAGCACTGTACAATGTATGGAAGGGAGGTTTCCCAAACCTGGGTGTACTTCCTTTGCCAATTCTTTAAGTTCTCTTATAACTGAACAAGCAAACCTCAGGTAGCTATATTTGTACGGTTAAGTATTCTTCTTTTGTTGGTTGTCCTTTATAAGCTATCCTTTCCAGTTGCAAAATTGTATCATCTTTCTTGTAACTGCAGTTTAAACTGAAAACTAACCAATATATTTGCACTCGCAGGAATAACTGCCACCAAGAAACATTCAAACCAAACAAAGAAGAATTCCATAAAATAAATGTAATTACACTTATGGCTGTAAATAAGATGGATAAAACTTGAGACAAGTATTTGTTTACTGCATGAATAAAGTTCAAGCCCATTTTTAATACGTACATTCTGGGCCTTGGCATTCTGTGCCTTCGTCGTGACACAGACTTAAAGAAAAATCGCAATCGAAATCTCCTCTTTTCACAGTATCGGCTGGAAGATTCCACAGTTTCCACTGTATAAAGATCCTTATAAGTCTTTCTGAGACAACGAAATCCACAATTGTCCGCTAGAATACAGTTATAATTTACAATGTTCAACACGCTCAACTGGGAAAATCTCAGGCCAAAACTTGTAACTCGCATATTAAATATTGACTGCTCTACTAACCTAAAATAAAGCTGGTCCTTCATTCCATCGGTTTTGATGGTCTCAGAAACAGAAATGGATCGAAATGGAAGGTCGAAAGCTGCAACTTAATGCCATTTCCCAGGCCAAGTGGCTGTTGACACTGCGAGCGTTATTTTCGATAACACAAACATCACAGCTTGTGTTCTTGACATTATACACAGCAGGGGTGTACACAGATTAAGAATTCAAAGAAATGTGGTGTTCAAACTCTGTACTGTCGCAAAAAACGCTAACAGCAAATAAACAATAACCAACAATGAATTCATTTTCCACAGTCTAGTCACCACGAACAAAAACACATCTTCTCGAGTAGTTTGTGCACGACTTCCTTGCACTTCGCGTATGCTCGTTAGGGTTTTCGAATGATTGACAGATTTCTTTACTGGGGCAATCATCTAGAGGCCAAAAGCGGCAAGATCAAAGGTAGCTGCCAGCCCCCCCTGGTCAGGTTAGTGACCTGTTAATTGAAAATGGCATTTTTTTCTATTTTTGTGCACAAGAAAATTTAGTGGTGAACAATAAAACAACACAGTACTCTTATATGCTCTTAAAACTAGCATATAAGCCCTGAATGCTTCACTTCTCAGGCTAATATTTAGAAGCCTCTTTTGCCAGAAAACACTTCACTATTGAAAAATACTAATAACACAGAGAGGCATTAGTAACACTACTAGACATTCTAAGCCATGCACCTTGATCAAAACTGGAATAACTGTAGAGTTACAGAAATGTGAGGTCACGAGTAGAAGTTTGAAAGAAGGAGAAACTTTATGGAAACGTATCTATGAACAAATACTCCCACTGCCATTCTGGGTTCTTCCAAATTAAACTTCTACCAGTGTTTCTACCAATTATTCATTTAAAAACAGGAATAAACTGTTTTGTTTCCTTTAGAGAGCAACCTATCGGAAACTTTACATGCCTGGGTTAAGCATTCTAGAAAACAGGTATACAAACCTTGTTAAATTAAATGGTTGCATGGCTTTGAGAAAGTCTTCAATTATCTCTGGGCTCTGATGAAAAATTAAACAAGACATGTCTTAGTACATCAACAACAGCAGGAGGAAAAAAGCTAAAATAAAGCACTTCATGCACATCTTGTCAGCTAAAATGATTAGGCAGCATTGGGGGAGGCAAGGCAACTTAAGAGGAAAATATTATTAAGAAACTTTCCACTTTTTGTTCAAGTGTTTTATGAAGATTTAAAGGTGCCATAACCGTCTTATCATTGCAATGAATTGTAAAATATAACATGAACATGATTTTTTAGGCACACTTTACTTTTGTTTATGTTTCAGGAAATGAACTTTCAATATTTACAGATACTAGTTAGCACAGTATAAAAACGTTTGTTCAAACCTGGTTCTTGCAGGGAGTTTTCTCTAAATACTTTCGAGCCTGTAATTAAGGAACATAAAGTCAGCCCACGTTCATACTAAAATTTGTTTTATTAGACGTTATCAGATGTTTCGGGGTGAAGTATCGTCATATATTTTTACTCATTCACCTTGTTTGTATACAGCACAGCTTGTAAAAATATACAGCGATACTTCACACCGAAACATCTAATAACATATATATCTCACCCCAATCTTGCCCTTTTGATACTGCTTCTCTGTAAGCAAACAACACGGAGAAGAGAGGGCTCTGGGAGTAACACTGGCTTGAAATTCGAAAGCCAAACTCTAACTCAATCCCACAGTATTATTACACTCTGATCTGAGGTCACCACCCGCAAGTAACTGGAAACAAAATTTAAAACATCAGTTTCTCAGAACTTTTTCATACAATAAATCCCATAGCTAAGTACAGGAGGGGCAGGACAGGGTGGGCACCTCTTATTCCTGGAACTTCCCTAGCAAATCCCACCACTTCCCCTTTTACTAAAAATAAGACCTCATTTGCATACTTTGTTTTTGCTTTCATCCCATTTGAGCCATCTCAAAAGTTCCTAACCCTCCCCCTTCTACCTCTCTCCTCCCTTCTCTCTCCCCTTCTCCCATCTAAGACACACCTAAGTTTCATGACTCTTGGTTTGGTTCTAAGTCAATCAGGTCCCTTTCAATTTAATGATACATGATATCAGTCTTCTTTTCGTGGGAGCAATTGTAGGACACTCTGCAACTCCAAGCCATCTCTTTTGGATGTGCATCAAAATACCTTGCTAAACAAGATGTAGAAGAACAAGGTACCATCCTTGTTACATTGCAATTTAGCTCATAACTAGCTGCTTACTTATATGCAGAACTAACCTCATAACATATTGTTGACAGGTTAACCAGATGTTTTGGCAGGTTCTTCTTAGTTTTGTCTCCTTTATTTTGATTTTCTGTCTCCTGAAGCAATTGATATACCTCATAATTGCTCAACATAGCAGCTTTCTCATTAAGGCTAGAGATTGAAATGACCAAAGTTTTTAATTAGCTTGCTTAAAATCTTTTCTTCTACTTAAAATTATACGCTCATGTGAAATGTCAAGTAAAAGCAGCATTGAAACGATGGCATCAAAGAAATGAAATTTCTCCCAATGATCTCTAGTTTTCATTAATCCACAAAATATTGTCATATATAAAAGGGTTGGGTCAAGTTCTCAATTTAACAGTTTTGACAGATGCACGCTTTCAGTCTATCATCAACTATAGACCAAGGAGCATTGTCTACATCTTCAAAAAGGCATTCTTCTTATAGTTTTTAAAGTTTCTAGTGGATATGTAGGCAGGCTTCGGGTGGTATTTCTTGAGGTTCAAAGATGTGACAACAAGGTCATGATCGCTTATTAACTTAGCGATAACTTTGGTTTTGATATTAATAAATTAGTTAGTATCGATTCTTATTGACTACAGTTGATTTTTATCGCGTATGAAAATTATCAATCTGTAACGTCCAGGCCCCAGTTGTTCAAAGGTTGGATAACTCTATTCACTGGATAAATCACTATCGAGTGGATAAATGTATACACGTATTAGCTAGAGTGCATTTTATCCGCTGAATAGTGATTTATCCAGTGGATAAAGTTATCCAACCTTTAAACAACTGGGGCCTGGTAAAGTTTATGCTTACAAGTCAACAAGACTTGATTTTATGTGCAGCTCACTTCTAGTTTCTTTGTTCTATGATACGCGATGATACTGGGAAAAATTTCGACAAGGACGAGCTTACTGCCAGACATGAAAACTTTTGAAATTTATATGTGGCGGAGACAAATGCGTACATCCGACAACGCCGTTGTGGTATGAAGTCACCGTAAGCCATATACTAGCATAATAAAAGTCTTTCTTACACTTCCATGTCTGTAGCCTTGAGGTATTAGGTTGCAACTTGTAAACTTATTTTCTCGCAAATGTGTTGCTCTTTGCTTTGGAAGTTTCTGCAGAAAGTCACAAAGTCAAGAGCCGCCATTTTGAAAAAGATTTGGTTACCGAGCTCTCTCCAGTCTCCACTCTGTAGACAGGAAGTCACGTGCTGTATTCTGTAAGGATAAAGATGGCGGACGAACACGAACATGATGTTGATGCTATCTTTCCAGGTCAAAGAGTTGGCTGCTTTCATGCAAGCAGAGGTTTGAAAATCTTGATTTAATTTTAAAAAAACCCTTATTACATTTCTAGTATTGCAATTCCTGGAAAATTTTAAATTGTCTCATAACATGTCGATTTTTTACCAGGTCCTTTTCGCTTCGTGCTTCTCATCTTCACGTGTATGCTAACGTTCGGATCATACTTCTGTTTTGATATGCCAAGGTAATTTGTTCACTACATTACACTATGATAAGCATCTGATTTTTCCTCTCAGGTATGATGTTCTTAGATTTAGAAACAAAATAACTCAAAATGTTCTCTTTTATAGCCGCTTAGAAATTTTGCATCGGACGATGTGACGACTGACATGATTTCAGATAACGTATTACGAAAGTGGAATCCAAACGTTTAATCCGTGGTCATTTCTCTTTCAGTGTGTTGCAAACTACTTTTACGTCGGTAAGTGTTGTAGATTCTTTTTCTATGCACCTATTAATATCAACCCCTTTATATCCACTGGAAAAGTTTTGGCCTCAGCCCTTCAAAAAACCTGGAAATGGAACGTTGATCAAGTATAGGTGACTTAGCCTATTTTACCACCAATTTTTCAGACTCAACTGCAGAATACCCTGCCACATTTACTTCATTCTGCGTAGCTGGCTATGCGGTACGCAGAAACTAATTGCATATGTATATTCCTCGTTCTTAAAGCAACCGCATACTGCATAGCCACCTTCTAAGATACCTTGCCATCTTGATTTTAATATCCACCACGTACTGCATAGCGAGCTCCAGAGATAACTTTGACACTTGAATTAAGTTTTCACCGCGTGCCGCATACCGCGTTGCCAGCTTCTAGGAAACCTTGAGTCTTGAATTTACTTTGCACCGCGTACCGCGTAGCTGGCTTTATATAAGACAGTCCAAGAACACTTTAAATTTTCCTCCTACACTGCATACCGAGTAGCCACTGTTTTCAGTGACGCAGTCAATGTGGCAGGGTATTCTGCAGTTACTCCTTTTTTCACCCAAAATTGGACACTTTTTTTCTGGAATAGCTCTACCAGAATGTGGTCGATATTCAAAATGGACACGTGTATGGATGGATCTGCCCTTGCTGTGCTAGCTGCTTATCAAAACAGTCTGGTGTCATCAATAAATGATGACGTCACAAGTGGTTCAATGTCTATGACTCCATTACTTTAAGCCTACTTTAAGCCGCAGAAGTGGCAGGGGAGGGGGGAGGGGGAGGAGGAGGCCAGGTTAAGAGTGTACCTCGTATCCACAACTCTGTGCATTTGACTGTCCAATCTACAGAAATTAAGTTTTTGAAAGGGAAATGGGTCACAAGCTTGACTTCATTTGACCAATATTTTCAGCTATCGGTGGAGCATTTCAAAAGAGATTCTTCACAATAGTCAAATGCCCAAATCTGCTTAGCCTGCCCCCAACCCTATCCCCTCTGGCTTGATAGTTGCATCAAAGAACCTAAGAAAGGCAGATGACAAAATATTTTATTAGTTGTTGGTATGGGAAAGGAACTTACATTCAAACTTCTTCAACAAATATTGACACTACGACAATAAAGCTGAGTGTCCTTACTATGGAGGTAACTGCATTACAGAGGTAGCATTTATAAAAACTTTGAACTTCCCAGGTCCAAGTGTATTGTTCATAATGAGTAGGTGTTTTAATTACAGAGGTGTCTGTATTACAAATATAGAGTTTATACAAGTTTTGGGTTTCTTGGGAGCAAGTGATATTGTTGGTGTTGAGATGTCCATATTATTAAATGTCTTTGAAATAATGGTTTGACTGTAATTTACAGGCAAAGCTCTTCTCCTTATGTGCTAAACTTGCTAATGTTCCTTTAAATTATGTTGGTTGCTTCAAAATGTTACCTGAAACAAGTTGTCAATACAAAATGGAAAAAAAGGTTGAAAATGAAGATGAGGCTTAACCATGGCTAATACATCTGACCTTCCCTGGTTGTCAATTATCAGTCTGTTTTTAAAGTGTTCTTCCCTGCCTTTTCTCAATCATAAGAAAGCTTTCCTGTGTGTCGCATAATGATCTAAGCATTAGATAAGAAAGAAGAAGAGTCCCTTCCCAGCTTGGCCCACAGGCCTTTGTGGTCCCTTATTGCACACCCATGTATTAAACAGATGATGTCTATGTGTGGAGATTCATGTGCTTTATTTTTGCAAAAATCCCAGTTGGAATACATTTTTCACTTCTATCAATTTGTTATAGCCGCTACACCCCAATGACACAATGAAAAACTGTACCACCATTGATGGAGAGCCAGCAGAGCTTTTGCATACAAATGGTACTCACTGTACCAGTGGCTTGGGTTTGACTGAAACACAGTATAATCTGCTTTATTCAATCTATGCCTGGACGTAAGTAAAAGTGTTTGAGTCCTTGTGCAATACCACTCTTGTCTGATATAAACTTTACTCTGGAAGAGGTCGCAGCACATCACACCACTCTTGAGATGGCTGTTTAAGGGAGAACCCGATCCATAGTGTCCATTTGCTTCAAGGTTCCCACACCACGTAGGCTTCGGTTCTCACTATGCCTACTCCTCAGAAAATTCCTTTGTCACAACTTACAGTGATTATCTATTCCTTTCTCAAAAGAAATAATAACACTTCAATAAAACTGGAGTTTTATTCCTTTTATAAAATCGCCAGTGAATAGAAATGCAAACAAGCAATGCCATAAAAACTTTTAAAATTGCTTCAAAATCATCAAAGTTGAAATCTTTAAAATAAGTGGTAGAACTTGCTGAATGTGACTTCAAAACTTTCAGCTTGAACTAGCAGTTTTTTAAGAATGAAAATCACACAAATGTTTGGTGAAAAACATAATACTTTGTTTCCTGTTTCCTGGAAGCTGAAATGTTTGCTCAAAAACATCTTCGAAAACATGTTACACGTTAACAACTTCCTAACTATTAAAGATGTGTTTATTGTTCAACGTGGTGTAAGATAGGTAAGATGAACGT
The DNA here is from genome assembly GCA_964030785.1 of Siderastrea siderea. Lineage (NCBI taxonomy): Eukaryota > Metazoa > Cnidaria > Anthozoa > Scleractinia > Rhizangiidae > Siderastrea > Siderastrea siderea. The sequence continues at coordinate 18,604,145 of OZ034978.1, read as the reverse complement.
TTATTCGTTTGTCTCACGATGGAATCGCTTAGAGTTGTTGATCGCGACGTTTCGACTGCAATACTGCTAGTCTTCATCAGGCAATGAGGTCGATTGTTTACGTGTCGCTATTTGTAGCATGATGGTTCGCTGCTATTGGTGCATTTCGATCCTCATTATTATTCCGACTATGAGATGTTGTTCCTTCACAGGTCCGCTTTGTGGTTGGTTGGCTGTTGTGCTTCCTGATCGTAGGTATCCAAGCTTCAGGAATTTCGATTCCACTATCTCTATTGATGTTATTAGGATGAAGTCTTATATGGATAGCGTCTTTAACCCTACGTGTGTACCAGTGAGGGTCACGATCAATAAACTTAACTTCTTTCCAAATAGGAAGATGCCCCGTTTCGTTAGCGTGTTCCGAAACTGCGGAGGTTTACATACGAGCAAGCGGTATATCCCTGTCGTGTTCTTTTATCCTGTCTTGCATCGCTCTCCCTGTTTCCCCGATGTATACTTTGCCGCACTCACATGGAATTTTATAGACGACACCGTCTTGTTTAGTTGGTTCAAGAGTGTCTTTCGGTCGCACTAAGTGAGACCTAAGAGTTGTGTCTGATTTAAAGACGGTGCGTACGCCTTGTTGTTGTAGGCAGCGGTGAAGAACCTCTGATACACCTTTTATGTAAGGTAGAACCGCAGTAGATTTAAATTCCTACGTAGGTTCTTTGTTGGCTGTTGGTTCTTGTTGCAGGAATTTAAATCTACTGTTGTTCTACCTTACATAAAAGGTGTATCAGAGGTTCTTCGCTGCTGTTTCGGAACACGCTAACGAAACGGGGCATCTTCCTATTTGGAAAGAAGTTAAGTTTATTGATCGTGACCTTCGCTGGTACACACGTAGGGTTAAAGAGGCTATCCATATAAGACTTCATCCTAATAACATCAATAGAGATAGTCAAATCGAAATTCCTGAAGCTTGGATACCTACGATCAGAAAGCACAACAGCCAACCAACCACAAAGCGGACCTGTAAGGGAACAACATCTCATATATAGTCGGAATAATAATGAGGATCGAAATGCACCAACAGCACCGAACCATCATGCTACAAATAGCGACACGCAAACAATCGACCTCATCGCCTGATGAAGACTAGCAGTATTGCAGTCGAAACGTCGCGATCAACAACTCTAAGCGATTCCATCATGAGACAAACGAATAAACGTTCATCTTAACTTCCTAACTATTTTCCCCTTGGTGGCGTGGCATGATGTCATTTCAATCTATTCTTTGCTATAGACTAGTGCCCAGTATAGGGGAGAGTAGAGAGAGTATCCATCGGGGTGGAGGTAAGACTATTACAGCTTCACCTGAGGATAGGGAGAATAAAGCAAGCAGAGGGCGGGGAGTGATTTTCAATTATCTGTATTATTATTAATATTATTATTATTTTTATTTATTTATTTATTTATTTTTGCTAAAAGAACTTCTGCAGAGGAGAGAGCTTTTGTAGGAAATTACTCTTCTTTTTATATTTCAGGAATGCAATAGTAGTCGTACTGGCTGGGTTTCTGGTTGATAAACTGGGGAATCCAAGTATGTATTTTTAGTATCACTTCTAATTAGAGCTAGAGTTATTAATTTTAAAAAATTTTTGTTTGCTCTGACCAAGTGAGTTGTGGTATATACGCAGTTACAAGGTACCTATCTAGGTTATAGATGTTGCTAAGATTTACATGCTGACTTGAGGTTTGCTGTGGCCTGCAAATTAATTATAATAAGTAGCGTTAAAAATGATGTGTCAGTATTACAAAGGTATTGCAGAATTTCAGAGGTGTCACTATTACAACTTGGTGTATGTAAAAAAGGTCACTGAACACAAACTTTCCAGCTGGCTTCCCAACACATTTTGTTAGTCCTGAAATCAGAACAAAAAAAAAATAAGAGTTCATTAATGAAAACCCTTTGAGAGCTCATGAGAGTTAGAGGCCAAGCAGGAGCGAGTGTTTAAATTTCTATCAATTCTACTGAAAACCTGGGCATAATAAAACTCTTGGAGATTGAGAGTGCAAGAGAGTCTCAGGCCAAACAAAGGTGAGAGTTTGAGCTCTGGTCAACTCTCATTCATGTTTTGCCTGGTCTTTAATCCATGGTACATTTTATTTTCATCATAGTTGGTGCTCTTTTGTTTTCATCCATGTGTCTGGCTGGTACATCTGTGTTTGCAATTGGCTTATACTTTAAAGGATCTTCTGCTATGTTTCCACTGTTTTTGTTGGGTAGAATATTGTTTGGGTAAGTACACAACTGTCTGCTGTGTAATTATAGTACATGTAATTGTTGGTTCCATCTATGTGCGAACAGAGTTATCATATCATCCCACATACATAGAACATATGTCACAAATTTGGCATGACTGGACACCATACTCTCAAAGGTACAATGTTCATCAGGCAAATTGCTGTGACTGAAGTGCTTATTGATGGCTAAGATATCTTTTCTAGCATTTCAAGCAAATTTATCTCGTGTGGGTGAGCCAAACAGTAGATAAAAGCCAATCTTGACTTGATGAAGAACAAGAAGAACACTTGGTAAAAGACAACTCTGTTTGATAAAGGTGTGAAATTTTGTCAAACGCACATTCAAAAGCGACAGTTTGATAGCCAACCATCATTGCCACATTTGACACATACTGAGGTCATGTTTTTCACTCCACATTCAAAATGTTTTGGGAGAGCTTACAGTCAACGTGCTTCACGCATGAACGGTCATTTAATGAAGATTGCATTCTTCACGTGCGCATTCCTTTCTTTAATTGGATAAACGTATTCTTGTAGATAGATTGAAAGATTACGAGTTTTTTTCAATGAACGAAATCGATTCTTCAAGAGGTCACACGTAACATCAGAAATCGTCTACATGGCGCACTCGGAAGAAGTGCTAATCAATTACTTCAGGGATGTCATCCGTTATCAAGGATCTTAACGTCCACAAGAAAACAAGAAAATGGTTGAGTCGTCGCATGGACTGAATAGTGTCGGACGAGTTTATGAACAGCTCCTTTTGGCACTCTCGTGTTCCGTGGAATATCTGATCATGACAACCCCAATCCAGCATTGAAAAGGTTAACGATTTCGTTCCTTGCATTAAAAGGCAAAGGTTTACTCGTTCCTTGCATTAGAAGGCAAAGGTTTACCAGGATCCTAAAAGCTCCCAAGCGAATTTCTTGCCATTTGGAGTTAGGAAACCTAAACTTTCATGTTCCGATCATGTAGACCGCAACACACCGCGGGGAAACCGTCACAGGTTTAAAATTGTGGCGGCTGTTGTTTATATTTTCTGCGGGTTTCCGATTAAGCCACGAAACTTCCAGCCAAAGAATAAGTTGCCTTATTAAAATTAGAGACTCCTTTGGATTTTCTTTCTAAGGATTTTCTCTTTACGGGTTATTTTTGTTGGCTTTATGCTCTCGCCATTTTATGTGCCGTCTTGAAAACAATAAAAATATCACGCGTGACATACCGGGAAATTGAGCTAAAAAAACTAACTTTTCAGTTCTGTTCGGAAAGTTTGAATTATTATTACGATGTAACAAAAAAAATTTCGAATAACTAAAATAGTGTTTCGAATATAGAATCCAAGTTTCAAAGAATCGCTAAATTTTTTGAAGAATGAAATCGAAGAATGAACTAATCAATGAAAATTTGAAGTTGAGCGTTCATGCGTGAACCGCGTTGACTGTAATGCTAAATATGAAGTTATTTTCTAGCCCTACTGTGTTCAGTTTTATGTTAATACTGTACACATAAACTACTGTCAGTAATAAGAACATGTATTTTTTTTGTACAGATCTGGAAATGGTTCCTTAACAAGTACGTGAATTGAGCTGTTATTAAGTACCAGTAACTATGAAAGAGGCACGGCATTATTGTTTAATTAATGCTGAATATTAACTAGTCGAATAAACCAGTATTTATAAAGGGAAGAAAAGAAAGAAAAAACAAAACTAGAAAGAAGTATGTTGTTCTAAAACATTTTTTACCTCAAACACTCAACACTATGTATACAGCTGTAGTGGTACTAAAACCATTACTTTATTATCTGTATCATTTCTGTAAAAAATTTCAGTGTGGCTACTTGAACCAGGCTACTTGACCCATTGACCAATCACCATCAGATTTTAATGGGGGACATAAGATGGGAACCTTGGTTTTTGCAAACAGGCCAGTGACATTGAAGCATCCAGACAAGAACTTTTAACTGATATAAAATTTAAACCCTTTATAATGTAAACCAATATTCTACAGTTATAAATTGCTCTACTTCCTTAGTTGTCCAAAATAGAATATCTGCTATGTGGTTCAAAGGAAAGGAACTTGCTTTTGCCTTTGGATGTATTCTGGCATTTTCAAGACTTGTAAGTGTGCCAATCTTAAAGCCCCTAATAGACTGCAAGCAGTCGTCCTATTTTCCTCAGATCCTATGCGCAAGTGGAAATGAAGAAATTATGCAAAATAGGGGTAAAAATGAGAGATGCTTCTCGCGGCTCGCCCAGGCCTCACTCACCAACTCACCAACTTCTCACTAAAATTAGGAGAAGAAAGAGACTGCTCGCAGTCTAAGCCCCCTATCACTCTGGCCCCAGTTGTCCAAAGAGCGGATAAATTTATCTACTGGTTAGGCCATAACCCCAGCAGATGCAAAATGTGGGAAAATCTCTACATAGCCCTATGATTTATGAAAAGAGCAAGAGTGTACCTATAAAGAAGTCCGTGGCCTTGCAAAAATCTGGCCAAATGTGTAAGTTGAAGGAAAAATGCCCTGTTGGATGGTGACTTTTCCACAAAAGTTATTCACTCTTTGAACAACTGGGGCCAGGTTTAGAGCAAAGTACTTAATTAAAACCTACTTATCAATCTGAAGCTTCTAAATTTTAATGAAACAACAAAAGAAAGGAAAATTTTATTAATTTTAATCAGTAGGAAAATATTTGAGCCCATAGTGTACACCACTTTAAGTGCAATTTGACCACCCATGCTACCATTTAACTCTATAACACTTCTGGCCCCAGTTGTTTAAAAGTTGGATAGCGCTATCCACCGGATAAATCACTATCTAGTGGATAAGTATTAGGGAAACCAATTGCGTTATCCACTGGATAGTGATTTATCCGGTGGATAGCGCTATCCAACTTTTGAACAACTGGGGCCTGATAGGTAGTTGTGTGGTGTTATTGAGACATAAGGCATTGACCTCAAAAACTGTCTGTTAGCTTTCAAAATGAAATATAAGCAATTTGAAGTTTACTGTCTGCCTTCTGTCTGATGTTTTATTATTATTATTATTATTATTATTATTATTATTATTATTATTATTTTATTTTAATTTTTTTTGTATACTTCCTTAACATACTGTAATTAAAGAAGTAGTACACTGGAGTTCATGTTTGTGTGATCCATTTGAAAAGAGCCAAGTTGCAAGAAAATTTAAAGCGGAGCAAAATACCTTTGAAGATTTTGCCAAGGGATTTGTCAAATAGCTCTTGTAGAGCATCTTGAGGCCAATGACAGATAGGATCATGATACTAGTAAATTCTTACTTCTAATCAGCGATTTGGGACTTTCTTGGGAGAATAACACACTTGATACACAATTTGAGTCCATCTGTGGCCACACTTTGCTGCTGTTTTTCTCATACAGTGCATTTTCCTCTTTTTATTTCATTCTAGGGTAGTGTGTTAAATTTCTTTCTGACAGAAAGCTTTGAAGAAAAGTATGGCCTTCAGTGGACTTTGTGGGGAGGTAATGTATGGAAAACATTTTGCTTTAAATCCTTATAACAACTCATATTTTTTAAACCTCATTTTTAATTAGTTTTTTTTTCACATTTACTGTATTTTGTCAATTTAAGGAGAACTGAAGTCTATCTTATTGTATGAGCTAGGGATTGTAGTTTTCAAATTATGCAATTTGCTACACAGGAACAGTGAAAATAATGGTCCGCACTCATTCTGCAGTCTGCATTTTACACTGCCCTTTATTTTTTTTATCAAGCTTAGAGCAGGTATTTTAATACCTGCTCTAAGCATGATTGACAATTGTGTTGTCTGTTTATCCTGCAGGAGCCATTCTATGCGGGTTGGGAGTTGTGTGTGCAGTTGTAGCCTCATGTCTGGATGTTACTGGGATAAAGCAGATGAATAAGGTAGCTTAATGTTAGGATAATTAAAACGTATTGTGCATAGTGCTTCTAGATTCTGGCTTTTGCAAGAAACTTTCTGACTACTTATTACCCCTTCACTTAGAACCTTGGAAAGTTTCTTAATCCTCTCTTTATTTTGCAGACAACAGAGATGAAAATTGAATCGAAAAGGATGGTAAGTAATCTCAGCGGTTCTTTTTTTGTTTGTTTGTTTGTTTTGTTTTGTTTTGTTTTGCAGTAAACACTTAAGCTTGATGTCAACCGAAAAGAGATTCATATAATATATGAATCTCTTATGTTATTAAACTAGTGTGAGGTCCATATTGGGAAGATATTGGTTGAGTTCCTTTTTTTGGAAGTTTATGGACCAAACCGAAGGCGAGGTCCATAAACTTCCAAAAAAAGAACAAGACCAATATCTTCCCAATATGGAACGAGCAAGCTAGTTCAATAAAGGATTTGTTATTATCAATGGCTCTTTACAAATTTGTGAACAGCAAAGCTCTATTACTAAGAGCGTGCTACAAAGACGAAAGAAGGGAACAAGCGTTTTTCATAATGTCATTTTTGCAGAGGTTTTTTGCCAAAATTATAGGCAAGAAGGCGAACAAAGTTTCAACTTCACACAAAACTGTCCTCCTAAAATGTTTCCAAAACATGATTTAGTAAGATTTTTTTGTGAGCGGTCCATCTTAGCGGTCTGTATAGGAAAATTCGGACCGCTCAGGGAACCAATCAGAAAGCTCCTTTTCAGTGTGGACCAGTTCAGCCATATATTTTAAAAAGCTTATGTTTAGAGCATTTAGCCCTTCATCACATTCCCTTTGACAAAGGGCTAATGCTTGAAACATTGGCTTTTGGAATCTCCTTATAGTGGCCAATGCAATTTACCTTAAAGTATATCAGTTCAGTTAATATCAAATTAATTAAAAGTGCATTGCTTCCCCATCAATGCAGCACCGAAGTTCAGGGCTGCAAATAATTTTTCTTTCTTGAAAGGACATACGTCTGACGTAGTCTCCATTTTGGTCGAACAAAACAGAAATGTGGTCGGACATTTTTTTTAATCATTATTTTTAATGGAAGTCTTCTTGAAATGATTATTTCTCATCATTATTTACCTATTATTTGGTAAAAAAAATTGTCCCGACATAATGTCCGACTGAAGTTAAGATTTCGTCAGACGTGGGCCGATTTTAGTCAGACATTGTCCAATGACCAACAGTTATTTGCAGCTCTGGAAGTTTCTACAGATTAAAACTAATCCCGTTATTATTTCCTGAAAGTGAACCTTAAAGGGTTGGGAACATGACCACCTTACATGAGTACAGAATTTTGGGTCATGTTTGCTCAGTTTTGATTTATTCTTTGCATATTGACTACAATTTTTCAATAAACATTATCCCAAGTATGTTTTTCCGATTTTGTTTACTAGCTTCAAGAAGCGAAAATGGAAAAGCGTGCCTTATTTTTTCAATTTCACCAAAAATATAATGATAGCTTGATGCTGACCTTCAACTAATTGATATTCTGCACATTTGCCCCCTTTATTTCATTCCTCCACATGCACCCATCCTTTTGATGTTGTTTTTGTTGATTATTTTATTTTATTTTATTTTATTATTTTTCAGAGGCTGACAGACATCAAATACTTTTCTTCCACATTTTGGCTTCTGGCTTTCTGTCTCATGTTCTTCTACATTGGAGTTTTCCCATTTATAGCAGATGCCAGGTAAATATACCCCTTCATTTAAGTATTTAATTTGTGGGTTTATTAGAGTTTTGGGGTAAAACCTTGAACTGATTTTAGGCTGCATCTAGAGTAAGGCACAAAAATTTCAATGGAAAATTATTTTTAATAATTACCAGTCACTTTAAAAAGTGTATATGATAGTGGAGGCATGGTAGTGTAGTGATTAGCATGTTTGCATTTCCATCGGAAAATGGGGGGGCATGGGGGGGGGGGGTGGTTGTTGGTTTGAGGCCTAGTGACAGTGTAGTGTGTAGTGGTATCTAAACCATGATGTGTTGTTTCCTGCACACAAGAAACTTAATTCCATATCATTGACTCTCTTAACCCAGGCATAAAAGTGGGTAAAATCCTAATAAAATGCTGGGGGGTGGGGATAACCCCTCCTGGTCAATTCATGCCACACAAGCTGGATCAAAGCTGCCCTCTTGATGAGCCACCTGGCTCATCCAATCTGCCCGATTGGACACAAGAGATTACCTGTTATGATAGCGTTAGAAACTGAACAATGTAGCAAATTCTTCTTTGATTGTTGACTGACAGATCAGAGGTCATTCTTTACAGATGGCAGCTTCATAGCATTTCCCGGTCGCATAGTTTTGGATGGTGTTTTTTTAATCTGCTGTGGTTGGGTGATTGTTGTAATATTGATATTGTTTCCTAGTTTGGACAATCATGTTGGGTGTATGCATGAGATCTTTCCTGAATGGTTTTAGTTTCATGTTTATGGTAAAGTGTTTCTTTCCACTGCATGGCTGCCAGCTGTGTATGGCCACCTGGGGAGCAACGTTTGCAGTCAAGTCAATTTCTGGCCAACAGAGCAGGTGACCTAACAGTTGGCGTTGATGCTTTTTAACCACAAAAACCTTTCTTATATGCTGTCACATTTTTGTAATGTTACTGTGTGGATACTCCAACCATGAATAGCATTTTATTTTTGAATTTTTTTTAAGAAGCACTCAGTGAACACCCTATGACATTAACATTCCAAGTTTGTTAAATAATTATATAAGTTATCATCAAAAAAACCTCATTTTCAGTATTAATATTGTATTTAGGGATACTCCATACTGAACAGTGCTTGTAAAAAAAAGTCTAAGAATTACCAACAGGATTCAGGTTTGGAGCATCTGCACAGTAAATTTTTCTTGATGTCATGAACTGGTCATCAGTAACCTTTCTGTCAAAAAAAATTATTTTTGCAGCAAATTCATTTTTGAGAATTACAAGCACACTTTTGACTTCAGCAAGAAGACATCTGCATATATCGCTGGCACCGTGTACTTGATGTCAATGATTTTTGGACCTTTGATGGGTCTGTTTGTGGTGAGTTAGTAGTTAGTTCCTGTAATGTGGTTCTAACTTTTGAGTCTGTGGATGAAATCCCAAAGAGTGACCGTTGAAATAAAATCTACTGTCCTGAGCAGTACTTATCTGTGGTGCTGGGTAGAGGGTTGTTCCAACTTTTAAGTCTGTCAATTACAGTATCCATCATGTCTTTCACGTCTTTCTGTGTGACAACACAGAAAGACATGATACTTCTTAATGCAATCAGCTGTGGACTGAAGGGGTTCTGTTTTCAATACATTAATTCTATGGTAAAAGTTTGATACAAGTTTTTAGCCTAGAGGGTATGTCCCATGCTGGGCCAAAAATCAGGGGAAAGTAATAATGGGTGATTGTGTGTGAACACAGTTAATAAACGAAACTGGTTATGAAGCTCAGCAAAGTCCTTTTTTAAATTTTGCTTTATGGTTTTTTTTTTGTTACCGTTTTTAGCCTTGACCATGCCAAACAACAATAGGTTTAATTTGAATTTTGTATGAGGAAAAAACAAATAAAAGATTGTGCATGGTTGTAGTGCTTTCAACATAAATTGCAGCACCTTTGTACAGCCTTTGAAACTTGCAAGCTTTCATAACCAGTCCCTCAACTCACTAGTGTTAAGGATGAAAAGCAAAACAGTTCATAATTATGTTATAATATTGTATTTATTCCTACAGGATTTTTTTGGACGACGAGGGATTCTAATAATTCTTTGTGCAGTGTTATCAATCCCTGTATTTGGACTACTGGCATTTGCTCCTCATGTTCATCCTCTTGTGTCAACCATCTGGCTTGGCTTTACCTACTCAATGGCTGCTGTGAGTCAAATTATTAAAAAATGTGTTTTATCATCTTCTAGTCTTGTGAAGAGCTGAACTTTATACTCCTGGGACTTGAGACTTGTTATAAGTAGAATACATTTTGGAGATAGTACTGAGGACATAAAGCTTTGTGTGAAGTAGTGTAAAACTTAGCTGTCGGTCAAGTATCAGCTCACAGTCAAGGTGCAACACAAGTAATGACCATTTTCCCCAAGTAGGACTTGCTCGGACCATTTTGCACACTGCATCAAGTTCCAGTGTTAAAACACAGTGAGGGAAATTTGTAATTTCTTGTAAATTGGCCTTTCGTGTGTTGACCTAAACAGGACTGCAGATTAAAGCTATTTTATTGTTTTTCTCCAGGCATCTCTTTGGCCATCTTTTCCTCTTGTTGTGGACCAATCAACTGTTGGTAGGTTTCTCAGTGCCTGCTAAAACTTCTTATAAAAACCAATGTCTTTGTAAGGATTTACACTTGTAAGAATACACATAAGCAAATTACCGTGAATTCTCAAAGAAACAACCCTTGTTACTGTCTGGTTTAGCAGCCTTTTCCTACTTTCAGTGATTGTTACTCTCAGATATTTGAAATGGGTGGTGTACATGGACCAAATTCAAAGAGTTCAACTTGTTTTAGCACTATGGTACCATCTTTGTTTACAGCATATGTAAATACTAATGTATTATCCCTAGAGGAGTGTTTACTAGTGAGTGAGATAGTTACTTTTGGGGTGTCATTGCATTAAGAGGGTCACTAATTCCAATTTGGGATAATTTTATTATTTACTTTTTGGGAGTCATTACTTTGGGAGCTTAATGGCTGCTTATCTTTATTGCTTATTAAAACCTTTTTTCTCATAAGGAACTGCCCTGGGACTCACAACTTCTATCCAGATGATAGGCATGGGAATAGCAAATATTGTTGTTGGAAAAATGCTTGATCTTTTAAAGTAAGTGTCTAATTATTCATTTAGAGAATGAAGGGCTTCGTGGAAAAGGGTGTTAGTGCCAGTGTGGCTTTAAAATCCAAATTGCTTTATTTAACTCTACTTTGGCACCAGGACTGGTTAATGTGTAAGAAACATTAGATAGTTCCCTATTTCTGAATTACAAACCCTTAAAAAATCACTGACACCCTCTGGTACATTTAAACCCAACTTACCCCCTGAGAGCACAGGTATCGCAAGCTCACTATTTTAGGCTTTCAAACACAGTTGTCGACGATCATAAGAGTTCCTATGGGAAATCTTACGTGCACTTCTACAACCAAAATAAAATTGTCTACAAAACTCACCGTTCTCGTTTTCTTGTAGTTTCCTAGTATATTCCCCCCCCCCCCCACCCCCCTTTAATTAAGGGTAATTTAGCACCTTTCTGAGCGGGTCAACTTATCAGCCCCAGCAATACACGAATATAATAGTTTGTATGGAAAATATAACACGCCCTAAAAATGTGCTTAATGTAAAATAAAGTTTTCTTTTTAACTCACCTCTTGCTCATTCATGCGTTTCCCAGTGTTTTTACAGCGGTTTAGGCCTTGAAGGTGATTTATTGATCCTTCAAGGCCTAAACTACTGTAAAAACACTGGGAAACGCTGCACATTTTTAGGTTGCGTTATGTTTTCCATACAAACGAGAACAGTGAGTTCTGTAGACAATTTTATTTCGGTTTTAGAAGTGCAAGTAAGATTTCCCATACAAACTCTTATAATCGTCGACAAGAGAGTTGGATTACTGTGTTTGAAAGCCTAAAATAGTGAGCTTGGGCTACCTGTGCTGAGAGTTACCCAAAGCCCACCGCCCCATTTCCCAGTCTCTAACCAAGCAGTATTCATTTATCTTTTTTTTTTATTTAATCTACTTTTCAGTTCTGAAGTCAAATGGAAGTATGTAATGATATTTCTCTTGGCAAACACTCTGGCTTGTGTCACCTTTGCCATTTTGGTGAACATCAGTGACAAGAGAAAGGTAACAATTAATTTACCTCCCTTATAACAGAAGTTACTACAAAAATTTATATGTTTAATTGCAACTTGTTACAAAAGTTTCATATTTTTCACTTGGGGAGATAACACTATAATTTTATGAGTTTGGAGAAGTTGTTGAAAATTTGTTCTAATAAAGATCAATAAAGAAGTGACTTTCTTTTTCAAGAGAATTTCCTATTCAAACACTCCACCTTTAAGTGAATATCATTATTATTATTATTATTATTATTATTATTATTATTATTATTATTATTGTCATCGTTATTATCATTTTTATTTGTTTTTAGACTTTTATTTCTGTCAAATCCTGCACAATAAGAAATGCCCAAGGAAACCATTTTTCATAAAAATGGTGTAAATTTGTACGAGTCTTTCAGATCATGCTAATGGTAATTTGCTGCTTCTGAAAAGTCTCTTAAAGTAACTACTGTTGACAATTGTAGTGTCCACAGAGTAAGACAAATCAACTGTACTCTTGTTTGTTTTGTCTTTAGGGTGGCATTCTCAATCGCCCACCACGGAAAAGGAATCATGATCCATTGATAGATGCAGGTCCAATAAACACGTATGGATCCATAACCACACCAGGATATACCAATAAGGATGCACTGCTTTATGATTCTTCAACATCCATCAACTGACGGTTCTCCTCCTGAGAAGGCTAGATTAATGCTTTGATTAACACATAAATTTTCAGTTCTTTCCACTTGAAATTAATTTGGAATAAAAGGACAGCAGGAAAGTTCCGATCACGTACTTACAACTTAGAGCTATATTTTGTGAAGTAATTGTTTGATGCCAAAATGAAGAAGGGTTAAACTCATGAGAAATCATATTAAATGATGCATTTGTTAAACAGTAATCTATGATTTAACCTTAGCGTCAAACAAACTCAGCCTTGACAGGGATTAGAGGTCATGTGTGGCACAATCCTGCTTGATCAGCATCTGGCACAGTCGAACCACCCTTATAGAACCTCTATAATATGGACAACTCTCTATTACAGACAGTTTGTTCATGTATACCCTACATCTAGGACACACCCATGATATGACCATGTATCCTTGTCTCTCTGTGATATTGGTGTCCAAAGAGGTTCAACTGTACATATAAAACTAGGGTAGGGGGGATAGAGATAGGGTGGGGGGGATAAAGATAGGGTGGGGGATAGAGATAGGGTGGGGGGGATAGAGATAGGGTGGGGGTAGAGATAGGGTGGGGGATAGAGATAGGGTGGGGGGATAGAGATAGGGTGGGGGATAGAGATAGGGTGGGGGGATAGAGATGGGGTGGTGGGGATAGAGATAGGGTGGGGGGATAGAGATAGGGTGGGGGGATAGAGATAGGGTGGGGGATAGAGATAGGGTGGGGGGATAGAGATAGGGTGGGGAGGATAGAGATAGGGTGGGGAATGGAGACATGGCCATCTTGTGGGCCTGCAGTCAGGCTATAATTTAGTTTTGCCTGGTAAACCATTCTTACATTAGCTGTGTGGTAGTTATTCCCTAATTTAATTTTATAGTAGTGAAATCGTAACCTCTAATTACCTATTCAATAGGAGTTTACATTGGCCAGTTTTTGTAATTGATCGACTCTAATTTTGATTAAAAAAGAAAAACAAATTACCTTATGGAGAGAAATATTCAATGCCTGAACAGTGATAACTCTGATGCTGAGCATAGGAAGTTATTCAGGATGTCATTGTCTTACAGTAGCTATTTGTTTCTATTGTTTTGTTATATATATATATTGTTGACCAAGTTTTAGCAGAAAATCCAACCAACAATCACCATGGAATAAATTAATGTATAAAAACCCTAAATGTATTTCATTAAGAAACTTAGTGTAGAATACCTATTATTGATTAAAATTTAATTCAATTCTTTCACTTTTTCCAAGAAAACATCTTTTAAGCACTTAGTTTCAAATACTGGCTAGGCATCACTTTGAACATGCTATGCCACCCTTGCAATTCCCAAAATAATTGATTGGCTTCATTCTTGTTATTGATGATTTTTCAAAAAGGTTTAGCAACAAGGTATTTTTTTAGACTTGAGGAAAGCCTTACATATAATATGAACTGATAGTTACAATCATCATTTCAACGTTACACCGACAGCTGCTTTTGTTTTATTTGTGTAGGTACTCAGGTTACAAGATGTGGGATGGGACAGTCCTAACCTAAATGCTAAATATTTCATGCTTGATAATCTTGCAGAGATTCAGATATCTAGAGCTTTAGATTACATTTAATGTCGCAGTTCCCACAATGTACCATTTAGAAATAAACAAAACAAACACAACACACCATTATGGCGTAAAAGGAGGGTCACTGCTCCGCTATCGGCATCAAGTTCGACTTCCCCACACGACAAAGCGTGACTAAAGCCCAACCTATCTCCCCAGCGGCATGATCTGTGCTGGATCGGACTGGTAGGACCAAAATCCTCACACGACCTAAAAGCCTAACTCCCCACGGCACTACAAGCTGAAAACCTCCGGCCAGCATCGTGCTACTTAATGGAACGAGTGTAGGCAGTTCATAAATAGCTTGAGCCAATATATCTTTACAGCACACAAGCCGACACCGCCGGCATTTGCTGAATTTGAAAAATAATATTGGCAAATTTCAGAGGTAAAAACTAGCGCAATTGAACTAGCACGAAATAGCAAAGCTTGGGGGAAGTCGCTGTGAGACTTAACCGATAGCAAGATACGAGAGGTGAACCACACTTATTAATTTTACAGTCACAATAACAACACCTCTAAAGGGAGGGAGGGATGGGAAATAACAAATTTGTTTGACAAAATACAGTATACAGTAAGCAAGGCAGCTAAGTGAATGAAGGATATGGCTTAAAATAACGTTTTTATAGCTAGACACACATCTGATGCTGAGCCAATGGAAAATGGTGTACCATAGCATTACAGAAACCCTCGGTGCGTACGACGAGACATGAATGGATGTATTTATTACTTTCAACCATACAGAATGAATGTTTCAAACGTACCAGACAATTGTTGAAACATGACTTGCGAAATAGACTTTCGTACCAGTCTGTACCATTGTACTTACGAGACAACAAAGGCATAATACTGTTGTACATTCACGGCTTGTGCATGGCACTAGTTGCACGCAGACAATAACAAACTGAGGGGCTCTGGTGTGTCACGCTCCATTAACTGCGATTTACAGTTCCTCTGTAAATCTTTATTAAAATAGATTTATGATAAAGTGAAATAAAAAAATATATCTATAGACATTTTTTGAAATGTGCATAGCTATACAAATTAACTTGGATCAGGTTTATTTCTTCTACACTCCTGGTCTTTTTTCATTCTCCAAACACAAGCATCTGCAAAGTCACATCTGTGGCATTTCCATGCTTCTTCAATTTCCACACCTATAGTCTCCCTTTGTCCTTTCCAATATGGTAACATTGTAATTAGCTTGGAATGTGTCCAGCCTTCATCCAAATCCATGTGAGTTCTATGTAGCACTTCATTACTGAACTGTGAGTAGTACTCAATCACTATTGACTTTATTTTTGGTATGTTGGAAAGCTGGAATCTTTTCAACAACAGTTCAGCAATTTGGACAAGCTTATTGCATGGTATTCTGCATTCATTGGCAAATTTGTTGACATCTTCTGAAAGCACAGCATCCCCATTTAAGTGAAGTTTTGACAGAAGCTCGGTAGTATCTAGCTTCCCTGTAAGCAAGTCATTAAACATAATGCTGTAGAGCATGACTTGTAAGAAAGTTCTGCTCTGCTGTGCTCTGGAAGGCAGTTGGCTGTTGTTTCCTGCCCTTGTTTTAAGCTCTAAAAGTTCAAGGTGACCCACTTCATTGAAGTGCAATTCATCAATAATGCCATATACAAATACACCCATGTGAAAAGGTTCTCCAAAGACAGGAAGTTCTCGAACTGTTTTCTGTGCATCAAGGGATGCTAGTTTGGTGAGGCAGTTCAGAAAGATAGTTGCCCACTTGTCTTCTTTACTTTCTATCTTGATGTCCACTATGTCATACAGTTCCATCTCTGCAAAAAATCCAGTTTAAATGACAATTTATTTATCTAGAACGCCAACACACTCACTTTTTTTAGCAAAGCTGTGTGATTCACAGGAGTGAAATAATTTTCCAAACCTTTACAAGATAAATGTGGTTAAGAAAATACCGGCCAGCTAATAGCAACGAAGACCCATCTGACCCATAAAATGAATTAGCAACACAAAGAGTTTTGAAACGGAGACAAACAACACTGTGGCCCCCCTCCCTCCCTTAGCAGAGCCTTTGAAATCATTACAGACTCAAGTGCTGAAAAAATTAATGATTTTCATTAGTTTCATACTCTGTCTGCTTGAGATTATATTTATGTGGATTAATAATAATAATAATAATAATAATAATGCAATTCTTTATACAGATGGCCTATATCACGCAAGGTGGTTTTCAATAGGGCACTGTGAAAATATAACAAGATAAAATTTAACTAAAATACTAAAATGCTGATATTGAAATATTAGAAAAGAATTAAGAGGGATTAAACACCTAAGTTGATGAAACACTGATGACAATGTAGATTCTCCTTACAACATCAATATGGCTGTGATATCATAGTGATCACAATAAAGAAAGTCATGAACCATGAGTTGTTTATTTCATTTCAGTTAGTTGGAAAAAAAAAAGAGTAAGATTGTGACAAGGAGATTGTTGGAATTGTCAAATTCTCCAAATAAACATCCAATGAAATGTACAAAGGCAAATTCTAGCTAACTTTGTCCCCCAAGGGGGGGGGGGGGGGGCATACTCCATTAGATTTTGGGTAGGTGTGTGCTGCCCAGGCCTGCAAATTTGGATCCCATTTTAGAAGGGTTTTGGATTGAAAGTGGTATCCAACTCTAGAAATAGGCAATTTTGTAATACCTTGTTCTAGATATTTACTAAATTTCAATCACCCCATTCTTGTTTGTTCATCTTATACATCTGAAACACAACTGCTTCTTTGCAAATCAAGTTTTGTAATAAAGATACTTTGTTTATCAAATTCTCTATGAACAATGTAAAATCGCTGCTGATATTTTAATGTTTTCATGCGTTTGCAAATATGTCACACCCCGTTCTAGAAAATGTTTCGAATATGGATATCCTGTTTTAGATCAGGAGTCCCCAAATCATGACCCTGTTGGGCAGCAAATACCCATCATTAGTAAGGAGTACCCCCCCCCCCAGGACTGTCCCCCTCTTCACTATATATGGTCCAGATTAATTGAATCATGCAATCTGATTGGTTGTATATACTCAAGCAGTTCATTTTTTTTCTTTGTTAACTGCTCACTTTGCACAGACTAAAAAAATTAACATAAAAATTGCAATGGCCAAGCTGGTTTGGACAAGATGTTGAAATGTTGTGTCCTCAATTTTTCTGTTATACAAAAGAATCACGACTTGGTCAATGTTCTAACTTCTCACCAGTCAATACCTACTATGTAATATTTTGAGTTCAACAACATCAATAGTTCACCTCTTGCCAAGTGAATGTCCTTTCCTAACTGCATTTGTTCAGATTCTGGTCTGGGTTCAGGGGCTAAGAAGTTGTATTCCATCTGCTGTTCACACCAGAACTGTGCAGTCAAATCACTGACACTCAGGTACCCCGCACCACCCCTGAACCTGTCCAGGGGGGTTACAAAATTTTCTGACGAGTTATCATTGTGGTTGTCATCCTCTTTGTCACCAGAAGTTTTGACCTCTAAATGGACAAATCCATAAATATGAATCCAACAGATTTGGATGTAGGCCCAGAATATTACTCACAGAAATATTACTAAATGTGCTGGGCAACCTGTGCTTTGCTGTAGTTTAGGCAACACAAAAATATTGTTCACTCCCTCCCACCCATTGTGTGATTAGTCCCGTGCAAGCTCTCTTGGGGGAGGGGTTGGGGGGTAGCTTGTGTGCAGCTGGTTTTTGCATACTTGGGGGTACTCTTCTTCTCATTCACCCGGAGATATTGTCTTAAGAGGACCCGATCATAAGCTAAACACCTTGAGTTTCCTTTTAGAGCACCATGCATCTTCTCAAGAAATACCTGAAAATTTCGTGTAACCCTACCTCACCCCACCCCCAAGAAAGAAATCTAAAAGCCCCCTTCCTCCCGGCGTCACTTTGTGTACTAAAAAGATGATTAAATGGAAAATTTTATTACCGATCATTCTATCATCGATTTAATGTACTACTTCGCGTTAATGCGTGTAACATGACAAATGACAAATCCAACCTTCCATCATGGCGTTCTGTATAGCCTCATCTAACATTTGAAATTCCTCATCGCTGACGATTTCTACCTCAATAGAGTCTTGACTACAGCTAGTAGTTTCGGCTGCCTCCAAATACTCGTCCATCTTACGGAAAAATGGACGTACAACAGTACTACATACAATTGATAGTATAGTCCGTGCAGCTACAGCGAGAGGCCAGGGAAGAAGCGGGAAGAAGCGTTTACAAATTTTAATATTGAAAGGACAATTGAAAGTAATTTAATTATCTTCGTATTGTCCGCTGACCTGAGCCAATTTCCCGCGTGTTTCAGTTTTCACCTGGGTTTCGCGGGTAAGGTTAGCGGTTCTTTCTCCTGTTTTGTTAACCTTTTTATTATTTTCACCACTGTTTGTTTTTAACAAAGAGTTGTGGTTTTTGTAAGACTGCATTTGACACAGATACAGGTGGCTTGATCATATAACTGCGATTTCCTGTTGGTGAAATCCGCAAAGCTTTAGAGGTCCGAAATTGTGATGATGCCTGCGAATGTTGTACATGTTAATGGCGTGCCCAGTGCTGTTCATGGTAATGGTGTGCCCAACACGGAGGGTGTGAGCGAGAAAAAGAAAGAACACAGAGTTTATAAAGTTGCCCTGACTGGAGGTTTGTTTAGTTTAAAATAATCTGCAAGTTTCATTTTACTTCCTGTGCTTAATCCTAGAGTAAACGTATGCACATCGATCGTTCGATCGTATCAGAAGGTGAAGGTCAAAAACCTTTTAATATTTAGTTTATATTAAAAGTCCGTGCTCTTTTTCTGTGCTTGGTGCTTCGTGGCCTTAATTGACTGCTTTCTTTAATGGCGTCGTCGAAAGAATCAAGTTTCATAAGCTTAAAAATGTTTGCCTGGCTGCTAGAATAACATCTGCTTACATGCACTAGTGTACCGGCTTTCATGTGGAAAAAATAAATAATTTATTACTGCGTCAGAAGTCCAAATTTGTGCTGAAGCTTTGTTTTTGGTTTGACGTTTGTTTCGCCTCCACTAATCATGCATATAAAGAGTCCAGATTAGAAAGCACTAGATGAAATTCATATTGTACATGCACTGTTAGATTTTGATCCGTACAAATGCTGCATGCTGAGATGAAGCAGGTAGTAGGCCATTTTCCAAATCGCCTTAAACCCTTTTTCAAAGCAATCCTTATTTTAAACAAAAAAGCGTCATTTACATGAAAATAAAACTCTTTTCCATGTAAATGGTTTGCCACCAGGAACTTTGATAAGCACCTTATTGCAATTTTTGCCTTTCAACAATTATTAATGGTTATGACATCACAATGAAATTAATTTCAAAAATTTCTATAAGCCAAAGTATTTGGCTGCAGAAAATTTGGACTTATTTGGTTGTCAAAGGTTTTAACACTCCCAATTATTTGTCTCTTATTTTCACAGTTCAATACATAATGAATTAGTTTCAAAATTCAAGGCTTTGTATAGGAAATTTTGATCCACATTAAAAGCCTGTATTGACAAGGAATTTGATACCTTTTCAATTATGGTACCCAAAATTTGATTAAATGACAGGTTTTCAGGACTAAATAATAATAATAATAATAATAATAATAACGAATTTTTAAACAGGATGGCCCTTCAGTACATGCGTACTGTTATCAAAGGGGTCCTGTAAAAGAAAAATATATATAACAATATAAAAATAAAATACATCATATAAAAGGATAAAAGGTAAAAAGTTAAAAATCTATTAAATTATGCTACTTAACCTATAAAAATACTTCGTTTAAAGACTGCCTAAATAAAACCCTACTGCTAGTTTGTCTAGTTTTTAAAGGTAAAGAATTAAAAATATTTGCACCAGAGAAATAAAAACTTTTTCGTGCAAATTCAAGTTTCACTTTAGGTAGAACAACAGTGGCTCTACAGTTCCTCGTATCACGATTATGCGTTAAGAAATTAAAATAGTTTTTAAAAGGGGTGCAAACGTTGCCTTGTAGGCAGTCAAAAACAAAATTACAGGTTTTTCTCATTAGAGTGTTCTCGACTGTGGGTATGCGGAGTACACAAGTAAGACATGTAGGATTTGGCAGAATGGTCCTGTGACTTCGTTGTTCCAGGTCTCTGATTTTGCGCTTGCGTGTTTCTGACCAACCAAGCGTACTTTGACCACAGTAAGTGAAAAAGGGCATGATCATTGTCCTGTAAATGCGTTCAGCGCTAAAGACATCAATGTTAGAACGGATTCGTCGTAATAAATTTACTCTCCCAGCTGCTTTTTTGTACGTTTTTAAAAAGTGCGTGTCAAGATTTAGTGTGGGATCTAAATGAACGCCGAGGTATTTGTAGGTTGTTGTCGTGTTTATGCGGCATCCGTTTACCGTCAAGTTTAATTCTTTGCCATCGAAACAATTTAATCTTTTCGCTGTTCCAAGCCCAGACCATTGAGAACAAGATGCTGTAAAATATTTTGATGAGAGCTGAAACACTTTAAGGGTGCATGAGAGGTAGAAGCCAAACAGGAGCGAGAGTTTGGACTTCCTCCAAAATTATTATTGTAATGAAAGTTGAGCCAATTTTGTGGCCATGTATAGTCGCAGGTTTTTCAGCATGATTTGCTGGCTGTAATTTGCCTGTTATGCTTCCCGCATTATGGCATAATAAAAAAAATATTGCACTGGTAATTTGGAGATTATTCAGTTCTCTGTAATTGTTTATATCTGAGAAAGTTATAATTCCTCCGTTTACTTCTTTTTGTGCGCAACATTTCATCTTTATCTCGTGACCATAGAGGAATCGTAACGGGCGGATCATAATTCAGCAACTGACATGATTCATACATGGTCATGAAATAATTCTACAAATTTGCCATTACATTATAGTTTAAAGTAGAAATACTAACTTCTTGAGATATAAGCAATCACAAAAAAGCAGAGAATATGCTAGTTTCCTTCATTGCTTTGTGATTGGGAGAGAATCAAGACAGGCAAATCAAAGCCAGCAAATCATATTTGCAATACCAGAGCCTACATATTACAGTGAAATCGGCTGAGAGCACAACAGAGTTTCAGGCCAAACAGGGGGGAGAGTTTAAAATTCAGTCAGTCCTAGTAAAAACTGGTCATGATCAGATTTAAACTATCTGAGAGCACAAAAGAGTAATGGAGAGTGCAAAACTCGTATTCTCATTTGGCCCAGGTTAAAAACTCTACCACTCATTAATAGGCCCCTTTGCAGTTAGTGATCATGTGATGCCATCACAAAAAAAAAAACCTTTTCAGGTGTTAGCTGGGTACGAATAGTTTTTAATTTATATTTTATCTCAAAAATTATTGGATTGGATTTATTTTTTCAAAGGACCTTGTGCAGGAAAGACAACAGCTCAAGCAATGATGTCTACTTTCTTTGAAAATCTTGGCTGGAAGGTAACAATACTGCACATTAATTCTGTCAGTAATAGGCATACATAGCACACTTATCTTTTGTAGGAGCATGGTGGTGTCGTGGTTAGCACTCTACTCCACATTGTCTCTCTCCACCCAGGTATATAAATGGGTACCGGTGACATACTGCTGGGGGTAATCCTGCGATGGACTAGCATCTCATCTAGGGGGGGAGTAGCAATACTCTAATTTGCTTCATGCTACAGAAACCAGGGATAAGCTCCAGCGGTGTGCATGTCCTGTGGATCGTGTGTGACTTTACCTTTCTTTGCCTTTACACATATTCTTTTCTCTTTTCTTGTACATAAACTAATAGTTTTAATTCTAACAATGACTGGGAAGCACAAGCCTATCAACTGTTCCAGGAAATATCCATACCTCCTCCAAGGATTTTTTCGTTGTTGTTGTTGGAACCCCCTACCCCTCTGGAAATTCTACTTTCCTTTTAAAATGTTGGCTTTTGTGACCCCCCACCCCCTGGGGATTTCCAGTAACCATCCATGGGGTGGGTATGCACGTTTTCTGGAGCCACACATTTCAAATTCTAAGGCCTGTGTTTTCTTCCCCTCACCTTCCCCCCACCCCCATCCACATCCTCCCAGTGCACAAGTCTAATGAGTCATTTAGCTTGGAATATAAAGTCAATCATCACCATTTTTCACTGAAGAGAAAAGCTAATTCATGATTTATAATTTTCATTTGCAGGTTTATAGGGTTCCTGAGGCAGCCTTTGTATTATTGGGGTAAATAAAATATAAAATGTTATTCTTTTGTCAGCTTTTTTGAAAATTGAATGTTTTTCATTGCTTGATTTGATAAGAATGTTTGTAATCAGTGTTATAACAAGAAGTGTCATGTATGATTTTTTTTTCTTCAGTGGCGGTGTTAAGTTTCCTGATCTTAATGAGGAAGAAGGTATAGAGAACAAAATCAATGCATCATAAAAAAGTGGAAGTCACAGTTTTTTCTGGTGCATTTCAGTATCTCATAATTACTTTATTACAGTAAACTGTTATTTTATATTTATGTAGAAATTTTGATGTGAGGTAGCAGAAAGGCACAAGTATAGGTTTTGAAGTAAATATATTTTAAAAATAAAAATTGTACAATAATATGGGGAAATTTACTAGAAATACGCTGTAGAATGCAAACACCATTTAACTCCCTGACCACTGAACAACATACAAGATATTACCTACTAGTATAGAATAGGTGCAAGGAGCCTTATAATATTTAAGCCCATGATGCCGGGTTTTTGTAAGGCAAGTTGCAAGGATTTACAAGTAATTATTTTTTTTCCCAAGAATCATTTATAAATAAAAATAAAATTGTGTATTTATTATTTAAAAAAATAATATTTATTATTCTTATTATTATTTCTAGTTTACAGATTTCAGGAAAACCTTATGAAGACCTTGTTACAATTGGAGCAGACATTTTTTGATTTAGCTGCCACATGTCAGAGGGACACATTAGTGATAAGTGACAGAGGAGCCATGGATCCATCTTCATGTAAGTTGCATACTATAATAGTGGAGCACCATTGGTAAGCAAATTTGGTGAACTTTCTGACATCAGCATACGTCCGTACGTCCTTACAGACTCTGGGGGAGGGGGAGGGGAGTCCCAAGGGAAAAAAGGTTTCTTTAAAAGCTTAAGCTTAGCAAAACAATTGTTGGACAGTTTCAGACGTGAGAAAAAATATCTAATATTTATACTGTTAAAGTGGAAGGTGAAAAGTTCAAGTTGCAAACTGATATTTGTCTTCGAGGACTTTTTCTTGAGTTCTGCTGCAAACTTGGTTGGCACATTGCTTGAGTTCGCAGCATTTGGCAGCAGTCCTGATGCCAAACCTAGCGGACCTAGTGCCTTCTGTTTTCTTCCGTCGACAACCATGGCATTTGCGGCGGTCTGAACACATTTTCCCAGGAAAAACACCTGTGTTTATCGTAACTCCCATAACTTGCATAACATCGAATTGAGTCGAAGAACGTATCGCTTGAATTTGCAGCATTTGGCAATGGTCCAGATGTCAAACATAGTAGAGCTAGTGCCTTAAGGTTTTTTCTGTCTACAACCATGGTTTTTGCAGCAGTCCGAACACACTTTCCCAAGAAAAACAACCATGTTCATGTCAATTGAGCTGCGATCAATAAACCGCGGTTCAAGGGGGGAGACTCTTAACTACAGATCTGGTGTTGTTGCTAAGGTATTATTGCGGTTTCCCAGCATTTTGTGGCGCTAGATTGGTGAAATGTAGAAGGATGAACACCAACATGCCATCAACATGGCACGTGCATAGCTAGTACCAGTCCCCAACCGCGCATTAGAAAGGTAATCCCCAAAACTCGGAAGAAAAGAGCTAAAGTTACGATTTTTTTTCACAAATCAGAGACTAATCAGCCTTCTTCACAATCTGACATACGTTAACATAAATAACAGAAAAATAGCAGTAGAAAATGTATTAATTTATGTACTTATGACGTCATAACTTCTATTATAATGCAAATTTCAAGAAACTGATGCATCACGTTTTGCATCTTAATGATCATGAAATGTTGGCATCATTAATTATTATTTGTTAATAACTAAAACTTTACGCTGTTTGTGTTTTAGGCTTTCTTTCTGTACAGGCCACATGACCTGCCAAATATGGTTGTGACTTGAGAATCTTGAAAATGTGTCCCATTATGCAAATATGGCCTAGCAGCTTATTTGTGGAAGTTAGGGTTTTCAAGATGTGTGACCGTTAGGAACTTTCCATAGCAACAATATGGTAGTTAAGAGTCTCCTCCCTTAAGTATTAAAATGAAAACTTTATTTGACGTCATAGCAGAAGTTGTAAAGTGGATAATGTGATTCCTTTGAGTTCCAGCAGCTCGGTGGTTCGAATCCCAGATAGAGGAAGTTTTTTCCTTTTCTTTTTTTGGTTATTACTAAAAAAAAGGAATAAGTTCCAGCTTTCAGGCTTGGCTAAATCTATAAATAAAATAATTCCCAATACCACAACTCTGATACTGATCCTTCTTGAACTTCTTGCTAACTTGAACCAAAAGCAGTTTGCTATGCTTCACTCATCTCAATAATTAAACCCCTGGTTTATAACTCAAAAGGTTTTGTGTTCTCCCCGATGGTTCATTAGTTATTGAGATTTGTTAGAAACCTTTAGATAGAACACACACTAGAGGGTTCTCCCCAAAAATTTCTGTGGAGGTGTGCAGCACACTTCTTGAAACCCAACAACCCTAACCCTACACCAATTCCAGACAAGATTGCACCCTTTTTAGACCAAAATGGTCCAAATCTAGGCCCTATTTGAGACCAAAATGGCTAAAAAACTATACCCTTTTTGTGGTGCACGTACCTATCTAGCTTATATAAGGGAGTACCCCCTCCCCCGGGAACACTAAACTGTCATGAAACTAACCATTTCTCCACTAATGGTACTGGCCAAACTTTTCCAAATGCATTGAACTATGGATAAAGTATCCAGTTAAGTAATTATTGATAAGTGACTGGGAAGCTGTGGATTCATTCATTGCTGTGCTATAATAAAATTGAATTTTAAAACAGTCATTAAAGAACATCCTCATAATAGAAGAAACTTCTCATAGTCAGTCTCAGTAGTTTATCATAGAAAGTACCAGTAATAATAAATAATTATCATTAATAGTTAATTTATTTAAATTTCAGACATGAGTTCAGAACAGTGGCAGAAACTTCTTAAAAACAACAACTGGAACAATGTGTCTCTACGAGATGCCCGCTATGATCAAGTCATTCATCTCGTAAGTTTTCATGCCTGTAAGATGAAGATTCTGTCTTTATTCTGCCTTAGGGCAGGTATAAATAAATTAACACATTTATTTATTTATTTATTTATTTATTTATTTAACAGGTAACTGCTGCCCAGGGAGCAGAAGAATTTTATACAACAGCTAACAACCACACAAGGATGGAGCCAATTGAAGTGGCCAGAAAGTTGGACAAAATAACGCAACAGGTCTGCATTGTAGTGGCTGATTGTCACTTTCCATAAATTATAATAACGATCTGTTTTGTTGTTTGTTGTGTGTGTCAATATTTATTTGAATTTAATTTTTAAGTTTAGTCAAGTAACTGGCAGATGCAAATAAAACTGCTAAAGCATTTTATGCATTTAAGCATTTAAGCAATGGCTGTTACATTATTTGAGTCAATTATATTATGTTTCATCCTTGTTCAATCCATGTCAAGTGGCAAACAGGGCTTTCACTTCTTCCAAGTGACGGCTACTAGCTATAGTCCCTGCTACCTCCTCCCATCTTTTCCATCCCAGCTTTTCACTTCTTTTGTTTTCAGTCAATTTCCTTGCCAGGTTCAGGGCTCGAGACTAACGGTAGCCAACTAGTCACAGACTAGTAGAAATTCCATTTTGGCTAGTAAGTTTTGCGCTTTCACTAGCCATTTTGGCTAGTGAAAATTTCAAAGCACTATAGCATCGGATGGACACCAAACTAAATATTGCTTCTGATGATCAGATCCCAAAAGCAAATTGAGTGAACTGAAGCTAAAACTTACTACGTTAAAGGATATCATAGTAATGTCCGTGTGATACTTGTTTTGTCCTCTCTACTAATTCTTGTCTCAGTTGGCAATGTTTCTCTGTCATTAGTACGTTCCAACGAAATTAGCCGTCTTCAGAACGTTTCAGCATATGTTTCCTTGAAAGGTCCATTAGTGCATTCATATGATATTTGTCTACACGTTAGTAGGTTCACACAGTTTTTTAGTCTTCTGTTATCAACTTTTTTCCATTAATTGCTACGTTCGTACAATAGTTTCTCTTCCCTGCATTTCTTTCTACGTAACGTCTTCACAACGTTTCTCCGTACGTAAGTAGGTTCATCGATTTATTAGTCTAGCCTTCTCAACGTTTCTTTGTACGTTAGCATGTTCGCCCGACATTGTTCTGGTCTCCCTAAGGTTTTCAGTGTGTTAGCACATTCGTACGATAAGTAGACACTGTTTAGCATTTCTCTGTACGTTAGTATGTTCATATGGTATTTACGTCTTGTCTTGCAAGAGCTTGAGAAATCTCTGGCTTGAGTGAGGCTAGCGACTTGTTGCGCAATTCGGAGCCATACTTCTGTTTGACGAGTAAGGGTAGGCCTGGGTGGATTAACTTAAGCCAGAGAAATACGATGGTGTTTTCCAGTGTAGGCAAGAGATCTTCATCAACGGTTACTTGCTCTCCGTGGTGGGTCAAGCCACAATTAACAGATAGTAAGTTATCCTCAAAAAAGGCCATGAGGCATTGGAAAAGATCTTCGGGCTTCTCATCAGGTTGAAGGTTAATACTTGCAAGGTCGAGAAAATGCACACCAGTGGACTGGAAACCATAATGCTGGCGAATTTTTTGCCATATGACATTCAGAGAAGTTGAATGTTTCACTATTGAGTTCCGGGAAATCACGGGACAAAAGTTAGCGATCTGGCCGAGCATAAGGTCTAGGTGGGCATTCTTCTGGGCGGCGGTGAGTCGCTTACTTTCAGGAACAGAGGAGCCATCGTCGGTAAGGCCTCTACGAGGGTTGGCAGCGGTTTGTTTCTGCCAAGTTGCGTCCAAGAAAGGAACAAAATTGTTGTCGAGGGAAAGGATATACCGGTACATCAAGTTCTGACGCCAGCTTTCATAGGAGGTGATAGTTTCATTCTTGGTCAACTGCCACTGTTTCAGGGCTCTAGGTATATAGGAGAGGCAGCCATGTCAGAAATGTCACTGTTGTCGCTCGCTCAAAGCTACGGTAAGTTGAGGCACTTTGTCCGCTTCCTCACTTCGTATCGTGGTAAATGTTGCAGATTCCGGAAGACTGCACTTGTGTTAGAGTCTTTCGAGCGTGGGTTGACGATCGTAGACCGCTGCCACCACACCAATAAGGAGAAAACTGCGTTAACCTGAAGGTTTATTGGTAGAACGAACGTCGAGCAAACACATGGAGTGGGCGAACAGGCGCAACGCGCATGCGTATAACAACGAGCCGCTGAACAATACATAATGTCAACAACGGAGTGGCACTCTGTATCTTGGTACCGTTGGCAGCATTTCACCCTACTGTAGTGCATTTACAACCAACGTGTTTGATATGACTTCTCAATGTTTCTCTGTACCTTAGTAAGTTCGAACCTTATTAGTTTTGCCTGTCAACGTTTCTCCGTACTTACACTCAAACTAAGAAAACTGTGAACACTGAAAATATTCCTGGAATGTTCATTGTGTTTTGACCAATCACATGTGAGACCTTGTAACTGTAGAAAGCAAATGGTTTTCTCAGTCACGGAATCAAGTTGGTTCTCCATTTGTTTCGAAAGACGTTCATCTTAACTTAAAAGAATTTAAATTGTTATTTCTTTCTATCTGAGAGCCACATGCACTACAGAGAGCAAAAAATGTGGGAGTGGTCTTTGGCTTGTTGCGTCTGCATTGTAGCAACGGCCGCGGATTGTCAAAACCAGCGTTCGCTATTCTTCAACAGCCTGGTGTACTGTTGCTAAATTGAAAATGTATCATTTTCAAAATTTGCAACTAGACGTTGTATGATGCAAATGCCGCTTGAGTTGTACTGAGTTGCTTTTATTTGAAACGTCGGAAACGCTAATCGTTGCGTGATCGGCTTGTCGAAACTTTTTATTCTCCAAAAGCACTCAAACCTATTTTCGCTTGAGTTGTGCATGTGGCTCTCAGATAGAAAAGAATAGCACTTTCAATTTCTGTGAGATAAAGATAAAGATTAAACCTTGACGTCTTTCGAAACAACTCGAGAACCAACTCGATTCCGTGACTGAGAACCCATTCGTTTTCTGCGGTTACAAGGTCTTGCATGTGATTGGTCAAAACACACATTCCAGTAATATTTTCAGTGTTCATGGTTTTCTTAGTTTGAGTGTAAATACGCTTATAATTTACTAGTCTTCTCTTGTAGACGTTTTTTCCGTACGTGAGTTGAGTGCTGTATCAGTCTTAAGCTTGTGTTTTTGACGTTTCTCCGTACCTTACAACGTTCGTACAATGTTAGGCTTGTCTTCCTAACGTTTCTCCGTATGATGACTAGACGAGTTATTCGTCATGATCTGACCGAAACGGAAAAGAGAGGCGTGAACTACATCGCGTCTGGGAATTTGCCCTGAAGGCACATAGTACTTTGTATTCCGCGCGTGAGGATCTTTAACCGTTGGAAAGAATAGTCAACATTCAAGTTGGTCACTCTTGAGATTACAGAGAGGCGTATTTACAGTACTTAACTCGGCTAAAAATTTGACACATTGAACGCAGTATGAGATTATGCAAAAAAAGTGTGGCTAGTGAAAATTTATTTTGGCTAGTGAAATCAAACCTCTCACTAGCCACTTGGCTACTAAGCTGAAAAGTTAGTCTCAAGCCCTGCAGGTTGTTCTCAGTTTTATCCTTGTACATAAATAACAAAATCAGTGTTTAGCAGAGCCAGCGCGCTAGCGCGTCAGTGGAGCACCATTGCTAAGGAAATTTGGTAACCTATCGAGCTAAGAAATTTTGGTAGTGATGTAATAATCACGTGACCTTCTGTCCGTGCATCCGTACGTCCGTACGCACGTCTGTATGCACCACAGGCTTACCAATACACTTCATGCACTGGATATAACCCTGTGCTGAATCCCGTGTGTTTTTGGCACGAAATCGCATGTTGACCCACGTTGTAGCAAAACAAGCAAAGACAACAAAAGTCAAAAACAAATTTGTTAATGGAAAAAAAGTTCAAAAGAATACTCAGTTGTCTTTTTGGTGGAAGGGGAAAAGTTCAGTTTAGGCGAAAGAAATTAGGCGATAAAGTTCAGGCGAAAAGTTCAAATTTGCCTCGTCGGTTCTGTTCAAACTCAGTTGGCACACCACTTGAGTTCGCAGTTTTTTGCAGCGGTTTCGATGCCAATTATAGCAGAGCTAGTGCTTTTTGGTTTTTTCTGTCCACAACCATGGTTTTTACGGCGTTTCGAACACATTTTGCCAGGAAAAACACCAGCATTTTCATGCTGATAGGCAGCTTCTCACAAAGAAAGAAATAAGTATTAAAATTAACTTCAAAGATTACAGTAAATGCCCATGGCCGAGTGGACTAGCCACCGGCATCTCAGGCCGACGAGCCGGGTTCGACTCTCAGCGGGGGCAGGAATTTGTTTCTTTTTTTCTTTGTTTTTTTTTATAATTATTTTAACGACTTGAATAAGAGTATTTTCACAATAATAACTGCCAGCAAAAAAAATTAATTTTTAGGTATTTCTATCATTTATTTTTACACAACCCACAAGCTGACACCACTTAAAACTTTATCATTTGAAATATTGTTTAGTTGTTAATGTACTGTACACTGCTGAACTGTACATCTTATTCCCAGACTTAGTCTAGTACTGAAATCAATATCAATTTGTTTTAATCTTGTCAGGCTTGGGTAGGTCATCCATATTTTGATGTCATTGACAACTCTACAGACTTCAACAATAAAGTCCGGCGTGCTATTGATGTAAGAACATAAATCACTTTAATTTGCCATTTCTTAGTTCTTCATAAATCCTATATTTGATAGCATCTTTTGCTAACATTTACATGAATTTGCAGTAATGAGAAAGATTTTAGGTGAATGTCAAAATTATGTGGCAGGGCACCTCACTTGAACCCAACCACAGATACGTAAAGTTGGAGGCAATTTTCGGTGATTTTTATACCCCCCATAAGACACCATGGTTTTAATTAGCCCACAAATACAGCCGACTCTCATTTCTCACAGAGGCCAGGGTTGTTTTTGTTAATACCCCCAGTGGCTGGGAGCAATGAGAGATTGGCTGTACTTGCAGGCTGGCTTTCAAGCAAAGAAATAGCTTCTTTCTCACAAAGAACAAAAAATAAAATAAAGTAAAGAATGCCATGAAAATTCAGTGGTCAGTATTGTAATATTGCAGAAGTCTGCAGTTGCATTGAAGTTGCTAAATTAATTTTTTCAGGTTGTGTGCAACAAAATGGGTCTGAACACTGGTGATCGCTTATCTCCAGAGAGTGTTAAACGAAAGTTCCTGGTTTCAGTTCTACCAGATGACAAGGTAATGTGGTCCACCGTTTTACCTGCTTACTTCTAGTTACTGGTAATAACTCCTTAAACTCAGATAGTAGGAACAATGTTAGTGGATCATTGATTGAGCAAGAAGCTTTTGTTTCAACCAGTTCATTTTGTTTCCAGGCTTTCCCTGCTTTCCAAGACTTTGATGTGGTTCATGATTACCTTTCAACTTCAAACCCAAAGAGTCAGGCTCGTCTGAGAAGAAGAGGACAAAATGGCAAGTTGAGCATTGCTGATAGTCCCTAACTTGTGACAGCAGTGTTGCAGTTTTTGTTTCTCTTTTAGCCTTCAAATGCAGCAAAACTTGAATTTCAACGTGTGCGAATTTAGAGTTAAAAGGACTGATTAATAAATAATTCTCTCTAACTAATGAAGTGGAAACAAGCTAGTTTGTCTGACAGTGTAATTAATTGAAGGGCCCGATGGAAAAAGGGCGTTAGTGACGATTTGAGGTTAAAATCGAAATTGCTCCTATTTAGCTGAACATTGGCACACAGGCTGGTTTTCATGTGAGGAACGCCGTTGCGCACTTATTTCTTGACCTGAGATCTAAAATTTGAAGAATTAGCGTATTACTTTTGCGTGAAAAGTGTTGTTGAACTGAACTCGCTCAAGTGATGCGTGAAAGATTTCTTTTGTTCTCTGCCTGAACTAAAACAAAGGAATTCAACCTAGAATCCGCGGTCCTGTTGTTTTCTTTGTGTCAGTTTTAAGCAAAAGTAATACGCTAATTCTTCCAATTTTAGATCTCAGGTCAAGAAATAAGTGCGCTACGGCGTTCCTCACATGAAAACCAGCCTGTGTGCCAATGTTCAGCTAAATAGGAGCAATTTCGATTTTAACCTCAAATCGTCACTTACGCCCTTTTTCCACCGGGCCCTTCAATTAATTTCTGATGCACAAGTGTGACCACTTTTAGTAATTAATTGTGCATTCTTTGTTGAGATTGATTATCCAAATTATCAGAATTCAAGGAAAGTATGCAAATGACCAAAAAGGGGTCATACTTTTGTACAATACACTGTAAGATGTACGTCACAATGTTTCCAATGCTTAATATTTATTACTACTGATGTTTATCAGGAACTGTGTGTCACCGTATGTCATATGATCATGGTGTTGAGGTTATGTGTCACCACTGGCCACCTGACCAAAACTACTGCTTTCACATTTTTATTTAGTAGGGTGTAAATAGAGCACAAACTTTAGAGTACCTCTAAGTCCTAGGTTTCAAAACTGTTTTCTTTTGTTGTTTAGGCCACTACACCTACATGCATACTTTACGGAAAGAAACTGAGATCAAGGGACAAGTTTTGGAAGTCAGAACCACTTTAACAGCAAGAGATTATGATGTATGCAAGTTATAAGTAATTTAATGTATTTTTTATCTGTTCACCATTGATCAACATTTGGCCAACAGTTTACCAGCTCAATCAACGGTTGGCCAACATCTTGCAAGCAGTTTTCACATGTTCTCTCAAGTTTCAATTTTTATTGTTAGTTGACATTAGGGTGAATGTTGTAACCTATAGGTAGGGGTTGTTGGTTTGAAGCAGTCAACATAAAAATCTCCGTCACTTCCAGTCTTTCAGAGCCTTGAAGGATGAATCAGTTCAAAAGACTACGAGCACGAAGTTCATATGAAAATGATGAAAACATGTCCCGGCAAACCGAATTTCATGCCAGCAAAACTTGTGCATGACAGTTACTTCATTTTCATCACACACCGTCACTCAACGTGAAAAGTTAAACAGCTTTTAGTTTTGCAGTTGAAGTGAAACTTTAGACATTCGTCTGTATTTTCCTTTGAAAAATTATGGCAGGAACTGCACACTCATTGTGCATTTGACCGCTGTGAAGTTGTCGGTAGGCTGTTAGTTAAAGTTTTTTTGCCATGATTTTGTTTTTGATACCTTTCACACTAAGTAATTCAGTGCTAAAACTCTGTTTGCGTTTCTCTGTAGAGGTTGTATTCTCAGCTTGATCACACTCGGCAGTCTGTGTTCAAGACCAGGAGATGCTTTTTATGGAATAACCAGTACTTTCAGTTGGACATTTATAGAGAACCGTGCCATCCAAGGTATTATAGATGTATCCAGTTTCTCTTATTTTGTGGATTGATTTGAGGTGTCTTAAGTTTGGAGTGTTGTATCGATTTTTGGGGGGGTCAAAATTGCAGTATTTCCATTGATGTGAACTCTAGTTAAAATGTCCTCTCATAGGGTTTGAAACCTTCCATTCAACAACTTAATGAGAGCCTGGTTGTTTTGTCTTACATCAATAGGTGTAAAGGACTGCTAATTCTTGAAACCTACACAACCAAATGTGGAGACAGCTTGGAGAGACCAGATTTCCTGGACATAGCGAAGGAGGTTACAGGAGATCCATTTTACTCTATGTTTCACTTATCACTTAAAAAATAATGGGTATCAACACTCAAGTATAATATACAAAATCTGTGTGTTTATTAATGAGTGGTCAATTACTGATAGGTTTAATTTGTAATATGTTTTATGAAATATGGCAAGTGTCAATCTTCAAACTAAGGCACTTGTATGGTCCAAATTTTACTTTGTATATAGTTTATGGTAACACAAGTAGGGTGTAATAAGTTTATTGTTTTAACTAAAGTTGATTTAATCTTCTCAATTACAGTAACACTTCCAAGGCAATGTTTTGATACTTAATGCCCAACTTGATGATGCAGATGACAAAAAAAACTTTTATGATAATCAGCCTGGCTAGTATTAAATAAGGAAATAGTGTTTATATCTAGTCAAAAAATGCCAAGAAAATCTTTTAATAATTAAGATGGAGTCATCGAAACGTTGTCCAGCCTCATTATCGCTGGTTTTATTCTGAAGTTGATTTTTAAGAAATTAAATTAATTATTAATATGATTAATTGTACTTTTCATGTATTAATTATTTTGAACGTTTCCTTGTGCCATTTTGGAGTGTACAAATTCAACAAAATTAATTTATTCACAACTGCAGGTTGTAAAAATTTCCTTTTTCAAACAGATTTAACAACTGTCTTTATGGTAGTCCGAGTTATGTAAAGAAGTTATTCATAAGTCAGTCCTCTAAAAATGTGATTCCAGCCAGCAAATTTGCTGCCTTTGCTCAATTATTTTTCAATACACACTGAACAATTGATCCCTCTTAGCAGGCAAGAGGACCCTACACTTCCAGCCTGTTTTTCCTGTTATGCTGTCTTTTACTAAAAAAAAACATTGGCTAGAGCTGTATAAATGCAAAAATGTTTTGTCTTATACCAGGTTTATATTGTGTAAAACTCAAGTTTTGTGTTATTAGTGAATTCTATTTCTTGGTGACATACCCTGTCTTCAGAAACCAATGTAGGTATAAATATAAATGATCACTTACTCGTGTAAGAAGTAATATATTAACTACTATTAATTACCTCCCAGATGATGAACTTAGGTAATACCTCTGTCCATGTAGACACCTCTATTTTCTATAATGTGGAAACTCATCCCTGTCTGTTCAGTGCCCATGTGTTTGACTTGTTTTAGTAAAAACATTCTGAATAGATTGACAAATATAAGTCACTGTCATGAGTGGAGTGTGTGCAATGATTAATAAGTATTTCTGATTGGATAATAAAGAATCAGAAACCTTTATGTATGGATGTGTTTATGTGCCTGCTTTTAAAAAGTCCACTTGATCCCCTTCTGGCTAAAGTAAAATTAATAAAGTGGTAAAGTAATGCAAAACAGGGTAGGCATTTCTGACTTGCAGTAGTGTCTCAAAATCTGCTGGTCAAAATACCGGTACCTGCCTACAGCAAATTTGGGCTCAGTGTCGAAATTGTGGCGTTGTCAAAGGTTAGAACATTCCCATACACATAACTGTCTGTTCACTGATTGTTACATAATGAAAGTGCTAAAACTTACAGTGTGTGTACAAAGCTTATGAATTATGCAAAACAAGAGTTTGAGAGTCTAAAAGCTCAAAACCCTGGTGCTGCATACCAAATAAGCCACTTTTGCATACACTGCATTCCAAAGCTCATGCGTGAATGACATCATCGTATCCTTTCTGGTGTAATAATGGCAGACCATTAAATCGGAAAATTGCATTTTAAATAAACAGTCTTGCTGAAAGTAAGGCTTAAAATTACGTTTGGGGGGTGTTTAGTACACAAAGTTTTGAAATCCAAAGAAAAAATAAAAGTGATTTTTTGATTGTGTGTATTGCCTTTTTCATTCTTTACTTAACCCAGAAAAAAGTTAAACAGGTAATGACAGCACATTCCACCAATTCTTTCCACAGAAGAAAACACAGACACCACAAAAAATAACTTTTTGTAGAAACATTTTATTTTAAACCTAAAAATTCACAAATTACACTCTGTTTTCATCTTTACAAGCTGCCAGTTTTCCACATAGCAGGAACTTTGAACACCTGCAAATATAATTCAAAGCATTTTGTTCAAGATTTTTAATAGTTTCAATTCTAGGTATATGTTAATTTTTTTTTAACCCATTAACACCCGGCAAGCTTTGAAAAAATGGTACTTTTAAGCAGCAAATGGCCTTTTTTTAGCCCTGTTTGATCCAGTTTCATCCCAATCTTCGCAAAAAGTGTTTTCTAGCATGAACAGCTGCCTTTTCTTTCAGTTTCAGGATGTTTTCTAGCATTCTGAGTTCGGCATGCGCACAATTCAAACTTTTGAGATAGTTTTTTTACGCGAAAAATTCCCATTTACGGCTCTTCGAGATTTAGCGCACAAGCCTGTTGCTTTCGTTCTCATTTCGATTTTTGCTTTTTGCTGTCGAGTTAGCCATACGACCACGGTTTCTGGTGATGGGAAAAGTTTAGCCTCAAAGCTTGTTTGAAAAGGAAAGAGTTGGCCAAAAACAGCAGTCACTGGGAAGGCCATGATTTTCTTGTGTTTTTGAGGTAAAAGTTCCATGGTTTTCTGGCTGTTACTCAGGTTTACTTGATCCAATCATTGTCATTCAGGCATCATTTTCAAGATCTTTTTGCGTTGCATTGACTGACTATCAAAGCCTTTCAGGGTCACTTAAACTGATGACATCACAAGTGGAACAAGATGCCTGCTCATTCTAGGGCGCATTGGGCGTCAGTGGGTTAAGTCCTCATTCCAGAATTAGGGCTCTGGGGTAAGGTTCACGAAGCCCTCCTAAGTTAAGATGCATCCTAAGTCTTGTTTTTTGACAATAGCCTATTGTTATTCTAGCAGTAGGCTATTGTTAAGAAGCAATACTTAGGATACATCTTAACCCTCGGACGTACAAGCAAAGTTACACCCCCCCCCCCCCCCCCTTTTGCCTTTAGTAGAAAGCCTTTGATGTGCTCTACAGGATGAGGTAAATATTATGGGTTGGGGCCCTGCTGGGGGCCTGTAACGTCATCTAACGTGGTGGCCATCTTGGATTTTACCAAACATTAGAAATTATGATAAAATGGCAGAAAATGGAAAGTCTTAATGCTAGTCATGTAAAATATGACATCATTAAACATTTTGCTGCTTTTTGTGTACAATTTGTGCCTTTTTCTCCTAAAAAAGGCAAAAAACAATTTCACACAAAAATGGCTTGACCACCTGCTACTTATGACGTCATATCTCGTAACCAAAGCAACCGATTCTCACCAAACTTGCGTCAAATTGTGTCTAAGGGATATGCCTACAGCTACTGAAAACGGCAAGTGCTGACGAAAAATCGTCTTGGGAAAATTGAAGAAAAACCTTACCAGGGGTGGTATCCACCCCCCCCCCCTTGTACGCCCGAGGGTTAACTTAGGAGGGCTTTGTGAATCCAGCCCCTGATTTCAACTTCTCAACAAAAATTCCTCCAGTCTGTCTTTTTTTCCTTCTTTTCTTTTTGTCTGTCAATTTTCACTGCCTTAGCTCAAACTGAAACTTGAACTTCGCATTGAAAACTACTTTTATTCAAGAGAAAGGAAACAATGGTCAACTTTTAATCTTTAACTAGCGTTTATCAACTTGACAACTGGGCCTTTATTAGCAAACAACAATTATAATTATTATCATTATTTATTAGCACACCTCTTCTTGGCACTACTGTCCAGGAGCTGAGAGAGACTTGTCCATAAACTTCCTCTTCACAAAACACATCCACCACTGAAAACACAATCAAACTACACTTAATATGTAATCAAACTACTATCAAACTACAAGGTTTTTACACCGTGACAAATGTAAAAGTGTTGATACAGTAAATTCCTTTCAGTTTCACCTACTTTAGATGGCTTATCTGTCTGTGGATCAAATACAGCTTCAACAATTCTCTGGCCAAGTTCTTGCCTTAACTGTGTAAGGTAAGCTCGCATAGAGTCTGTTTGAAAAAAAAACAACAACAAACAAATTCAAGGGAACTGTACATGCCCCCCATCTCAAGGATAACCTTGACTACAGACTGGAGTGAATGAAACACGAAAAGCAATTCTAGCTTTAGCAGGAAATAAAGAGACTTTCCATCAACCCATATGTGGAATTAAAAGAGATTTCTGGTTAACTTAAAATCTATTTATAAGTGGAAACACAACATTGTCAAGTTCAAGTTCAACTCTATGGAAGTTTTGCAGTCGTTCTTCAGGCTAGACAACTTGTATGTTACTTTGCAGCAGAACTTGGAAGTCCCACACTACCATCTTTCTTTCTTAGGAAACTCTTAATAAAAAAAGTAATTTCCCAGGGAAGTAGCCTCCCACGCAGTCGTTTTTAGGGGAGTCGTATTACCCTCCTCCCCACAAACGTCTGCTTACCGGAGTTCAACATTCCTTTCCGCCGCTTAGCCAATCACATTGTACCTACTTATGTCTGGTAGGTTGACCTTGACCGCAGGACACTTTCGCGGGAACACATGCAGATGAACAGGACGCGTGGTATAAATTTTAAAAGGTAAAGTAAAACGTCATCTCAAAATCATTCTTGAACAAAATTGCGTACTAAGCTTTCAAATTGCAAGTTAAACTTCAAAATCCGTGCCAAGATTTTGGAGAAATACATTTATTTATGTGTGCGGTAAACTCTGTTTAGGCATAAAATCTATGATATCGCGTTGCACTCCCATGTGGTACTAAATTTTTCCAAAAGCATTAAATGCAGGGAAAATTTTTAATTACATTCTCTGAGCTTTCAAATGGTCCATTTAACTTAGCAGTGCAGGAATATCTATATTCTATATAAGCTTTCAAATGCAACAATTAACTTAGAAATCCATCGAGAGTTTTTAAGTTTTAAAACTGATAAATTCAACGCAAGAGATAAGCTCTGCATCATCACAAATGGCCATTGTAAACTAGACTACGCACTGCAAACTAGGACTAGCAGTCCCTTCTGCTCTAATAGGGAATATTATGCAAGAAGAGTATGTGAGCGCGCGTTGTAAAAGCCTCCTTCACCCTTCGACGAAAAGGTAGCAGAAACGTTAACAGATGTGCCAGCAAACTTGAGTATGAGAGATTTTGCCGCCGGAAACGCACTTGGTTGTTGTGGCACGTGTGATGTTTTCATCACAGTTATCGATTTATTATCTCACTAGGTCCTTTGTCGTCTTTAATACTCTTTGTCTTTTCAAGTCATCGAAGTCTCTTACATCCCTTCCCATTGCATTGGCTCCAGCAGTTTTTGGAAGCGCTGAAGTCTTCACCGACCGTCCCCTCGATCAGCAGCGATCAGGCAAGTAAGATCAACAACGCTTTGTGAGATAGTTTTGTGAGTAGATGACAGGATAAACCCATCGCACAGTAAATACTTTTAATCACAAGCAATATATTTTTACCAATGTTTCAGCCATTATTCGCCATTCTAGAAGTAAAAAAAATATTCCAACTCCACGGCACTGGCATCTCTGAAGAAAAACAATCACGGGAAATACAGAAGCGTACATTTGAACGATTTATTTGATTCATCATCGTCAGACAATGCCTCAATGGTGATTGGTTAGATTGCCTCGCAAGTAAAACAGAGGGAAAGGAATGTTGAACTCCGGTAAGCAGGCGCTTGTGGGGAGGAGGGTAATATGACTCCCCTAAAACGACTGCATGGGAGGCTACCAGGGAAGATACTCACATCTAAAACTGACTGGGACGTCCAAATAAAACTATAACTTCATACCCCACAAACTAACAGTGGGTCAAAAGCAAACCAAAAAATAAATTATACCCACAGAGAAGCCATTTTATAATGTTATATCCAAAACTTTCCACTTATCTATCATCAAAAGCTACTGATAAATGTTTTTGACCTGCTTCTGCCTTATTTGCTGGCTTTTGGTACATGGCATTCAGTGGAAACTTGGGGTCTCCTGGAATAGTGAAGTTGGCAATTGCCAACGTCTGCATCTCTTTTTTTCCATCCACTTTGGACTGGCACTGAAATTAAATGAACCAAAACTCTTAGTCATAAGCCTCCCAATTAAAGTACCTACAAGGCTTAACATATTCGTAACTAAAGACAAAGTGCTCCTTCGTCAACTGACGACAAAACAAAATTACAACTGGGTTTACTGATACCATGCCAGTCTACAATACTCTCTGTGTTCAGGCTCTCGTGTGGCTGAAAATTCACTTGCTCAGATAGGATTTACATAACGTTAGGGACCTTAATTAACCAATGAATATGTTGATGTCCCCGACATCTCAGGCTACTATCAGAGGTCCTGCTTCTCTTTTGACATGTTCTGTCAACAATGGGGCAAGACATAGACATTAAAACAAATGCTTTTCCTATCTGTGGTGAGAAGCAATACAACTGCACTAATTTAGAGTACAAAAGACTTCCAGGTACCGAATGAAACACCTGGAAGGTCAAAGTTCTTGTTGCTTAAGGTCACTATTGATACACTAACAAGACCAGTACTATACCCTTAGCACTCACTGTTCTCATGATGCTGTGGCATTTGTGTAATTTCATTTCATTCCACATAAAAGGTTATCAAAAACTGCATTTATTTATCTTATTATATACAACCCCAACTTTACCCTTTGAAGCTTCTTCAAACATTCTGAGATGTAAAGTGTCAGATAAATCAAAACACGATCTGCCGGACTCTGAAAAATAATGTGACTGTAGTCAATAAATTACCAAATTATGCATCAAAATGCCAACTTGTTCTATACCAAACTATAATCAGCTCATTCTTTACCAAACTATAACCATCATTTGCAGCGCGTGTGAGATTGCTAGTGTGAACCACAGACTTCAAAACATAAGCACTTCTGTCAGATCCACAGCAAGTTCAATCTTAACTTTGATCTGTCAAAGTTAAATTTGGTCTTTTTTCATTAAAACTGTATGCTCAATGGAACCACATTAGTACAAACCACAGAAGGGTCAGAATATTTTGGTTGTAGTAACAATGTGGCAGGGTAAAAGTGTGATACAAAAAGGAAGGAGGAACAAAGAGGAAGGCAGAAATTGGGTTAAAAGAACAAAATGACTTCACAAGTGGCTACCAAGTACACTTTAGGGCTGATTTAGATGGTATGATTTTTGCTTACAACTGTTGTATGCGACTTACATCATGTCTGCAACATGAATCGTGTCATCTAAATCAGGCATATAACATCTTCATAACAGTTGCACACAACATGAAAAATGTCATATGATTTTGAAACTACAGTCATAGCCACAATCAAAATGTTCGAATGACGAGTTGTTTACGATCTTTGCCTGATGCAAGCAGCGTGTGCTTCAAAAGTTGCATACAACAGTCATAAGCAAAAATCATACTGTCTAAATTGGCCCTTCGAAAATATTTTTGACATTTTCTTTGTCAACTTTTGTTTGCTTTTGCCTTTTAAGCCACTAGACATTTCCATACTTTTGCAGTAAATTTATGAAGACAACATTTTGAGACTTCAAAAGGTGGTTGTCGGTCAAATAAATGAGGTGGTCTGATTAAAGAAGCTTTTGAGAAAGATAAGATAAGATAGTACATTTAACGTCAAATGCACAGGAAGTGGTTTCCCAGTCTCCCAAGCCAGGGACTCATGACACAAGTGTTTGACAAGCAAAAAAGAAACTACGAACTATGCAGGCTAAAAAACCAAGAACAAATAAAAAAGGGCTAAATCTACATATATCTATATAATTAATTGGTCAAGTCTAAAGGTAATTAAGTTAAATTAAATGTATGATTTATATAAAATGTTTACAACATAGGATCTGTGTATACAAATAAGATAACATCAAAGGCAAAGATAAGACAATGACTTAAGCTTTCAGCTCGGCCACAAAAAAGTGTTCGAAATAATGACATGGTTACATTACTACCATTTGCGAGCTACCGTGAACGGCTAACATTATTCCACGTTTGGTCAAGCGTAAAACAGGCCAGTTTGTCTAGACAAACCATTACATTTGTTACATGAACCACGGTTTGTCTAGACAAACTGGCAAGTTTTACACTTGAACAAAAGCGGAATAATGTTAGCCGTTCACGGTAGCTTGCAAATGGTAGTAATGGTGGGTTTCACTTTAATAAAACGAGGATAAAGCATGAGACAGGCAAGTAGCAAATCTGCCAAGTATGAGAAGCATGGGTCCAGAGAGAAATGACAAACCAGGTACTTCAAAAGTTCAATTTAAAAAAATTGTACCTTGGCACCTTAATAATGGTAAATGTTTCAACAAATAATAACCAGCAACTGCAATGTTAACTGACTAGCTACTGGATATT
Organism: Siderastrea siderea; assembly: GCA_964030785.1. Lineage (NCBI taxonomy): Eukaryota > Metazoa > Cnidaria > Anthozoa > Scleractinia > Rhizangiidae > Siderastrea > Siderastrea siderea. The sequence continues at coordinate 18,562,533 of OZ034978.1, read as the reverse complement.
TACATATCCTGGAATCCACTCTAAAAATCACAAGCAGTAGAATCAAAGGAATAGAAGGATCTTGGCTCACTAATGTCCACACATCCTCAAAACCGTTAAAATCAACTAACATACAGTAGTGCCCCATTATTCCATTATATTTATACAGCCAATATTTTTTGCCCTGGACAAGAGATCACGCCAAGAGACCTTTCTTATTTTCCTGTAAATTTGACTTCCCTCTTTTGTTCTAACAGGGTTCCACTGCACCAGGAATGCCTGCAAAATGGCAGATATTCTGCAAACCTGGGAGGTCAGGGGTGGGTTGGGAAAATTTTTATATTCTACCAAAACCTATTTAACTTAAACAGGTGATTTAACCGCAACGTTACAACTGTAAAAATAAATACCTTGATTTCATAGCTTTTAAAAAACACATTGGCTTTGAAGTAGTAGATTGCCTCGTCGACGATATCGTTATTTCCATCTGAAAAGCACAAAATTGTTGTGCCATTATAACTCGGTTAAAATGCCAAACTCCCCACGTCAATAAAGATAAAACTTCGTACACCCGACCCTCATATAAACTCGCAATAGTTATAACTTTAAAGGATTGGCAGCAACAGCTAAATAAGTTATACCTCCAGGCGGAGCTGGGCCTTTGAACTTCGTGTTGATGGGAAGAAGCGCCATGTTGCCTATGGAGTTAGGCGCTTGTAATGACGAATGATATGCCTAGAAATCGAAAACAATAAGCGTAGATATGTGCCATAGGCTTTCCTCGTTGTCAATTCAAATGTCTTCTCGTATAAAATGGCACCTACCGGCATTGTAAAAGCTACAAATAAACAGAAACAGCTTTGCTTCAGGAATCCAACATTGGGAGGAAGTGAACCCTCCTCAAACGACATCCATATAAGGAAGTTCTCTTTTCTAGTACCCAGACTGCGCAAATTTCAGTGATCGTTCGAGGATTGGGCTCCAAATCTTTATGTTTATAGAATTCTCTATGAATGTTTGCGAATTTGTTGACTTTGTTTGATATTTTTTATTCTAGTATTAGCCATTTTGAGTCCTTTTGAAAACACAGATAAATTTCTTTATGTGTGTTTGTTAGTTAGCCAGTTATTTAGTTAGTTTAGTTTGTTTTCTTTAATTGTATGTTTCTGTTCGTTTCAAATGTGCATATTCTTTTGTTCCCGACATTCTTTTTTTTTAATCAGGTTGTCTTCTTATAATACAACAGGAAACCTCTGAGTTGGCTGAGTGCTAGAAATAAACGGAGAGCTCGTCAACGCGAGTAGCCGGGCAATCCCAGGTGTAAATACGAGCAAGGAGGGCACACAATCCATTTAGCCTCCCTGATAACGTTTTACACTCTGTGAACACCTTTACACCCTTACATACTTTTTGATACCCTTGTATACCTCTGTGTACTCCTGCACACCCCTGTATACCCATACACCCCCTTGTATACCCTCAAGGAACTGAAGCACGCTTGACGCTCATTCTCCCTGAAATGGATTAACAGATCCTTTGTACGACGCTGAAGCAAAGCAGTGTGTTTCAGTTCCCCCACCTCAGTGACAGTTGTCCCCTGCTATCTCAACCACCCAACTGAGAGCGAAACTTTGTAAAGAAAGTGGGAATTCGAGAAAGCCAGACTGAGTTAGGGACTGTACGTGTTTAGCAAGAAGGGGGTGGGGATTGGGATCGGTGCAGTGTATCTTGAATTTTGCAATGACCCTAAGCTTCTCTTATCAATCCACGACAGTTTCATGGCCCTTCACTTCAAGCAAGAAAAAATAAGTAGACGAGCAGACCTTTCCGTTGGAGATAGCAAGAGTCTGTGCTGCAACCTGTGCCTAAACACTTAATCCTACCTAATACTGCAAGATCATTTAGTGATTTATTTCGCTGTTTATTTCACTGAGGTGGGGGCACTGATGACAAACTGCTTTGCTTCAGCGTCGTACAAATGATCTGTTAATCCATTTCAGGGAGAATGAGTGTCAAAAGTACTTCAGTTCCTTGAGGGTATACAAGGGGGTGCATGGGTATACAGGGGTACACAGAGTATTGTTTCCGCGACTATTTTACAATTGGTGACTCTTAACTAAACTGACAAAACTTGGGTGGTGCTAAGGTCTGCTCAGCAAAAAAATTTGTTGTTATCATGTCTTCCAACTAAACTTGAGGAAAATTCGAGGAAAAAATTATGCTTATTTCTTGCTTAGACAGTTACACGTAAAACCAACGTAATCATTCTAGATAGAGCGGTTTTTAATTCAGTGTCGAAAGTGAATCGCGTTTGCTTTGGTTTTGCTTTACTTCCCTCTGTGATTGGTTTAAAAAACTCGCGCCATTTTCTCAACCAATCAAGAAGTAAAACCAAAACCAGTTGTATGTTTGATGCATGCGTTTTCTCACGCTTAGTGCTTGTTACACGTATTTGATCTGAGTTCTGATTGGTTCATTTGGTAATTTGTGCTTGTTGTGATTGGCTGGGGTAATTACTTTGGTTCGAAAAGCGCTCTAATCGCAGCAAACGCAAACAAGCCAGTGAAAGAGTCAGAGCTTGAAGCAACTACATATAAATTGTGCCAAGCGTGGAAAAAGCGTGCGAGCAAGTTTCTGGTGAGTTTGGTTTGCCTTTGTTGGGCTGAGAAAATGACAGGAGTTTTCTTACCCAATCACAGAGTGTAAATGCTGTTCCGCGGAGCAGCCCACGGGTGAGTACTTTAAGTAGGGTAATTTAAGTGTGTCATTATAATACTTCAATAGCGAGAATGAATACGACTCGGGCGTCCGGCGGTTTCCGGGGCATGCCATTTTGCCTACAAGCAAGACAAACAAAGAAAGACTCAATGGTGGGTGCTTAAAATTCACCCCCCCCCCCCCCCCTCCAAAAAAAATTGAAAAAGAAAAAACAAAAATCGGCGGTTTCCGTTCAATCAAGTAGTTCAAATATTCCAGCAAGTCCCCTCGAGCACTGTGGAGTACCTGTAGCAGATCTCAATTTTTTTTGTTTGAAAAGAAACTTCAGAACAATCAGAATCGTTTGTTCATTTCTCCAATTCCATTCTCCTATTAAGGAGAGTCACACCTCAATTTTTTTTCTTGTAAATGGTAAGCACCCGGTTGCTTTTATTTTTAAACACTAAAAATTATCTCTATAATGACTACTTTCCTAATTGTCTTTATAATGACTACCTTACTTAATTATCTATATAATGACTACCTTTAATACTTAATTGTCTAAATAATGACTACCTTACTTAATTATTCACTGATTATTTATATAAAGACTACCTTACTTAATTGTCTTTGTAATGACTACTTACTGACGGTCGCAAAAAGAAAATTCAAGCTTTACTGTCTAAAAGTACTTAGTGGCTAAATATGCCGTCTTTAGTTAAGTTTATTTAGTTATTTTTTTGGTTTGATTGTTTGTTTTTTATATGTGTAGGCCTCTCAAGAACTTTCCATTTGTTTTTGGTTTTTTCATTTGCTCGGCAAAACTTCCAAGGAAATACATGTTCTTTTCAAGTGAATGACCGCCTATTCTATTGTCAGATATCGGAAACGTGAGCCATTTGAGCCAAAATGCTTCCTTTCTTATTCACGAGTGAATCAAACTCGCCAAATTCATCCACCTCCCCACTTTTTAAAACCAAAATCATGTCACAGTCTCTAATCGTGTTCAAGCGATGAGCTATGGTGATGACTGTGGAGTCCCTCAGTTTCTCACGCACTACGTTCCAGATTGTTTCTTCTGTACTTGGATCCACATGTGCAGTGGGCTCATCCAGGATGATGATCTTGTTCTTCTGCAGTAACACACGAGCCAAACAGATTAACTGTCGTTCTCCTACACTGATATTTGCACCATGTTCTAGCAACTCGTGATCCAACTGCCCTTCCAGACTTTCTACCAAATCTTTCAATTGTACATCCTCCAAAGCTCGCCATAAGTCTGCATCCTGGAACTGCTCCATAAGATCCAGATTTTGCCTTACCGATCCACTAAAGAGGACAGGATTTTGGCCAAGAACGGATATGCATCGTCGTGCTTCTCGGAGGTTGATCTCCTTTATTCGAATTCCATCGACCATTATATCGCCATCAGCATCTGGCATCCGCATAAGAGCTGCCACAAATGATGACTTCCCGGCACCCGTGCGACCTGCAACACCAATCTTTGCTCCTCCATGGATGTCAAGGTTGATTTTCTTCAGAATTTGTGGTCCCCCCGGATAGTACCTCAGTGATACGTCCTGGAATGTGATATTTCCTTCACGTGGCCAGTTTTCCGGGGGAAGTCGGTCCACTTTGTATCCAGGCTCAGAGTCAAGCTTGGTGTACGTCATAACTCGTTCAACGGAAGTCATTAAATTCTCAACGTCTGATGCTTTTCTGACAGCATACTGAGCAAGGGTCACAGTCTGGATGACGTAAACTAATGCAAGTCCGGCAAAGGCTGGTTGGAAAGAAGAGCCATTTTATCACTTAATTTTCTTATCATTGTGAAAACTACGTCACAGTCACCTCATCGTGATAATATAGCCATGTTGACAATACAGGTGCATTATAATTGAACTGCAATCAAATTATATTTCAAATGCCATACTGGCCAATTTCATTCCTTGAATAAATCACAGAATGCAACGTTTCTAGCTTGGCGTGATGATAATAAAGTCTTCGGTGAGCAGTGATGTTTATAAGCTGCACCAATCTCCATAATTCTAGACAAGATTTTAATTTTTGATAGCAGGTAGTCTTTCTCCCAATTTGCACTTTCAATTTTATCATTTCTTTTCGTGCCAGAAGGCGTATAAGGTCCTACTTTCAATTTTAGCAACTAATAAATAGTAAGTTTGGACTGTTATAGTCATTAGAGATAGAAACTAACAGCATGGGAGAACTACATGGAAACTGTGAAAAGTACGAAATAAAATAACTTTTTCTTCCTACTATGCACTGTACATTCGAATGTAAAGTGTAAAATGTTGTAAAGCTGGGAATAGGCGTGGTGTGTTTGATGAAACACACCGAGCCTTAAGGACTGTGCCTCCTAATACAGAAGTATTTTTGCTCAGTTTATGACCATACAGAAAAAGCAGATAATTAAGCAACCTTTTTTCTAAAAAGCTTCAAAATACATATTAAATAATGTATGGCATTTTCTTTCCAAATTCAAGCTTAATTATCCCTGACTGAAATATGCGGTTTGCCCCAATTTTCTTTTTGTATTTCAACAGCTCTTGCTAAGATCTGCTTTTCCTGCATAGTCATAAACTGCGCAAAAATACCTTAGTACCGGTAGGCACCGAGTTTCTCGGTGCAACTCGAAATGCGCATAACGTATGCGCAGTAACAAAAGGAGGAAGGGTGCAGTGCAATTCTTTTCTAAAGCCTTAATAATAATAATAATAATAATAATAATAATAATAATAATAATAATAATAATAATAATAATAACAGCAATACTAATAATAATCAATTTACATAGCGCTAATGCTATAAAATATTTCAGTAAAAGCGCTTTATAACAGACAATTGAAACTCAGGAATATTTATTCTGTTTACGTATACCTACCAGCATCTTGAGACACCAAAATTGCAGCAAGAGCCACTGCACCAATCAGTGATGCAGTGAGAAGATCCAAGCGAACCCCAAGCCATCGCCCACTGGCCATCATCATGATAAATGACTGATTATGAACATCTTGGTACCTACATACGACAAGAAACCAACAGGCATTTACACTCGGACACTCACACCTTCAAATAGCATAAGTGGTATAGAACCACGGGTCTATCGAAAATTATACGTCTCAGAAATATTAACTGAAACTCGAAACCTCGGCATTTGAAATTAGTTTCTCGGAATCTCGAGCTCAGTAGAATTTGCACGGTCTCGAAGTCTCCAATTTTGATTATTTTGATCTCCGAATCTCGTAAATTCTACCCGATATCAATTAAACGAGGAAGAGAAGCAAAGGCCTTACTTGTTATTAATAAGAAAAGCTGTAAATATGTAACCAAAGTGATTTAGAAAATCTAGTGCAACTGGATGTCCAGGTCCTGGGCTCGAATTTGATAGAAACACGTAAGTCTCGGTTGAAAAGTCTCGGAATTACCATCCTATACCTCTATTTTAAGTTGAAAAGGAATTTGTGCTATTCTGGATAAGAAAAGATTTGCCTCGCCTGCAGACAGCAGACTGCAGAGTAACCCAGGATGAGAACTAGATTAGGCCTAATTAGTCAGTCAGGCCTAATTAGTCCTCAATTGAGGGTAGTCGACAATTTGCATTAGGCTGCAAAATGTCGCCGACTCCGGTCAAAATTTCCTCTGGATTGCTTTCGTCAGGTTTTGTCTACTTTTCACGTAGGGAAAGGAGAGGCTAGGGAGCGCATTAATTGCACTTTTCAGGCTTGTAAATACCTGTACGACCGCTCCACGAAATCTCCTTGTCTTCCTCTTGTTCGAATCGTGTCCAGCCCATCCAGAGTCTCCGAAATATGAGAAAAGACAGGGCTGCGACAAATAGATTCCAACCTTTTGAGCTCCCTTGATGTCTTCAAGTAATACCTTGAAATGTATACAGCTAAGAGCGACAATGGGACAACAACACACAGAAGCCAAGGATTTGTGACGGTTGGTACAATTATTCCTGTGAACAAAAGCAAGATCAGCTGGATTGCCATCAGAAACGGCTTGGGCAATACTTCATCCAAACAGCCTACATCTTTAGAGAACCGATTTATGATTCTTCCCACTGGATTTGAATCAAAGAACAGGACTGGTGCTTGTAACACGGCCAGAACCATTTTATCATGAAGACGCTCAGAACATCTTAGAGAAACTACAAAGAAACTATACGCCCGCATGATGGCAAAAACGAAAGCTGCACCGACCAGACAACCATAGATATATAGGTTTATCTTGTCTCGCTGATCTTCTGGACGCTTCTTTGTGAGAAGTGACAGCCACACATCAGGGAAGACAATCATTGCTGAAAAAAGATTGAGATGTGGAGATTTAGCAATTTTTAAAGGCTACTTTTCCTTTTCCGCAATTTTTAAAACGTTCCTTGTTCGTAATGTAATCGTGCCCTCTGGAGGTTCTCAAATTAAGGCAGGATGTTGGTAAGTGTCCGGTCTAAGCGCTGTATTGCAGTTAGGTTCTAGCAAGTACGAGAAAGATTATTTCACTTTTCAAGGCCTCACCCTGTGGTATCACCGAGAAGCTCGCTACTTACAGTCCCGCCAGTTGTAATTACCTTTAGTTATTTATTAATCTTGTTAACTTATCGAAGTAAGAAGACCGATTCAGAATCAGCAAAAACAAAGTGCTCCGGCTTACCTTGAGTAACAAGGCACAAACACAATACTGCAATAATGACCAGCGAAGGTACTCCGCTTCTGAAGTAGTTCCAGTAAAGCTTAGATGACACCACTCCGATCGTGCGTTCTTCGTCTGATATTTGGAGACCCTTAGCTTCAGTGATGTCTGGGACGATTCCATGACAACTGTCAGGAACTTCATCTTTCTTTTCGTTGTCCCCAAGAGAAATACTATCTGACTTATTCTCGTTTGTTATCTTATAGAGTGGGTCGACAGTTGTATTCAGAACACCTTCTTGCTTTAGTACAGTGAAACTTCCTTTCCCAAGCACACGACCTTTGTATAATGCAATCACGTTATCAGCTTCTTTCATGTGATGCTCTTGATGTGAAGTTATCACTCGGGTTTTCTGACCCAATAGGCCTTTCATGCACTTTTCAAAGATATGTTGGCCAACGTTGAAATCCACAGCACTCAGTGGGTCATCCAACAGGAAGATGTCTGCATCGGCATAAACTGCGCGTGCTAAGCTTACTCTCGCCCGCTGGCCTCCGCTTAGAACTTCCCCACGTTCTCCAACAACCGTTTGGTCGCAGTCGGGAAAGTGCTGAATGTCTTCCTTTAGGGCGCACACTTCAATTATTCTGGTGTACTTGGCTTCATCGTATGGTTCACCAAACAAAATATTTTCTCTTATAGTTCCAGAGAAAATCCAAGCTATCTGCGGCACGTAAACAACAGATCCTTTGCGGCTTATGGTCCCGCTTGTGTCTGGGATCTCGCCAGCGATTGCTGAGAGAAGGGTAGACTTTCCACTTCCTACTGGTCCGGTGATGATCGTCAAACTCCCTGACTCAGCGGTGAATTCGATATCCTGCAGAATAAATTCATCTTCGCGCTTGAGTTGTTTCTTCGCCAATCTTGTCACACGTAAAACTGTTGGTTTTTTCAGTTCCTTAACCTTATTATGAGGTACGGAAACGTCTTGACTTTCTTCGCCATGCAGATCTGTCAGGCTATTTCTCCTTAAAGTCGGAAAGCCTCCGTCGGTGTTGCTTCTCCCATCAGCAGCCTGATCAAAACACATGGAAGGTAGATCTTCCAAAAAGAGAAACTCTTCTATTCTGCCCAGTGAAGCATACGCTTCGTATGTTTCAAGGAAACCGTAGGCCAAGAACAAGCAAATGGTCATTCTTAATAGACTGATAAAACAGATGAGCATGAAAACATTAACAGGTGTGAGAGGCTGGCCAGTCAGTACAAGAGTGATGACAGACACAAGGGTCGCCATAGGTGCAGTAGTGTATTCCAAAGCAGCCACTCCTGATAGAACGGCACTCTTCTTACGGATTATGCCGCTTTCTTCTCTGCAAAGAAAATAAAGATAAACTGAAAGATAAGACATGATGGCATTGGACAATGTTACATATTGATCCTAGCAGTATCCAGGACGCGTGTCAGAAGCATGTGGCCACCCTCGACTGGTGTCTGGAAGGTCATGGGTTCGATTCACGTCGAGGTCTCAAAAAATTTTTTCCTCGTCCGACGCTTGTGAAATGCTGCATGTTGCTTTGTTTGAGCCTTCAAGCGAATTAAGCTAGAGATGGTCTGCTTGAAGCGTTGAGGTCTAAGAAAGGTGCAATTTCTGATTTAGGTTTATGGCTGGGGTCTCAATTTGATAAAAATTATTATATGAAAGGGAGAGGGAACCCTCGTCTAGGAACCTTCCCCTACAAAACTTAATTGAGTACTCCCTCCCTAGCATAACGTAGCATAACCGCCAGTATCATGTTACTGAATACAAAAAAACTTCTCAGAATTGTCAGTAGATGAAATATTAAAACTAGACAATAAAAACCGCCGAACTCCGAATAAATTTTGTTAATTATTTCCAAGTCATTGTAGACTGGTGGACTAACGGTAGCTTAGGAACTAGTTTTCTCCAAACCTTCGCGTATTTCGTATCTTTTCCCGATATTGATCTTCCCACGCGTGTACTTTGATGGCGCGGATTCCTGAGATCACCTGATTTATCAAGGAGATGCGACGGTCGGAAACTTTGGCTGTGCGCCGCGCAGTGCAGCACCAGCGTAGGACAACCCAGCGAAATATGGGGGAAGCAAACACAGGAAAATGACTCCCATTAGAGCCTGCCAGCCAATAAAATAGACGAGCAAAGAGGTCCCCACTGCGATGTCAATAACCGAGAGCGTTATATAGAAAAACCACTTGACAAGTTCCTCCTCCAGTCGCTGAATATCGTTTGACACAAGGTCAATCACGTGACCTGTTGAAAACTTCAACAATACATCCTTCCCAAGAAGAAGCGTCTACAAATGAATAAAAACAATGGGTTCTTTCTATTTGCTATCAGAGACTAGCTCCAGAAACTGCAATACACAGTGAGATCAAAACTGAAAAGTGAATGGGCTTTCATTACTCACGAAAAATGAGTGACTTTATAGTTATGTCTTAATTTGTAGCTAGAAACACGACCCCACAAGCAAGCCTTTTGCTTTAATCCTACATCGTGTATAAATAAAGGTTGTTGTTGTTGTTGTTGTTGTTGTTGTTGTTGTTGTTGTTGTCTAACTACTACATCTGACACACCTTGTCCATACATACCACGCCACGGTCACGGTCATACTTAAATTAACTGCTCTCTCTGTCTGGCTTCTCCTATCGCATAAAAGCGCGCGTGATCAATTCTAATGCGCGGCTACCGGTTCGAATCCTGGCGTGTGACATTTTCCCATTTTTTTCTCTCCTATCTTTTTTTGTTCTCTTTGCCTCTTTCGTGGGGGCGCGGTGGTGCCGTGGTTGGCACGTTGGACTTCAGATCTAAAGGTCGGTGCTTCGAGGCCCAGTCCCGGCCATCGTGTTGTTTCCTTAGAAAAGAAGCTTTACCGCACATTGTCTCTCTCCACCCAGGTGTATAAAATAGGTACCAGCGACATACTGCTGGGGGTAACCCTGCGATGGACTATAGCAATACTCTCAGTTGCTTCATGCTACAGAGACCCGGATAAGCTCCGGCCGTGTGGCCTCCCTTGGCTCGTGTGCGTTTTTACCTTTTAGCTTTGCCTCTTTCCTTTTCTTTTTCTTGTTTGTTTGGCCAAATGGAAACCTCTTGGATATCGGTTATCCCGCACAAAATAAGAAATGTTTTTAAAAATCTTCGTAGTGATGATTTGCACGCGCAGAACTTTGCGGCTCATTACGTCATTCTTGCGTCTGTACTTTGACCTCAAATTACCCTAGACCAATCATATAACGATAAACTAAATTCGATTTTGAGACGACATTACGAGACGATATTCCGGAATATATTTTCTCCCAACTAGCTGTCATTATAAAGCCGTAATGTCGTCTCAAAATCGAATTTAGTTATTTATCGTGATCCATGTCTCTTTTTTTGCGAAAGTACAAAAACCCAGAGCAATAATTTCTGTGGATCAAAAGAGAAATTCTTACTCGTCGTGAAGACTTGCACGCGCGATACTTGCTTACGAAAACAGTTTTGGTTTTGCAGCAAAATATTTGAATTCGCCACTTTTTCAACCCAGAATTGCCTAATGAAACAAAATAAACTCTTACAGTGCATCAACATAATTTTTTCAAACGAAGGGATCGACAAAATAATAGAATAACGTGACAATCAACTTCTTTTCCAGGCTAAAACTGGAACACAAATGATAACGCAATCCTGCTCGCGCATGGCGAAATAAAAACTGAAAAACAAACTGTTTTAAAGAAACAAACACAGTTTTAAGTCTTTAGCACTCACATTTTCGGCAATCTGTCAAGGTAGGTTGCTTGTAAGGATGAATCACATTGTCGTAAAGGTTTCCCAACTATATTACTGAGCGAAAACTAAACTTTTGCCGGTAGTTTTGTAAAGAAAAGTTTTGAAGTTCGACCTTGGCCGCGTTGTCATGACAGTTTTTAAACCAATCACAAGCCAGCATTTTGAGACGACATTATCGCAAAATAACGCCGTCTCAAAAGCAATCAAAAGAGACCACTGGATCGCGATAAAAGCGCGAGTTTTATTCTGTCCATTGTATAAAAGTATAAAATATTATCGCTTACCTTGAGGTAAACTAGTCCTTTTAGGGCGCTGCTAATTCTGATGCTTAAAGCCCCGGCCAAACGAGGATGAGAGTCGATAAGAGTTGACTCTTATGAGAGTTGTCGTCAACTCTCATCGACTCTCATCAACTCGTGCCAAACGAGAGAAAACTCTCATCGACTCTCATGAAAAATTTGAACACGTTCAAAGTCGATGAGAGTGCATGAGAGTCGATGAGAGTGGATAAGAGTTCCATGCCAAACGAGAGTGAGAGTTTCAACTCTTATCAACTCTCATCCTCGTTTGGCCGGGGCTTAACACTTCACCTCGGTATGCGAGTTGGTGTTGACAGAGGCAACGGATCACGTTATTGATGAACATAGCTAAAGCACAACCATAGAGAAGATAAGTATGGTGTGATTCAGCATACAACAAAAATACCATGAAATATCCCAGAAGCAATGGGTCAAAAATGCGGCAAAGTGTTGTTAAGCCACCCATAGTTATAAGGACTAAAACATCCTTAACAGAGAGCATCTTCATAACGCTTTTCCAAAGTTTTGGTCTTTTCCCTGTTTCTTTGCACTTTGTTTGTTCTTCGCTCCATTTTGTTTCAAGTTGCTCAGTCACAAAGCAGGAACTGTTTTCTTTTGCAAGTGGTAAAAAATCAGTTTCCTCTAGAGCTCGTTCATTGCCCGTCTTGAAGACAATGTTCATCCATCGAAACAAAATTAGAGACACAAAGCCGACTTTCTCTGTGTCGGCATCGTGGGAAATCTTCTTGAATCTATTCTTGGCCATTACTATAGACCTAAAATGAAAAAAGTGTACTACAATGAGTTGAGCCGCAACTTTTAGAAACTCGCGATTGCAAGCACGCATGTGTTTAATATGACCGATCGGAAGATAACTTCAGTGATGGAAATTAAGAGTGCTTACTAACAGAATGTGTTGTGCTTTCTGTACTACTAGCAAAGGGAACATGAATTTAGATCTAGAAAACATTAGCTAAGAAATTTTTAAATTCCGGTTATAAACAGCCTCTTTCAAAGGTTTAAAAGGCACCTGGAGTTTTATTTCGCAAGTGAAATGGAGATGATTTGCCGCTTGGAGATAAGGCTTTGAAAGTTCCTCGCGTTAAAACAGCCAAGTGCATGCGCTTACGATAGAGTGCCGGGTACAGAATAAACTTGAGGCTAGTTTCTATACAATCGCTAATGATCACCTTCTCATGTCACCAGTCATCGCTACCTATACCAAAACTGAACAATCATGTGGCAACGCACCGTTGCGATCCAAAGCGACTGAGGGCAATATTTATCAAAACAATCATACCAGAAAGAAAGTAAAATAATAATGATAATGATAATGATAATGATAATGATAATGATAATGATAATGATAATGATAATGATAATAACCCGAACCGCACTGGTTCGGTATTGCCGGATCTCTGGTGTAGAGATGCTGGAGCCAGACGTCACTCAAAGTGTAATAGAACAAACTGAATGCAAGGCTGGCACTACGGCAAAGGGCTGATTTATTTAGTGGCCAATATTTCGGCTAACAAAATTAGCCTTCCGCAGGGCCAGGCTAATTTTGTTAGGCGAAATATTGGCCATTAAATAAATCAGCCCTTTGCCGTAGTGCCAGCCTTGCATTCAGTTTGTTCTATTTTAGCGGCATTAGTACTTATATTCATTTTTAATGAAGCTTTTTTAGAAAAGTAGCTGCATGGGCTACGTTCGCGCCCTGTGCATGCTATTTAGGGACACAGCATATAGACGTCATTTTTCAGCCATCGAGCGATCCTTACTAAAGTAACATTAGTTCAGAAATTGCATGAATCATTGACTTTTACATTGAGATACAAAAATATTTTATCGCCAGAATTTGACATCTGGGATACAATTGTCTTATATTTACCTGATGTCAGTAAGAAGATCTAGGAAAAAGTAATCTCCGCTGACAAATATCCGAGTATATTTTCAAGCCAAATGAAAGATTATTGTTCATCACAGTATATGTGTAGCTGGTACGGTAAGGGGTCATCAGGCCCGTTGCAAGGATGAAATAACTGGGGGGCGAGCAAATTGGCCTAGTCAAAGCCCGCCCCCCCCCCCCCCCCTTCCACCCCCGTCAAAATACCGACGTTAACAAATAGGTCATAAGGCATACAAAAATTCCCTGTTCACAATGCCACAGTTTGTGTCGATTTCGTCAAAAAGTACACCTTTATGGGGACATCTTTCGTTGAAAATTTTCCACTAGAAAAAAGCCCCGGTAGTGTAGTACCTCTCAAAAGCTTGTATTTTCATTGGACCGCTATATGTAGCAGCTCTATTGTTTTTACGCCTCGTTCTTTGTTTCTTTTGTTTGTTCTATTGTTTAGCGGACTAATCGTGGAAGACCTTACGACAGCTGCTACATCGCCAAAAAGCTTCCTCTTCACTTTTTCGCCGACACTGAAAGCAGTTGGCTACATTCACCAGATTTATATATAGCGTTTTAAAAAAGGTATCCTTAAAGTTACAAGGTTTGTTAAAATTCAAACATTTCGACAGCTAAGCTACGAATTTCGATTGATTGATTTAAGGCCGCGGGTGAGAGACTAGATCATCAGTATTCATTTATTTAAAGCGTATGCACGAAGTGCGACGAATGATAGCGACATTGCGCGAAATATTCATGAGTGAGCTCTGCAGTATAAAATCTTTGGTTCATGCATCAATGATTGCTCGTGCGTTTAATCGTGTGGCAGGAAATATTGTGCATTTTAAGTATTGTTAAATAAAAATTTTCATAATAACAATAATAATAAATGCGTTGAGCGCTCGCTTGTTGTATCTGTACCGTTCTTTTTATTCTTTATCTGTTAGTTGAAACGTTAATTGCAACTTTTTAGAATTTTTCCAGCAAAACAAAACGAAAATAAAATACTGTTTCTATCTCTATCTCGAATGTTTATCAACATCAACAACTTTGTGTCCAATATTTATCAACAGCTGGGTCTTTCGTAAGTGGAACTCCGTGAAGTTTTTTCTGTGTATATATACACTGCTCCACACACTAGAAAATAATAAAAGAGTTCGATTTCGTCGTTCTTTTTGGTTTTAATGTTTAATTCTACGTTTAAGCGGAAAAATCCGCTTTGAAAATTTCGATAGTAAAATTCTCGTTCTATTTTGTGTGTGGTATAAATGTTAATTGGTTCAGCACCAATGCTTTTTTCTTTCGTTTATTTTCCACGGAAAACACACAATTTTTTTAGATTGCATGCAACCTATTGTTTGTTTCTGGAGTGTTAACAATAGCTTCTTAATTTTGATATCCATAATTTGCATAATAAAATATTCTTGGCTTAAACACTCGTGTTTCTTCGATAAGCCTTCGGAAGCCCTAATACCACCAATTTTGTGTCCAAGAATACAGCGCAGATATAAAATTTCCTCAATTGACACAGCAGACAGGTAAAATAGGTGTGTTGTAGGTTGTCACAACAGAAGCACTTTTTTAAAACAGGCTTTTTAACGGAAGTTTTAAGTCTTCAAATTTAAACAAGGACGATTTTACTAATTTAAAGGCTTATAACTTTCAGTGGAACTTGAAATCACAAAATCGGCTTCTGTTGTGACACAATAGAGGTTTTAACTGATCAATTAGTGGCAAAATCAAGAAGCGTTGTCTTCTCCACGAGGAGAAAACTTGGACACGGAGTCGCGTTTTACCAAATCTTAACTTTGGAAGCTCAAAGCATCGCAAAGAAACGCAATTTATCAAAGGAAAAACAACCTTGTTGCACTGCCAACATTCCTCAAGCCCTCTATTAAGTTTCAACAAAATCGGCTCCCAAACGATCAAGATCTAAAGTTTTTTAACGTAAGACTTCCACCAAAATTTTGCCTTATAAATTTATTCATGAGCAGCTTGTCACCCGCGGCCTTAAACTTGAAGAACCGTCTTCTGTTGCAGTTTTTTAAAAGAATTCTTTTTGGAGTGAATAACGACGAATTGTGAAGTCTGTACTTGCTACTGTAGAATAAGTAGTTGGTTGTGTGTTTATAAAAAGCTGCGAGAACTGTGCGCATAATTAACTTAGGTGTTTAGGTCTTGTCATGTGACATGTAACATTAAAACTCTGTCCAACGGTTACACAACGTCAAGAAGCGATTTCTACTTCGTGCATAGAAATGGTTTAGAATAGGTAATCGGCTGCCAGTCAGTTGTTAAGTTGCTTTTTGTGAATTGGCTTTACATGATGTGAGCTGTTACTTCAGGGGCACCCAACGAGAAAATTTAAGCAAAATAATTGCTAATGGTAAGCTCGACGATCCAAATACTCTCGGACGACTGAACTCAATTGAGTCAAACGTCGACCGAGAACTCCGCGTCGAGCCTATCATTGCAAACTCGTTCGAAGACAAGTCCGACGTTTGACCCGGACCTTAGTTGGTTTCAGGTCCTACATAGGTTGATGTGTGCGGGTTTTTGGCTGAAATTTAAACTGCAGAAAATGTTACTATAGGGAAAGGAGTTTTATCCCCCGAATTTTCCAGCTGCGCTTAGCTTTTGAAAAAGCTAACTCAAATCTCGCCAGTTATTTCAAACGATATATTTGTCCCTCCGAAAGCAAAATAAAGGAACTCTATCAATGTTATGGAAGTCTGAGTGACATTTCGCCAAAGAAAACTCGTCGCCATTACATCTGAATATCTCAGGCGATTTAGGCCACGCAAACAGATCAGTTCCGCCCAAAATGAAACGTTGGGTGCCCCGGATTCTTTGGGCTGTAATTATGAATTGGGCACTGTCTTCTCTCCTTTAACGAAAGTCGAATAATATTTGAGGGTCACTGTTCAAAGGCTCATTCAACGAGTACAGATTAAAATATATCAAAAAAATTGAAATTAACAATTC
The DNA here is from genome assembly GCA_964030785.1 of Siderastrea siderea. NCBI lineage: Eukaryota > Metazoa > Cnidaria > Anthozoa > Scleractinia > Rhizangiidae > Siderastrea > Siderastrea siderea. The sequence continues at coordinate 18,546,212 of OZ034978.1, read as the reverse complement.
AGTAGCAACAATCTCTTGCAATAGTGCGCACATTTTAGTTGGCCATTAGAGCGACACATGTTTATGTCTTTAGTATTTTCTAAAAGTAAAAATTTGATACACCTTCTTTAACATTTTATAGAATTTAGTGCAAAGTGACTGAAAACCAGAACACCGGGATGCAATTACAAGTTAGTGCTCGCAGGTTTTAAAAAGAATCCAGAAATCAGTGGCAACAGGTATGTTCAGTCAAACGGTCAAACTCATGGTGCCGAGAAATGTCGGCGGTTAGTATAGGGCTCGTCTTAAATGTAGCTAGCGAGCAGATTAACTTCAACTGACCTACATACCTTAAGAGTTTTAGAGATGTTCACAATGTGAGTTCAACACACAAGGCTCAAATGAAGCACTGGTGATGCAATCAAGCAGGATTTGCATCTTTTAACACAAGCTTCGATTCTCCGAAACAAGAGCTTTTCTCATGGAACAAAGAAGAATTGAACCAAGGGGGAGATGCTTTTTGAATTAACGTTATGAACCGTATCCGCGGCAAGTCTTTTGTAAGTTTCTAAGAAAAAAGGAGATAAGTGCACGCAATTTACCGAACATGAAAGAGGACTGTTCGTATCAAAGTTAACATAGGAGATGGTTTGAAAATCCCTCAAACTTAAAAGAGGGAAACAAAGGCTCTGTGGCTTATGTTGGAACGTCTGCTAAGGTGCCCGACCTTATGCACTTTTATGCCCCAATGACCTACGGTTGAGTGGCTGACCTCAAAGGGTTCTTTGATATTGGCTAGTTTTTACCATATACGGCAGAAAATATACTTGCGTTTGTCCACTGTCACGGTTAATGAGTAGAGAGGTCTCAACATGTAACAAATGGGGAGACAGGCTTCTTTTTTCCTGATGACACAAATTATCTCAATAGTACGCTTTTCCTTAGGAAGGATTGCTTGCTTCAGATGTCTGCGGCGAGTTTTCGCTTCAAAATTAGAGTAAGTGTTAGAAACTGTTGAAATAATAGTTGAAACTTAATGAAGGGAAGTTTAAAATAAAATCGATTCTTTCTAATCCGGGGATTGGTATCTTCCTCAATTTCAACGGCTAATCTAAAAAAGTCGTGAGAAAAAAGTGACATAATTATGCACGCATTTATGCGGAACTGGAACTGGTTTGCATAAGATAATTTTCAGCGATCCGGAAAATCAAGCGATCACAGTCATCACAGCGATTGTCAGAACTCCGAAAATATGTTGATGCAATTGCTACCATTGGTGAACTGTCAGCTTCTTCGAATTTTACGATCGATGAGCGCTTTTTTCAGCTATGGAGCGATCGCCAACAGTGACGAATTGCGTGCATCATTGACTTTAATACATGTAGATCGTAAAGGGAGGAACGAGTTTGCTGAATGGCATGTGGCATGGCTTGCGGAATGGCATAATTATGCAGATTGACTTAAAGAAATAAATTAAACTGAAAAGGGCGCCCTGTTTTTCGCGCCAATTTGCAAGTTGCAAGAGCAGCCGTTTTGTGTGATGATACCTCAGGGCCCAGTTGTTCAAAATAGGATGAAGCTAACCCATGCAGGGTTATGTCAGCCAAGTGATGAGGGTTCCTGTGAATCGTTTTTGCCATTACGTCTGACTGTGGTTGCAAGTGAAACAGGAACCTTGGTTTATTTTTAATCCCGGGTTAGCGTTAACCGGCTTTCAAACAACCGGGCCCAGGAGATTTAGGCCTGCCGAAAAGATATTCTGTCGAAACGACTGGGTGCCCTTGTCACTATGGGCTGTGAGTACGATTTAGACGCCGTCTTCTTTCCTCTGATGATGGCGGACTAGCTGCGAGGCCCAAAATATTACGACTGCAGTTCGTGTGCGAGCGCTAAGCCAGACAGGGTGCCGAAACGCTCCTCTCATTTTCTCATGGGGAATCAAACCGAATTTCACGCCGGCAAAACTAGCGCATGACAGTTACTTTATTTTGAACACATACACTCTTTTTTTTATAAGAACGTGTAAAATTTGGCTGAGCCTGAGGATGTTCTTATTTTAGCCCATACATTTTCTTAAATTTGGGGGCAAATCTCAGCCTCCACGTTCTTACAAAAATGGTTCTTATAAAAAAAAAGTGTACTTAACGTAAAAAGCTTGAATTTTCAGAAATGGCGGTAAGGTTTGCGGTTAAAGTGAACCTTGCGGCTTTTGTCCTTATTTTCCTTAGCTAATTATAGCGGGAACTGCGCACGCGTCATACGTTTTACCCAGATTCAATCTCGTTCCCAGAGGCTGCATTCCTTTTGGTCAGTACCGTAAATGCGCGCGGGCTCTGGGGACGAGATTGACCCAGAATTTCCCGCCAAAAAAGTGCGCGTACAGCGCGAGCAACCGAGCGATCCCGAGCAACTGAAATATGAGCAAGAAGCCTTCGCAAAACAAATTTCTTCTCACAATCTTGTTGACACGGCCACACAGTGGGCGCTGAACAGTTTTTTACCAAAGGGTAAGCGTTTGGTCGTGAAAATTTGTTTGAAATGTACAAAAGCAGAATTTTCGGTACTCCACCCGACCCTGTTTTCAACCTGAAGTCGGCATGTTTGCAACCAGAGTTGTTAGAAGAGGCCCTGTATGTTTTGGCTGATGAAAATGAGAAAAGTATGGATAATGCTAGTGGAATACAAGGATTTTTTAAAGGAGGAAAAACTGCCGGTAAGATGTTCGAGCAACATTGTATTAGTGGGAATTAACATTGAAAACTGCGTTTATTTTCGTCGAAAGCTTAAAAAACTTTTTTTAACAGCTGAAGCTTAACTAAAGTTACTGACTTCACATTCCGTCTTCCTTTCGTTTTTCAGAATATGTTTTTCTTTTATGTGAGGAAATGGGTCTACCACTACAAACTCGCTTTTTAGCGATTGAAATTTTCGACAGGTAGCGAAATATTTTAGCCTACAATGCCTGATATAAGCTTAAGCTTAAGCTTAAGTTTCAATCAATCGTTTATTTTTTTTCAATCAATCGTTTATTTACCCACGTAACGTCTAGTGAGCTAGCGCTCGTTCAAAATACGTACGTGCTAACATAAAGTTGTCTTTAAAGTCAGTTTTTTCATCAATGTGTTTTTTGAAACATTTCACAAGTAAACGGTTACTAACAAAATAATGTCCGGTAGGTTTATGGCAAAGCATGTGTGCGGTCTCTATGAACTTATACGTTCAAATTCAGACACAAACCAACAAAGAAACTGGAAAGAGGTGGAAAACAGAGTCAAGACACAGCTGCCTCTCAGAGTTATGTCTTGTGTACAGCTTGCAAGCAAGCTGACTTCTCATTATAAGGTAGGGATTTACCAACACTACAAAAGGCAGAAAGTGGCCATTTATTATTAACCCTTTTGTAAGTATTCACTGCGAGAGACAAAGCTCTGCTCATGAAGTATAGCTCCAACTTTTGAGTCTGTGGATGAAAAGGAAAGCGTGAGCAGTAATTTATATTTGGTTTTGTTTGTTTATGGATATGTTGTTACTGCATTATAGAAGAAAGCTTTTTAAAAGTTGACTTGAACAGATTTTTGGGCTATAGTAGGCCTAAAACAAGGCATAGATTGGGCTACTACACAAACAAAATGTACTTGCATGTCCAGCATGGAATTTGCCGGGGTAACGGTAGGTTTTTCAAAGAACTGTTAGGGTGATATGATGTTAACATGAAGAATTTTTCAGGCAAACTAAGCAAAAAAGAGGTCATTCTATGGAAATGTAGGAAAAAATTGCCAAGGATCGTAAAAACGTGACTTGAGTTCACCATTGTTTTACAGAGGAATTCTTTTTTGCGTGTGCAAATATTGAATGCCACCCACCCTCGCCTTCTCCCCTTCCCTTCTCCAAGGGACTTAAGAGCATTAACTCACAAGTAAAATGACAACATGACAGAATGGCTTCATTCTGAAAAGCAGTTCACAAGTTATGGCTCAGGCTCGTTTATTTTAATTCTATCACAGGCAATAACCCCGAGAAAAGGTCAGAGGTTCCTTAATTCCATTGGCCATTGTTACACACTTGGGAGCATAGTCAAGTCGGAGCTACGCATCCTTAAGACCTTAGACTATCATATCTTAATCACAACACCTCTAACATTTCTAGAAACAATCCTAGAGATACTAGGTAAGTGAAGGAGAACAGTGATATTTGTACATAGAAAAACTTTCACTTGGCCTCTGTTGAGGTGTTGGGGTGGGGGGGGGGGGGGGGAATTGAACTTGTTGCTTCTCATACCCTTTAAATTCCCATCCCTTTCTTGGTGGCTCATGCCTGTGTATGTGTGCTTTTGCTACTGCAAAAATTATATATTATGCAATATTGCAAAACCTTCTTCGATTTCTCCAGTCTTCTGCCACGTCACAAATTCCTTTGTATCCTGCTTCCCAAATGCCCTCTTCGCTCCTGGGTTCTGCCAACGTAAGATATCTCCCATCCTAACAGGTCAGCCACACCATTCTTCTGTGAATGATTCAACTGACTACTAGAAGGGCATTGTGATGCATTAGTGGATTACATACTTTGTAGTATTAATTCATATGTAATAGTAGGCAATGCTCATACACAAGTATTGTACCCAAAAGTTCCCTCCAACACTTGCTTTTTCTGTGAATATCAAGACATCACTAATTGAAATACACCAACACACCATTTTCCCAGGTCTTCACAGTTGGCCTACAAGAGACAGAGGGCTGATACATGTTTTATTCCTCATTTTAATAGGACATAATGACTCCCGATCTCAGGTGAAACTATTACATGATGCAAGTGTCAAGCTCCTTGGCATAGTCTACCTCAAGTATGAGGAAATTTATGGCAAGCTGTGCATGGCTGCCACAGGAGAGAATTGTATTAAAGATGACAGACAAAAGCTGTCTGTTTTAGCCAATGACCTCATGTTGCTTGCAGTGTCAGTCATTGGGGCAGCATCCTATATCATAAATCAAGCAACAAGTGACATGGTTAGTTGTTTACATTTGTAGGTGTAGAATAAAGAAAACAAATCGTCAGGTTGGGAGAAATCAAGATTTGGGGTGCTTACCATTTACACAAACCATCCGGTTTGATTTAACTTGACCTCACAGAAGAAGGAGAAGTTTCAAAGTGTAACCAAATCAGCTGAAGACTAAAAAGAACAGAAAGTATGCATCACCCCAACCTGCAGCCCATAATTTCTGAACCTTTCCAAACGGAATGACAAACCATTTGATTTTCCAACTGGAATTTCCGGGTTTTTTTTGTCAATAACAGTTTTTCAAGAGCACATCATGGGCACATCTAGTCATGTGCAAGATTTTGGTGCTTGACAGATACACAACTCATTTTTGCAACTCGAGGTTATTTTTTTTTGGGGGGGGGGGGGGGTGCAAAGGAGCTCAGTATAATACTATAATCTTGAATATTGGTGCATTATGCAATCAGCCTCCTTTTAAATTCGTCACTGTCTCTAGCACAGTTACCATGGAACCAAATGACCACTTTCTATAAAATATTCATGTAATAATGATATTTTGATTTGTCAATAGGTTGTAGAGCAACTTGGTCGGATCACTCAGATTCCAGTGGACGATGTTCTAGACTTTGCCACAATTATTATAGAGTATACACTGTAATAAGACAATGGATACTTACAAAACCATGGAGAAGCAAACAAAATAAAATAAAAGTACTCATGGTTTTGAAAGAGTTTGAATGCCTTATTTCGTTGATCAACAGCCAACCTAAATACCACCCCCTTTCTACTGAGGAACCTTTTCAAAATACATGTAATTGCATCTCAAATGGGCAGACCTAAAATACAAAAATTGCAATGCTTTGGAGCAAATGAAAGAGATGGTCATCTTTGCCTATTATTCAAGGACATCAGGGTAATGCACTGTTAATTAAGATGTAAATTAAGCCTAAATTCAAAAATGTGCTATCAATCAATTTTTTTTAGAATATAAGCAATGGAGTGTTAATGTTAATGCTCGTTAAGGCTAACAAACAAACATCAGAGTAAAAGTTCACTTTTATTTACAGGCTTTTCTTTTGATAACAACTGCAAGTATACAGGGCCAACAATTAGAGTATTTTATTTCAGTGAGCATGTTTTAGTCAGGGCACACAAAACAAAACATGATCAGTAAAATAAAGAAATAACAAGCAACAGCTTTATACACTGTAAATTAAAGCAACATCTTACTATCGCACAATATCTGTACAATGGCAAGATATTGCTGGAATTTTAACAGTATTTTCATGCCAGGACTTACAAATGCTATCTTACACTCAGCAATCAGTATATGAATAATTCAATATTCTAATGAAACATGAACACTAGACAGTTTCTGTCAAATGAACTATTATCATTATTATTACAGTATTTAATGCCAATAATCACAAAAATCCTCTCACAGCAAAATGTGTATTAAATTCCAACAAACATCTAACAATGGCACAGTTTAAAATAAGTGGTGGAAAGATGTTGCAAGAATTATCAATCCTATTTAAAGCCAGGTTTTACAAACATTGTCTCACGGAACAACTCATATGTCTCAAAACAATCATCCATTTCAGCACACAAAAAGTCAAGGGCTATAATACCGTTTGCTAACAAATGATAAGTCATTAGATAAATCATTCCTTGAACACAAAACATTTGCTCTTAAAGGTATACGCATTTTTTCACATTTTGGCTTCAAACGCATTCTGGGTACTTCTATACAAGTATACACAAATATAGGACAAAATGATGTTTATCCAGTTTTTTTTTAGTCTCCTTGATTTTTAGCCATGTTGTTTGTCAATGTTTCTACCTACTACAGAGTGAAAGGTGAAAATCAAGGCTCTATGTAAGTTACTTCATAGCAAATTAAGGAATAGTTGGGAAAAAAACATTATTCTTAAGATCTTCATCTTTACTTTAGTTATACCATAAATAAAAATCTATATGTCGCATGTTGTTTTTACTTTTATCAACTCATAAATATAAATTCAATAAATTTCTAATGTAGAAAATATGTTTAACTAAATTACATCGCAGTTCTATTGTTCTTGTTCCTCAGAGGGAGAATCAGTCCGAAATTTTTTTACAGGTGGAGACTCGTTACCCTGCAGAGGAAGAGGGATATTATGTCACTTGCAACCAAACATGTAACAAGGGATATCTTTTATTCAAGTAATAGGTCACAGTTTTTTGTTTACTTAAGATATAGTCAACCAACACCAGGTTAGCTCTGTTGGTCAGGTGCCAGACAGCAGAAAGGGACAGTATGGGTTCAAATCCCATCTGGACCACAATCCAGGGTCTTTTTAATCATACATACTACTGACTGTGCTGTTGGTTAAGAAGTACACATCATTAGGCAGTGATGGTACATGTATGCCACTTGCCTTGTCTCCTGGTTTGTCTTTCTCCCATAGTCAGACTGAGAGATGAAGTTTGGCATACAACATATATTCACCCAAACCATGGGTTGAATACACTGATATTGTAGTATGCCATTCGGACCTTTACATGCTTACATTAAATCTCAGCTCTCGTTGTGTGGTTCCAGAAAATGTCTATACCCCCACCACACAGGGTCATTGGAAATTCTGAGGGGGAGGGGGGTCTCAAAGGCCAAAAGTTTTAAAGGAAAGTATCAGCCTAAACTGGAATTTCCAGATGGGTGGGGGATTCAAACCCCAAAAATGCTCCGTGGGGCCAGGGAGTATGGATATTTTCTCAACACATTTCAACTATAAAGAACAGTAGACTTCTGCTATCTCACAGCTCTTTGAGGGTTACAGCCAAACATACCTGTATTCTAAACCCAACCAGTTTCACCCATGCTCTAACTTTCCAAGTATTTTAACCCTTAAAAATGTTTTAATGAGTTCTATATTTTTGTTTTGTTTTAGTTTCCCTCACTAACACTTTACGACTATCTAGAGAAACAGTTGACAGCTTTCTGAAAAATTATTAGACTGACCGGTTAGAATATATGCATTGTTATTGTAATATTGGAATAACCTGTTTACCTGGTTACCAGAACTATCCTGCTCCAGTACACTGGAGATGTCAGTGGTGGTTTGAGAAGACAGCCCCTCAACATCATTGGAAGGTTCATCTCCTACACCTGCCAGATCAGTCACTGGTTGCAATGAACTATCAGTTGCATCGTCAAAATCTCTGGAGTCCTCATCATCTGGGACCATTCCAATCCCGAGTCTGTACGAGATTGTGGCACTCTCCTCACTAAATACATCACAAAAGTCAAGTTAACTAACACGATATCATGAATTCTTATTAAACAAAAACAGAGGTTAATTCTGCTTCAATCTTCACAAGAGGTTCACTGCCCAACAGAACCCTAGTCCTTCACCACCCCCACTCCCCTTCATTTTGTTAGGTTTTCTATCTCATAATACTAGGGGTTTCCTTATAATGGCTTACTGGTAGCCATTTAGATACTTGGGTGGACCTGGAGACAAGACATACAGAAAGTGTCTTGGCTAAATACGCAACACCGTGGCTTTGACGAGGATGCAAACTAGAAAACGGCACGTGAATCAAGAATGATACAAGTTTAAGGTTTCTGCTGCATACAGTGACACTGCTCAGCATTATGTTGACAAGAAATTTAATTTAATTTTGTAAGAAAAGAAACTATTGGAGTTTTATTTAGCTGGCATAATATCTGGGCTGTCCTCCATGTTAATTTGGAATTCTTTGATCATTGTTACCTTCCAAGTGATGGAGCAGGATTGCTTTCATCTCCGTCAAATCCATTTGGTGCATCTTCATCACCACCATCATCCTCATTATTTTCTTCATCATTTTCATCATCATCCATTTCATTGTCATCATTGTCATCATCTTCATTGCTCACATAACTATTGTCAACTTCATTTTCATCATTATTTCCATCATTTATACTTGTTAAGTTACTATCTTCATTCATGTCAAATGCACTGACAGAATTGTCATCATTCCCAATACTTCCTTTGTCACTTTCATCAAAGTGCACTGCAAAAAATATGTTCATTATATCTGTTATATGTCACCTTTTTTTGTAATTGTAATAAGTAAATAATGTTATACTGGCATTACAACCAAATTTATTAAATTCTCACTCTTATTTCTATCTTTCTCTTTAGTTTACCGACAAATAGGTTAACAAGGAGTAAGGCGCCGTTTACATGAGTTATTTCATCCCGGGATGACTTTCGTCTCATCCCAGGATGACTTTCATCTCGGTGTCTGGTCATTTACCTTTGAGTGTTTACATGATTTGGAGCAAAAATGTGTTTGCCCCGGGATGATTTCATCCCGGTGCTGAAGATCGGGATGAAATGATCCCCTAAATTATACATGTATGTTCAAATAACAGCTATGGAGCCCCTCATGGGGAGTGGTCAATATAGTAAGTTATTATTATTATTATTATTATTATTATTATTACTTGTGATGGTACAGAGAATTTGTCAAATTTGGATGCTGTCCCTCACAGAAAATGATGGGTTGATAGCAGAGATGGAATTAGCACTCATCCACTCACCTACAGGTGAGTGTCAAATCCTTCTGGGTGAACTGTGAATTTTTTTGGTGATGTTCTTAAAGTCACTTGCCCATATAGTGAGTGCTATCAAAATTTATTCTCCAACCCTGTGATAACCAACACCAACCTCCCATTACATGTAAAACACCTTGTTCCTTACAAACCTCCAGCATCTTCAGCTTTCAAGAGCTCTTCAGCCTGGCTTGCTCGCCGTTTGATTGGACTTGTGTTGCTAGGATGGCCACTAATATCCCCAGATGGTGCTCCAGTTTTATTTAGTTGAAGGGGATGTACAGGGTGAAACTTTGAAGATGTATCAGCACATGTTGTGGACAGCTCATTGGACTGCTGCTGAGACGAGGTTGGAGATGATGCAGCACTGTCGTTAGTTTCACCGACACTTGAGCTGACTGACTGGTTGTCCCTGTCACCATCATCGGCTACAAAATGTTATCCACAGTAGTACCATAGTAAATACAATAATGAAAGCACAAAAAAAGTTCTGTGCATTATACAATAATATAAAGTCACCAACATAAAAGTGCAAGAATTTTATTTTCAAAAATGCAGTGAATATAATTTTAAAACATTCAGGTTTTAATTGCACCTGTCCTAAAAGAGACGCCAGAAATAAGTTACAGAAAGTGAAACATACATGTTGTTGAAGACAAGAACAGCCATCACAAACAACATATTGGTAACTAAATTTGTCTCCTCTGCCTTAACATTTTTTGATTTGTTACTTTTACCCACATCAAAATTAATAGAGATATACATCAATGCATGGACAGCAAAAACTTTAGTGTTGCGCCTAAGTTGGACAGTAACTGTCCAACTTAGGCACAACACTAAATTATTAAGTTAAGTTATTTTACTGAAAGAAAATTAAAAAACAAGACCCATTAGAATCTTTTTGTATAGGTAAGTCTACAAATATACATGTAGATGCACTATCACTGAAGAAATTGCAGTTAGCACCATATGCATACAAACACCATCAGCTTACCAGTGCAATTATTTGTGGTTTCATGTTTCTTTCCTTTGGTCTTCTCCTGTATAACAAGAAGAAAACTCAATCTTTTATCACAGAGCCAAGATAAATAATAAACAATGTTCTGTCTAGTATAATCACCTGTGTAAGAATCGTCCCACAAAGGACTGTAGTATTTCTGACTGACAATTCAACAACTGTAGCAGAATGTCATATCTAGAGTCACGATGACTTTGCCTTAAATTGTACAAGGTACAGTCAGGACTACTTGGAGAATCAAACCAGACAGATTACTGAGACTTTTGAATTCAAAATAAATGGTTTCAAATAAAGCAAGAACAATGCTGGCAAAGAGTTACTTGTAGATGCAAACCTACATGTAAATAGTGTGAAATTAAAACACTGATTACCAGTATTACACTGTAAGGAAAGGATGGTGGTAAATATAACAAACAGCTCACACACCGAAAGAAAAGCATTCAAAAAATTAAACTGGAGTGCTTTTTACCTCCTTCTTGATCTGATCTTGGCTCACTGTAAAACATAATAAATTATTGTAAATCAGTAGACTTAATTACAGTTGTTTAAACAGTTTGATATGACCAAAACCTAGAAACTGAGGTAAATACATGGCTACATCTCAAAACATGTATATGAATGGGTCGAGATAAAGCTTCTCCTTGGTTTCTTATAAATTTGAACTGATTGCATACAATCAAAAGCATTGGGTTCAATTTTCCCAGCTTAACTCTACATTGTCCGTTGACCAGTCAGGAAAAAAGGAAATATCAATATAAAAAGATAAAATTAATGATACCAAGTATTTGCATCTTGATTATATCCTCACCACAACTGAAACTCTCAGACAAGGCGCTACTACTTCAAGAGGTCTTTGAAGATGTCGATATGTGGGTAATTTAAGATGTACACAAAGCGTGTCAAAACTTACAAATACCCCAAAAAAGGGAGCAGGTGATGAATCAGGAATATTTTTTCATTTCTAAATTTTCAGGAGATATGACATGACAGACATGCCTTTAAGATGCCAGCCTCTTCTTTAACACCTTTTTTACAGAACACGTATGGCAACAACAAGTGTTTTTTTTTTTGTTCTCAAGTTCAGGAATTGGGAGAGCACAAGAAGAAGAGACAAGAGACTACAAGTTCACAACTTCCAACAATATGTTTTTCCTATGAGTTACATTTCAACTCTACGTGTATTATTGATCAGGGAAGATCGTTTGGCCAGAGAACAAGAGTTGATGAGAGTTTAAACTCTCGCTATTGTTTAGCCTGAAACTCTTGTGCATTCTTGGTGACCGTCAAAGAGATTGAATCTGCTCAAATTTTCTCTGGGAAAGATCGAAGATCAAAACTGTAGCTCTCATCTGGCCTCTAACCCTTGTAAGCTCTCACTGACTCTTGCACACTCTCAAAGAGTTTGAACTCTCATCGACCCTCATTCTCCTTTAGCTTGGGCTTTATTGACCAAGGGTAATATCCAAACACACAAACATTAGGCCAATTTCTTAAGGTCCACATTTGAACAAAACAACAGAGTAAGGACTTTATTTTTACATCTGGACCAAACAAGCTTAGTCAATAAAATTTGAATAATTACTTTCCATTTAATTTTAGGATGTGCATAGTGTTGAACTGCACTCGCTCGCTATGCAGAGAGGTACCAAGACTCTGCGATATAGCTCTTTAAACTTGATTCCATTGTTGTTCACATCTTTAGTCTACAAGTCTCTCAGCTTCTTTACTCCTGTTGTCGACTGACCAGTGACAACTTCAACTGACAGCTACTAGTGACAGCTACATCTTCTACTTCTACTTAATTAGATTCAACTCAACTGGTTCTTCTCAACTTTAACCGATAATGCAACCAATTATATACTGTCACTGTAGACATGTTTAGGTTCGTCACCTCAAGAACTTGGCCATCTCAATGAGCTCTTGATAAGAACACCAAAATATACCAACGGACGAACGGAAACTAACAACATCTAGACATAATTGGAAACACTGGATAAATTTAGGATAAAGTACTAGCCATAACCTAGAAGTGGGAAATAAATCAGCTAGACTCAGAATTCGACCCAACGTTAACCATTCATGGTGGTCTTTGGCCAAGGTCAGGGAAATTTCCCAAACATGAACACAGCTAAAATTATCGCCAACTCTAAGACTTACAGACAAGTAGGAAATAACACTAGACGGCAACAAAAATCCTTCGTGTGAGATGACCTTTTAAACTTACCAATTAGGTCATAGCACGATTGTAAACTAAGCGTCACGAACCGACATGAGCAAAAATCAAATAATGATACTACAAAGAAAATATTCAATTTTCGACTTCCTAACAATAAAAAATAACAATTATTTGAAGACTTTATACAGGAATGCTGACGTTGAAATCGAAAATAGCATCAATTTTCCGCTTTTTCTAGCCAATCAGCTTTCTCAATATACCTGACATAATGAAAATATTTTTGTAGCTGACAGTATGCTAGCATATAAAATGCCCAGTGTTTTGAGTCTGTAATCTTCAGACGACACCGCTTACCGGCAAGTTACGTAATACACAGACCATGAAGAACTGTCAGACTAGACGGGATCAAATTTTTCAGCTGGAACTTTTCAAAAAATCTGGAATCACGAAGCCTGCACGTGCGCGAAAAAACAATCTGACAGTTAGAAAGGGATAAAAAATGCTACTTTACCTGGGACCCACTTGAAAACTTTCAAGGTGCAATTACTTGGACCTACATTCACCCATTTCTTTTCCCTGAAAAATGGCAACAAAACATTCCATAAAACCTGGGAAAAACAAAAACAGCGACAGACCTCAGGCCAATTTCTGATCTTTATCGCGTGAAACACGAATCTTTTGTTCAACGAATGAATGAAGACTGGAAATGAAAAAAATTCAAAAACTGCGACCGATCTTAAAGATCTGCATGCACGTATGCGTGGATTTGACAATTACCATTTTCTTACGCGCTCCACTGAAAGCATAACCCGTTTGACATCATCTTTAGCTCGGCTTCGAGTTTCCAAGCGCATTATGCCGCTCCTGTTCATCATGGCGGCGATAACTGAATACAAGTCCCCGGATGATCCATATATGGATGGTGGCGGGAAGGGTACGGAATCGAGACAGCAAAATGGACTTTGTTTATTGTTCGTTGTAAACCCAAAAACCCGTCTTTGCTTCTCTTGAAAGTGAATTGAAAAGAGAAATTATTAATTTTCTTTCTATAAATGTTAAAGAAAGTATTGAACAAGAAAAATTCCTTTGTCAACCGAGTTGACAACTGACTTGTTATGGGGCTGGTGGGTTTGATTTTCATGTTGTCACAAACATTGACAAACAACTTCTGAGATTCCCTGTTGTTTGACAACAGCTCAGCGAACAATGGGCAAACCTATAGTCATACTTCACAAATCAAATTTTATGGCATTATTTGCTTTAGGATTGAGGAAGAAGTAACCTCATTATGTCCAAAGAATTTTTTAGGACACTGACTAAGGATTTTAGATGATATTGGTCATTTTGCACACCGCAACTTCATTATGTCAAAAAAAAAGAAAAGAAATTAGGACACTGACTAAGGATTTTAGATGATATTGGTCAATTTCTCCCATTATTTCACGTGCACATCACTTGTCCAGGGGGTGATTTTTTTATTGTTCCCGCCCCCTCCTCGCCTCCAAGGCTGAAGAGGACGTGACGTCATAGCAAAACTGATGGTGTATAAAAACATGGCGTCACGGTTTTGTCGGACTATTACTGGGTTGCCTTTGCATTCAAACCTGTTTCTCTTTCATTCTACATATTCTTGCAATAGTAAGGTATTTTCTCGAATGTGCACTACAATCCAGACTTCAAGGCTCATGTCTAAAGGCACAAAGGCTGTAAACGGAGTAGACTTGAAGGAAGGAACGAACTGTTTTCTCAGTGCTCAAGAGACGAAACAACTGGAGAGCAAATGGAAACGCAAGTTTCTGGATACGCAATATCGTTGTGATGCGATTTTTGTTCTGGGTCCTATGGGAGCAGGCAAAACTACTGCAATTAACAACGAATTTAAAACGCATCCAGTGTTCAGGAATTATGCGTACGTGGACACCGACGAAATCATGGGAATGTTGAAGGGTTTTGAATCAAACAAAGTAGAAGAGTTTTATCCTGTGGCGCGTAACATCGCTATTAATCTTACTGACTGGATTTTGGAGCAGAAGATAAGCTTTGTGGCAGAGGGAACTTGTGTGAAATATCTGGAGCTTATAGATTATATGCACCGCTTAAAATCTGTTGGTTATCATGTGCGCGTTAAACGCTTACCTCGAGTTCCACTTGACACAGTTCTTGAGAGAGCGAAACTCAGAAAAAATAGAATTGTCCCCGATCACGTTGTGAAGTCTATTTTGGAAGGATCGAACCTTGGACTAGAAAAGTTATACGAGTACAACAAAGCAGAATCGCTTTTTGAAGACATGGATTTACACGAGGGAAATGCTGAACTAAGACCAGCTCCAACATTTAAAATTCCAACACCAACTGCGTAAAATGCGTAAAACCTCGTGGTTTGCTTGTTTAGTTAAAGGATGATTTTGGAAACAACAAATGAGGATATAGCTTCTTCCAACCATGTGATGTATGAGTTATGTCTTGCCTGTTCATGCCTGTTCAACCTCAAACAACAAAATGATGGTGACACAATGACTTAGCATTGTTAACTGGCCTTCAATATAATTATATCACTGACAGACCTGATTGTTTCCAGAGGTGTGCACTTAGATGGAGGTAACATGGAGTTTGTTCTCAGGACTAATTATTATTCATAAGCTACCCAGGTAACAAGGAAGAGAGGCACAGTAGAATCTTGACAACTCCAGTTATAGTACAATGCTAAATTTTGACATGCTCCTATTGGTCGAAATCAACCACGTGATGCAATAGTGTCTCTCCTCAGCAGGGGGCCTATCAGCCCATGGTGCCCATTTTTGGCAATTCTCGCTTTAAATTTGGCATTGTACAATAAAAACAATAGAGTTCTTCTGTCTCAGGCCCTGTTTGTGATAGGTTCCCTCGTAAATGTGATGTTCAAACTTCATATTTGTTGTGAACATCAAATTTCCTCAGGCAACCTATCACACAATAGTACCTCCAACAGAAGAACTCTATTGTTTAATTAGTATATATCAAACCAGTGGATAGTATTGCTACTCAAACTCGGGATAGTATATGCTCTTCACCTCCTGGGATTGTTCTGGATTTTGCATGTGAGTTTTTTGTCATTTCCTTGGATTAGATTTTTTTTCTCAAAACGAAATTTATCATGGAGACTTACGTGTTCTGCCAAACTGAAACGGCTTTCCAAGGCATCTTTGATTTGCTGACTATGATTTTTTTCTAATCACATTTTTCTTTGTGCTTTTATTGTTACACTACCAGGCTTCCTTTCAGGCAGACTTCCTCTCTGTTTAGACTATAATGACTGACAGAAGTGCAACCAATGGTTGTCCTGAACTTCGGAGTTATTGAAAGGCACGGTTAAGTAGCGTGAAACTTTTGCCAAACAGCTACAAATATTTTAGGAAAAAATCCCATTATCTGGCAATGTCAATTTTTTTTTTACAAAAATGTCAATTAGGACTGTTGTATCAAAAACATGAAAAGCTGAATTTCACAATAAATATTCTTTGCTACCACTGATAGTTCTTACAGCTTTCCAAAGGGTGACCTTGACTGTTTGGTGGGTTGTAAGTTATTTAAAGATAAAACCTTGTAAATGAAATTACTTTTCCCCCTCACTACATGTAGTTGTTCATTCCAGTTTGTCAAAATGATGTAGTAATGTATTTGGTAGCTTTAGCTTATAAACCTAGTGCTGACTAGACGAGTGTGTCTCAAAAACTACATTGTGCACAGTAGATCTGTACATAAATATGGCATAATTTTTACAACTTCAGATTTATCTTGACCAAGGATTTCTTTCATATTTTAGTTTTACACTTCTGGGTGGTAAGGAGGGGGATTCCCCTGCAACAATAACAGGGGTGTTGGCCAGAAACCCTAAAAGATACCAGAATCTCATTTTGTGGGCTTTGCTTGAATTCATGTTTCCACCCCCTAATGGGTATCAATTCTGACGAGTGACATTTCCACTTATGGTTTTCTTGTTTACAGTGGACCCTAAAAGGTACCAAGAAGATAATTCTAGTGATGATCATTTTAGATTTTAACACCTCACATGGTAGCAATATCACAAAATGTTAACCCCTAAAAAGGTACTACCAGCACCCCTGTAACCTTCATTTTGGGTTCCCCTCCTCCTCCCAGATGACTTAATCTGGTGGTAAAATAGTCTTCACACTGGATACAGGTTTTTCCATATTTCAATAAAGTTATCTACTCTTTGAACAACCTTAGCTTGTTGTTCATGTATTCCATCATGTTCATGGTTGATCCACTGATCTTTCAGTTGTCAAGTGTATTTATAACAGACAACAATTTGAAGTTGTAACAAATTTAATATGATTAACATTTTATGTTTGTTGCAATAGTGAGATTATTGCATAATTTATATTATAGTTATTACAAGACTGCCAAAATAGATGTTTGTACTATTTTTGGCAGTCACTGCACAGAACCATAAGAGGCAAAGCTAAGTTTTGCAAGGTAATGTTATGCCACTTTCTTGAAATTTCTTGCACTCAAAGGAACCGTTATTCATATGCCAGTAATTCGCATTCATCAAGATATTTATTGGTACAAAAAGTTTAATACTGAACTTTTTGGAAAACCTTTGAAAGGCCATTAATCTGAGAATGTCAACAGGTACCTTACACTTCATAATAAAATCAAATCCCTGAAAGTGTTGAGTCTGACATTTTATTTTTACTATTAATTCGCTACTTCCAGAGTGGTGTATAATTTCCTTTGTGTTCCTTTGTACCTTGACCTGCTGGGTCTTTTCCCCAGTTTTTCCCAGCATTTGCTTGGGGACAAAGGAGATGTTTCGCGTGCTGTATATGTGCGTGTGTAGCGCACGATGCGAAACAGTGGATACAGTCATCCGTCCTTTGAACATCTGGGACCAGATGTGCTGGTCATTGTAAATGCGCGTGGAATATGTGCGTGTGTTGCTCCTCTTTTTTGCGCGCGTGAATCGCGCGCGTCCTCCAATGACCAACAAAACGCGCGACATGGAGCAGGTCTAACTTGTAACTGGCTTATAGAGGCAATGTCATGGCAACTTTCCATTTTTTACTCAAATGATTGCTAAATTTAGATCTTACCACCAACGGGAGTGAATTTACGGAGGAAGGGCGAGCCAACGATTCATTTTTTCACCGATTTGATCTAAGACACAATGGAAGAACTAAGTCGGCCCGAATTTTTCAAGTTAGAATCCATTTCCATCCATATGCAAACAGTTATTTACAGCCAGTTTGTGCACCAGCAATGGCCATTATTAACAAAACAAAACCATTGTTTTCACAAGAGATATCCCTCTCTTGGTTTTCAGTGTTACTGTTAATAGATGGAAGCAATCCTCCCATCATTATTACAATAGAGAAAAAGGGAACTGCAAGGAAGGAAACTCATTGAGGACTGGGTATTAGCTTAGAGAAGGCGGTGTCAGCTAAAACAAATGAGTGACATGAGTGGCTCTATCGCTGTGTAAACAAAACTGTGCATGAAGTGATTCATGTGAAATCGTTCACTGTATTTAGTCTGGTTTTTACTAGCGTGTTCCTCTCAATATTTTTCTTTCATGTGCCACTATCTGAACACCTGGAACAGGCTAGGTTGTTACCTATTGACCTTTCCTTCATTGGCGACCCTTACATAGCTACCAAGCAGAGGGGGGGGGGAGGGGTACTCCGGATTTCAAGTGATGAGGAGATGCGAAGGATTTTTTGGGTTTGAAATTCACGATTTCGGGATTTTTTGAGGTAAGAGAATTTTGGCAAGTATTTTCTCGTGTATTTTGTAAGAATGAGTCTTCTTTATTGTAATTTAATCCCTTGTGGGTCCTTGTAAGCTGGTAAAGCTCCAAAATTCAGTATAGGATTCTTTTGGGTTCCATTTTGGTCCAGGGGATTTTTGTGGGGTTTGCTTCAAGCCTAAGGATTTTTCTTTTTTTGGCGGGGTGGGGGGGGGGGTTAAAATCTATTTCCTCATTCACAGCTCCCCGTCACTTGAACTACAGCGTAGCCCCCTGGGTCTATGTAAAGCTCTCCAGGTCACAGAAAACACAAGCCTCCCCAACACGTCATGGTGTCAATCAAGTTTGGTCGTTTTTGTTATTTAATAGATAGGTACCATTTGACCGTGCGTGTGTACTCTGATAGCGCACAGATGATGTCAACATGTTTTGGAACTGGTTTTACGCTCAATGTAGTGACCTGAGAATAACACTTAAAGCAGTAATTTTCATCACAAGTATTCCAAAAAGTTAAAAGTTGCACCCGTGCAGGTGTCATCGCCAGGGCTTTACCACTTGCCTTGAGATACTGCCGGCCAATATCACTTCCTCTAAAATGCGTCTGCTCTCCCTCTCTCTCTCATCTGGTGTTTCATCTGCAGTTGCAGAGGGTGTCCGAGATTCGACTGAAAACATGGTATAAATTACGGTACACTACACAAATGTCCCTGCAGGGGTATTCAGTTATGCCTCCCTGTCACTTTGTAACCTGAGTACCACAGACTCCCGTTAATATCTAATCCGGCATCCTACCCCGGGCATCCTACAAACAGATAAAGACGTCATATAGTAACCCGTACACATACAATGCGACCAAAGCACTTTGTCAATTTCAAACGCGATAGGAGTGCAGCCTTTTGGCTGCATGATCAAAGAGCTAGATGCCTTTAGAATCTTTTGTTGCCTGTATCAGAGATGTACTTCGTTCTCGTCAGTCCCGGATATTCAATACATAACGTACATCAGTTGCGTAATAAGATCTTCGAACCAAGGGTTCGAACCTTTATTCGAACCCAAAATCAGCGCGCGCTGTTTTGATGTCACAGACGAATAACAACGTAACCTAGGCCTTTTTGAAGTTATTTCCGAAACAATGGCGGGAAATGTGACTGAGGTGCTAAGACGGACCTTAGGATGCGAAAAAGTTCCCGAAACGCTCCAGTACTGGAATTGCATTGAAGAAACAGAAGATCGTTTCAGAGCCATGGGGCGCTGGGTTGAAAAATACGCGTTGAGTTTGGAGAAACTCGCACAGAAAGGAGACAAGGTTTCCTCCTCGCTCGGTGCCTGCTTTTCTCACCTACAAAGCAGCAATGACGTGAAAAATCATTTGTCAAACTATATGGTGCATTTGTCTGCAGTTCAACAGCAGCGGGTGGAGTTGAAGGATGTTCTTGAGGATAAAATTTCAAGTGACGTCTTAGCTTACGAAGGGAAATGCCAAGAACTAAGGAAAAGTGTCAAAAATTGCGAAGAAGCATTGCGGAAAAAGAATCACCGGCTTGCTGAACTACAAAAAGCTAAAAACAAGACCGCGATAGACCCGCGAAGGATCAATGATGCTAACATAAGATATGAACAGGCACGTTGCGTTGCGGAACGCTCCCGGGAGGATATCAAGGTGGAAATGAAACATTTTGAGGAGCAAAAACTAGAGGACTTAAATCGCATTTTAAGTGACTTCCTAATTGCAGAAATGCGATTTCATGCGCAAGCGCTTCAAGAGTACACTGCTGCTTTCAGGTGTCTGCCATCGCTGTCTGATGAGGACAATGATGATGACGATCATCGTCGCAGGACCCATCGCGGGAAGTCAAGCGGGACAAGAGAAAGAAAAATTGCTTTCTCCAGTTCGAAAGAAACAAAGCCTGCAGCATCGGAAAGAGCTCGTAGGAGAAGATCGGATTCAAACGATTCCGAGCTCTCGATAGGAGATCTTTACTGAGTTGGGCTTCTCATTAAAATAAATAACTATTGTTCTTTTTCTACAAAAAAAAGGCACACTTCAACCTGTGGTGAGGACTAGAAATTCACTAGAGAGATTCAACGCAAAATGTTTTTAATCATTGTACAAACCTAATAAATAATCTTTTGTGCATTGGCCATTGCCTGTGTCCACTCTTTCATCTGCCTCCCCATTTTCCACCGATATTAAAATTGCTGCCCGGCGTTAAAGCAGGCAGTTATAATTATGCGTTAGCTAGGTTAGGTACATGATAAGTAAGGCGTGTAAATCGGAGTCAACCGAATATTTTTTTATGCGGCAAGCTCTCCCGTACCTCAGTGGGATTCAGTTTTTCCAACTTAATTCAAATCTGCCGAACCAAATTGTTTCGAACCGGCGCCGTACCACTGCCGAATCACTTGGTACGGCGTACGACGAGAGTCTAAACTGGGCATGAGATCGCAACAATCCCCGTTTTTCTGGTTCAATCCGGTTCTGAAGACTTGCAAATAAGGAAAGTCGAGCTAGCAGCGACTTAAAACATTAAAGAACAACATTCTCCCTGGACAACATAATACAGTGCGCAAAATGTCTTGTTATCCCAGAAAATTATCTCAAGAAAATTGAGAAACTAATTTTCAACTTTATTTGGGATGGAAAACCCGCAAAGATAAAAAAATCAAGTATAATTGGTGAGAGAAAACATGGCGGACTCAAGATGACCGACTTTGACATTATGAATAAAGCTTTAAAGGTTGCTTGGATACCGCGTTTGCAAACCAGGACTGACGCATCCTGGAAGATCATCCCTGAGGTGGCGTTGGAAAATTATGGAGGACTGTCTTTTCTGACACACTGCAACTACGATATTAATTCTCTGCAATTTAACCACCTCCCGAGCTTCTATCGTGAAGTCTTGAAACATTGGCAAAGCACAAAACAGGCCTTTCAAAGGGACACATCTCCCCACAACGAAATAATTTGGAACAATCGCAACATGGTAAAGCACCCTTTTATAAAAACTGGTTTGAAAAAGATATTGTGCGTATTGAAGATCTCCTTCACAACGACGGTAAGTTCCTTTCTTTTAATCAATTTTCCGAAAAATTTCATCTTGAAACGCCTTTCACTTTTTATTTTGGAATAATCAATGCCATTCCGACTAACTAGAAATTAGGAATAAAAAGAACGCCCCGGCAAACGTCGGAAAACGAAAATAACATAAACACAATCTCCACTAAAAACGTCTACTCTGTCATGTTAAAAAACGCCTTTTTACCCCCGCCCTCCCCCACCGCGGAAAGCAAAATTTTAAGACACGGTTTTACCCGAGAAAACATAAACAGAGTTTATGAATTACCCTTCCAGATAAAAAATGACATAAAGACATCAATGTTTCAATATAAGATTATTCACAATATTCTTCCAACAAAAGTTAGTGTCCTTAAAGCCAAAATATCCGATAATGACATATGCCCTCAATGCCTCACTGACAGACATTCTTTAGATCACATGTTTTTACATTGCTCTTTAACTTTATCTTTCTGGAGTTTATTTCAAAACTGGTGGGTCAGTAGAACTAAAGAAAACAATACATTATCAAACAGCATGATTCTATATGGAATTTTTGATAACAAGAAGCACATGTTCTCTTTAAACTACACGCTTCTTATCGCGAAGTACTCCATATACAGTAAATGCTTACACGATGAAAAACTCTGTTTCGACAGTTTTCTCTCACTCTTAATGGAAAAAGTGAATGTACAAAGAGAAATTGCTATTCAAAATAACAAGTTTACTTCGTTTAATGAAATATATGGAATCTTTTGTAAATTTTCTTGTTTTTTCTTTCTTTCAAATTAATTTTTCTTCTTTCTCATTTTATTTTATTTTATTTACCGTGTGTATATTCTTTAACTACTAATTTTGTTGTTCTTTATTTTTTTTTGGTAATTTTAGTATGGTAATAAATTTATGCTGCTGTACGTAAAATCAATTGTTATTCACATGTATACTTTGTAATATGTTGTAAAACGCCTCTGTTATACGTACATTGTATAGGTAACTGTTTCTTGTTCGTGTAATTACTAATACCCAATAACATAAAATAAAAATAAAAAATTAAAAAATAAGTAAGGCGTGTAAATCGGAGTCGACCGAATATTTTTTTATGCGGCAAGCTCTCCCGTACCTCAGTGGGATTCAGTTTTTCCAACTTAATTCAAATCTGCCGAACCAAATTGTTTCGAACCGGCGCCGTACCACTGCCGAATCACTTGGTACGGCGTACGACGAGAGTCTAAACTGGGCATGAGATCGCAACAATCCCCGTTTTTCTGGTTCAATCCGGTTCTGAAGACTTGCAAATAAGGAAAGTCGAGCTAGCAGCGACTTAAAACATGAAAGAACAACATTCTTCCTGGACAACATAACACAGTGCGCAAAATGTGAGGCTCGAATAAGGGGTCGAGACAGGGTACAGTGGCTCATAACTCACTACTTATAAATATATGACACTGTACACATCTTCAAATCGCTCATTTTTGATCTATGAAACGAGGATCGCACGAATAGCTGCGAAACGAAAAACCCGCCCTCCGCAAATTATTGGGCAGAATATCGTTCTCGGCTGGATCTCTCGGAAATAGAACGAGCTACTTGCATTGGAGCAAATCTACTCGCATTGTTAAACTTTGTGTTAGAATCTAGTTGGTTAACACGACGTCGCGGCAACATTTTCAAAGAATTAACTTTTTGCAACGCAGAGCATTCATTTTAAGCGAAATGATGTGACGACGTAGTCAGTCCTGTTCCACCTTCAGACCAAGGAGGATGGTCTAGCTCACTTGTTTCCTTTTACTTCACTCATTAACGGAAATGCAATGAAAGCAGCGACAGTGGCAATGGCAAAAATTGTCTCAAAGCGGATATAGTAACCCCTCTTCCCCTCTCTTTACGCTCCGCTCCTCCTCTTTACGTCTGCCACTGTTTGCCAGGTAGGCTTCATTATGTGGTATCTAAATTCAGGTGATCTGCAATACTGAAATGCATTGCCGTGGTCGGACTATACACTGGGCCCGCTGTGCAGATGTACAGACAACTAACGAGCTTTACAACAAATTAAATTGTACCATAACAATTTTATTCGAAAATTCTTCTTTTGTCCAATCTTGGTTACAACAGGTGTTTACCTTTTAGTGTCTGAAATGTTCACACTGGACCTTCTCTAGACAGTTCTCGGCGCGCGAGTTCGTGACTTACTAAACATTTTCTATGTATATAATGTGACAAATATCGCTGAAATCGAACAGCTTTGAAAAGCTTGTATTCAGTTTGCTACTATACTGTACAAAACCTGTTAAATTTGTCCAATTATGTGATTGAACAAGAAATTGTAATGTCCACAACACTGCTTACTTCATTTAGGACTCTAAAAGCCAAACAGTTATCTTTGAGTGAATTGCCTCTACCGGACTCCCATTCAGGTACTGAACGTGCAAAGGGCGTACAGATAAAGCCACAGATAAGACAGCATTCCTGATGCCCATATTCCAACACAGCGCAAAACGTACCATTAATAAATACCTCAATATTCGAGTTCAACTAAGAGAAAAAGATACCGGGTTGATTCTGCAATGAAAACGCAAGGGCCTCGGATTCAATGACAAAACTGAACCGAGAAAAGTAAAAACTGTAAACAGAGCGCATGTTTTACAATGATCTGAACACCTCTTTCATCGCCTCACACGCTACAGAGACGCGTGAAAGCTCAGTTCGCTTCGCCCTGTCTTTGCTACGTCTACCTCTGTCGGGTTACCTTATCAAAGAAAAACGTTAATTTACATAAATCAGATCGTGAGCTTAAAAAAGGATCATTCAGTCAACCGCTTTCCAAGGGTCGTTCGGCTTTACTGGTCAGCAATTGTAAAAGGGAGCTTTCCGTCGCTTACTTCCAGAAAAACAAGAATCGAGAAGAAGCTCGCGTGGGAAAGAGTTTGCATCACAGTGTTACTCTTTGGAGTGTGCGTATGCATCTGATGTGCAACTTGTAGCCTGGTTAGCAAGTGTCGTCGGACTGGGAACTTGAATTATTCCTCTCTAATCGAAACTGCTACTCTGTTGTACCCACAAGGTTTTTGATCAGTAGTGACAAACATCAGAATGCTTGCTGAACGCTCTGGTGCTGAACCTAACTGAAAACAATCGTGGATTCTGGGAATTGGACGGCAAGTACTCAGGAACTAAAGCTTTCTTAACCTTCTAGGACACTGATCTTTCTTATCTGGAAAGTAAACGTCCCGCATTTGCCATAGGTAGACATCCCAGCTTTTGATGCGCCGATCTTTCGTCTGAGGCTCAGTCCAGCTTCTGATTGGGCGTCGTTTGGATGCATATTGTTCACTGCCCAGAAATGCTGGTCACCACACAAGGTGTTAACGCCACTGTATCGATGAACTGAAGAATATCAAAACCCAATTAAACCTTGATGAACACTCGTTAAGATACCTTGGCCCTAAACTGTGAAGTAACCTCTCCAGTATGGAAAGACTTGCGAGAAACCTAAAGCCTTTTAAATCGCAAACTCAGAAGGCGTGATATATCGAGCTTTCTGCAAGATGGATGCATAGGCTGCCACCTATGCAATTCTTAGTCTCTGCAAATAAATTTTAAATTAGTTCTTATGTACGTATAGTTTTGTATAGTTATTTTATGTATATAAGTGTCACAGTTAATTTTACTTTTTTTCATTGTTATTATATAGTTATCTCATAGTTACCTTTTTATTGTTAGGTGTCCCCTATTAGCAGGGGGAGCGGGATTTCTCTCTGCTAGACATTTTCATTTATTCATCTAATTCCGTCTTACACTGCAGTAACTTTATTCAGGCAGACAGGTGACAATAGCCTTTCTAAGGGTGGGCCCGGGGTTTCGACCCTCCCCTCTTTTTTAAAATAAAATTGCTCTCCACAAGATAATCTGGATCCGCCGCTGATTCTAGTGAATTAGTCTGTTCTCAGATTTCTGTAAGGATAGTGACACCATTATAGCGCTTTAACCGCTAAATGCGTTTCCACTCATCAAACCTCCGCCTTCGGTCGCCCGTGCGATCGATGAAATAATGAGAAAATAGAAAGTGTGTGAACCTGAAGATGGGATAGAAAACAAAAAGCAAATTAAGGTCCTTCAAAGGGAAAAAAATGAAAGAAAAAATTTCAAAGGTTCTGCCTTAGTTTCGAACCCAGGACGTCCAGAGTACAACCACAGTCCTTGCCACCAGGCCACGCTGGGCCGAGTTACTCCTCACATCAAAGTGGGCTGAGGCCACACAAAAAGCAATGCTGTTTTTCACTTTGATGATATACTAATTTTTCAGGATCAGTATTAAAAAATGTATGGAAATTAGTGAGAAGAGTTTAGAGTGAGATATTTTGAGCTTAGAATTCGCTGAACCGGAAGAATGGAAGATATAGCGTGTGTATTACACACTGATTGGTTGGTCAAAGTTGAATTTCTCCTGACGTGAAAAGTGGGCACGTAAATAGTGGTCAGCTTTTGGGTCCGAAATGTTTTCGGGAGATTGAGAAACTTAAGCCTGTTTCACAAGCTAACACTAACCGTCAACACCTCCAAGATAAGTTTCGTAAATTTCGTCTCGGCTGAAATCGAATTCTTCAATTCCTGGATCAGGAAAGTTTGCTGGAGCCCTGAAGTATAAACAAAAACTCAGTCAATATGACAAGTCCTGTCAACTGCTGCAAATAACTAGTTTAGCTGCTTTTGGTCAGTTTAGCAACCTTTTCATATAATTAAATTTCGAGCTTTGCTACCCATGCCCCATGAGTTTTTTTCCAATAAAAATTGTAACCTATTTTGTTTGTCCACCCTTTTCTTCTGAACGCGTTACATGTACTTCTCTATTGCAGATCAAACTAGGCAAAGTCATGTTGGTGTGTGCGAATGTCACAACAACAGTTGACAAACTGTTGGATGAGAAACAGAACGAGTTGTTTTCTCGTCAACTCTTTCAGCTCTTTAACCAACAGTTTTTGCGTTGAAACTGAAACTACGACAATCGAAAGCAGCACGCGTTAGAACAGTTGCACACGAGAGTCGTAAGCAAATGTCGTACCGTATAAATCGACCCCTTACTAATCACGTATTTGACTCGAAAACAGTTTGCAGACAAGTCAGCTGAATATATTTTTAGGCTCGTTTTTTGCCTTTCTCTCAATTTTTGGTTTCTGACCCCCCCACCCCCCGCCGGGAGAGTGAATTGACGATATACACGGAAGATGCCGCCAAGCCTCACCACGAGGGGGCGCTTCCAAAAACTGCGTAGCATTGTTATGTTTCCATGAAAGTCTGCCTGAGTTTGATTCGTTTCTAGTTCCCAGGTACAGAGATGATCACAGCATCGACTGGGGCTACATCTACATCTGCATCTGCGTTGGAGAGTTCAATGTAATGTTCACGCCGTTTCCATCTGGGGTCACCAGAACATTGCTTGTGTTGTCAATCGCAAAATCAGGATATTCAACCTCTCGCCAAACTGTAAACAGTCGAAGAAAACTGACGTTACTTCTTTTTTTTTCGTACCAAATTCGCATAAATGTGTAGAAAGATATGTCCCTTTTTTCTCGCTGTCATTTGACGTAGGCGTAAGCATAGGAAAAGCACTAGGAAAACGAACACCTAGACTGTGTCATCATCATCATCATCATTATCATTATCATCATCATCATCATCATCATCATCATCATCATCATCATCATCATCATTATCATTATCATCATCATTATCATCTTCTTCTCCTTCTTCACTATTATTATTATTATTATTATTATTATTATTATTATTATTATTATTATTATTATTATGTGGAACGAACCGTTTTTCAGGTAGAAATAGTATTACCTGTACCTATATACTTATACCTGTACCTACCTCTATACTTATAGGACGGTATGCCAAGCATTTCAACCTAGTTCAGCAGTAATTGAAAACGTTGAGCAACCAAAGAAACCAAAAACGATTTTGTACCAAAAGAAAAGGGAAGATCCACCCCAACGGTGGTTGGTCCTAATAGAACACGGGTGAACGTACCTCTTCCAAAGGCAGATGTGATACTGACAAAGTGAACGTCTCCAAACCTCTTTTCCGGATAACCAAGCGTGTTCCATGCAACAATGGGTCGCTCATTTCGGCTTTTGCCTTGGAACCATCTATTAATGTGGTATTCATCTAAGCTCCATTGCCAGATATTCAAGTCTGCCATTCGTCCTTCAAAAGCGTACTCGGGAGTAAAGCTCGGATCAGTCAGATTATTTTTCTGTTCTTGTCCGATGATCAGTCGGGTAAGCCTAACATTGTTGAATGGCTGTGTTATCGTGTTGCTTAACACCTTAGAACTGTAGTCTGCATCTACGATTGCCTCTAAAGTAGTCGAACTGTCGACGATGATCACGCAGAGATAGATCCAGCGATCCACCGGATTCTTTGGAAAATGATTTGGGTGATTACTCCTTCGATTAAAAAAACAAGAAACAAACAAACTTGTTACTATAAAAGAGGCCATCATGTTTGCGGCTTATGTCAAGTACCAACTGTTATAGGGGGCAAAGTCTTGCGATCTTTCTAGGATTCTGCGGAAGTCTTCAACAATTTTTAGAAATTTTCAAAAAAAGGCGACCACTGAGAAACGTTTGAATAACCTTATGGGTACAATCTTTGAAATGTTTCGCGGAAATATCCAAAATTTTCGGCCTACTTTCAGTCTTTCCGAGGCAGGTGCAACATAACAGAAATTACGAAAATGATCTATTCAACATGTCACGAGCATCGGGGACAAAAAAAAAATCATGATCTGACAGTCACCAATGGGAGACTGAGGCCCGGTTTAAACTTCGAACTTTACATGTGCCGAACCTAATGCAAATTAGCAAAATCTATTTTCGTACAATAGAACGCATAAAGTCGTACAACAGAATGCATAGGGTAAATATCTCGCTCGCTGGACGAGCTTACTGAGGGTACAAATCGTGGGAATGGTGGAATATTTTACGGTATATCACTGAAAGGCATTTTGTAACTATTATCTACTTGGAAAGTTATTCAAAAACCGCTATGTTTATTATCATGCCTTACTCCTGGTCGCCCCATGAAAAGAAGAATCCACCCGTTCCGTCGATACGCGTGTTAAGAACTTTTTCAGCTGCCTCTGGAGTCTTTATGCTCCAAACAGTCATCTTTTGGGCATCAGCAATTTTTTTCGTAAAAATCCAGGAACATACGGTCATCTTCGAAGCATAGTTTTGAATGTTATATTCCACGTAGTTAGCTGTGTTTGCACTCTGGAACACCAACTCAAAGTCATACTCATCACCGGTCACGGGCCCACCAGCTAGGAAATTGAAGGAACCAAAATACAATTATCGCTCTGTTAGTAGCTCTGTTAGTTATCCCCTTTCCCTCCACTCATGTCATGTGGCTCTTATTCTTATATCTGTAGAGGAAATCTTAAAGTTTCACCACTGAGATGAAAGGGTGCTGTTTATTTATAAAATCCTGAAGTGTGACCATTGAAATGAAATCTACTGAGCGATACTTCCTGTGAGACTGTTTATCATACTGTACAAACTGGTTCAGTTCTAGTCTGTGAGCAAAATCATAAAAGCTATTTTAAAAGCAGTGCTTAATTTTTCCTGTGATGCTGTGTGTTTTTTCCAATTTTGAGTTGTAGAGGCCGCTTTTCAAATGGTCTTAAAACTATCTTTCTAACTGAGATCTGGCGCATGATTTCTTTGATAATAGAGTTATCAAATATTGGAACCAACTACCATTACACAAGCGGCATTCAACAAGAATCAATGCCTTTAAGGCCGGTCTCGAACATTTCAAGTTATCTAAACCTGATTCACCTAATGGATTCTGGCAAATAACTGAGAAGATCTTCAACTAAAAGTGAACATGTAATTTTTAGCTAATCGTCATGTTGCCTTGCGGCAAAACATCTTGTCTTATTATAATTTTTATCTATTGTTTTATTGGTTTTGTAGCTTACTATATCTTATTTCCTATAATAACGCATTTTACTGTTACCATGTGATTGCAATAATTTTTTAACTACATTTTTATTAGAGATATCCTTAATATGCCGATAACAGAGTTATCTTATCTTATCTAGTGTATATCCACAAATAAAGTCTTTGTTCAAAGCTATAATGGTAGAACTTGAAAAGGTCAGGCCAGCGTCTTTAAGGTGCAATCCAGTCGATTTCATCCTTACAATAGTTATTAGTTTCAGTTCAGTGCACTACTGAATACAGTGAGCCATTTTCTTGAGGTTTTGAGGTAGAAAATTCTTTGATGTAGATATGTAAGATTTTTTTGGTTTCGAAGTATTACTAAAAATAGGCCTGAACGCCAACTTCGTTCCCAGGGTCTCCCTCCTCCATTCTCGCTTCAGGGAACGGGAAGAAGAGATAAGTTTTAGTGCATACCACAGTACACGACAAACGAGAATGCTTTGAAGCTGAATGATGCTTATGAGACACTGAGCTGGTACTTACGCTTTCTCTGCTCGCATGTATCGCCCACGAACTTGTCGGTACAGTTGCACTGGAATCGATCTTCACTGAAGATCTCAACACAAGTGCCACCATTCTGACAAGGATAACTGTCACACAGTCTTGGTTTTACCATCGGCGGCACAGTCAGCTTAAAATAGAAAACACCAGAAGAAACGATTATGCAAACGCAAGCAAGTACAAGCAACCAGTCAAAACTCGATGCAAATACATACAAATGACGTCAACTGCAGGAAAACACATGCGAGCAAGTCAAGGTTGGATTTTACTCTAAATGGTGAAAGGGGCGGGAGTCTTTTTAGCCAGTGACAGAGTGCAACAAAGCAGTAACCAATGCAAACGCTAATTTCATTCCACGGTGAATTGAAAACCACTCAAAGGCAATATTACTATTAGCACTATAGATAATACTATACAATACTCTGCTAAAAATACCTTAATATTGTAAAGTAATCATAACATAATTCATAGATATACATAGGCTAGCCTAACAGTAGAGCCCCTAAGCAAAGAAAGTTGCCTGTGTGACAGGCTCCTTAAGAGGAGAGAGGAGATTCGTGACTGCGGAGCGCTAGGGAAAAGAAATGGCTTCTTCTCCCGCTCCGTGCTCTTAACTCCCCCCACTCCTTTCTCTCATTTTGGGGTCTGCCACATACGGGAATCAAACATCCTCACCATGTGTATGTATGTTCGTGGTTCCAAACTCAGGTTCCTCGCTTCGTTGCGTGTGATAGTCCACGTCGTAATGTATAAAGTTGTCGTCGGTTATCATGGCCTCTTCGCTTTCCTCTTTTCGATTTTTTTTTTGTTTAAGTAGCAGTTATTCCCACTGCCCTTTCTTCTGTAATTTATCGATTTACAGTAAGGCGTGTTCACACATCGCTGTACGCATTCAAAAACGGATTCTTCCATCACGATCTCAATCGTCTCGGTTCTGAGAAATGAACCTAAAAGAAAGAAGGAGTGCAATTGTATGTTATTCAATGCCAATCAATTTTGTTATACCTCATCAATTTTTCAGTAATATGCAGTTTTCCTCTAACGGTTTGCATACTGAAAACGTAAACCTTATTTTGCTTTTAGACGTTCGCGGTTCGTAATTCGTCTTTCACCTCCCCCCCCCTCCCAACTCCCACTCTTGCCCACCCCTGTTCCTTCGCGTCCAAGGATACCGGCCAGCTTAACAAAGAACTGGACATTATCATGACTAAGTATTTGGAGAAACCTTTCCGCTTCAAGTTAACCACTAATAAGGTAACACGGACACCTGCGAGCATTTCGTCATACGTCATGTTTCTTAGCAACCGGTAACCCTTTTATGATGACATACCCGTTTCCGAAACAAAGACTGGCACTAGATTCTGATTGGCTGAAGACAGTATGATACACTGGAGGATGAGTACGATAAAGAGATTTACATCACGCTCCATTCTCCTCCTGAAACAGGAAAACACCACAAATGCATATCTATTCAGTTCTACTCAACAAGCTTGCACTTCATTCTCAGATTGGGCAAGGATTCCTGACTGTATTTATTAGAGAAAGATGGCTCTTGATCTACTTTATTTGCCAGCGCGAAACAAGGGATACCACTCAAAACCCCAAGAATGTTTCTTTTCTGGAATTTCTTCTTTTTGGGGGGGGGGGGGGGGATTCTGGACTAAATTTTAACTTTTCACCCGGAGCATTCAAGCTATATAAGCTCTTATTCTTTTTAAATTCAAAGCTATGTACCCTCTAATCTTACGACACATGTTAGGAGAATGTGTATAACATCAAGACATGTTATCTTTGTCCATCATTTCCTTCATTCTCACGACATTTTATGATGTTTGACAATGCAGTGATATTGTAAGGAGAAGTTAGACACTGGTCAGTTGAAGGGTTAGCGAAGTGGCAGACACCTTGTAAAACATCTCTAACTTCCCACTATATTGGAAGAAAGTGAAAAGAACTGAAATTCCACTCATATGAAAATCATAAACAAATTTGCTGTCAAAAACGTACGATTTCTAAGTCATGCTCTTAGAGAAAAAAATCGAGACTAGCCATTTATGAAATAACGAAAAATATTGTCTTGTCCTTGTGTAACACACAAATTATCTGTTAGGTCTTACGTCTCTTGGGAAATACCTTTCTAATATGGTTTATTCGATTTAAACTCTGAAAATTCTAAAAGATCACCTGACACGAAACGCGAAAATTTCCAACACTTACTTATCTTTTTCGTTTCCTTTCCCCAGGAACTCTTGTGTTTCAGTATACGATCGTTGTACTGTCTCAAGGATTTTTGTTCTTAGACAGTTAACTAGTTGCAAGATTTGATCTATGCAACAAATAGTGTCTTTTATGCGAGTGTCTCTCATTGTGGATAGAGCAATAATAACATTCTCTTATACAAAGAATAAAACCACTCCAGGAATTCTTAAATTGTGAATAGGATACAATACAAGAACAAAAACTACAGTAGGCTCAGTCTCCAGCTGTGAGTGTCTCGATGCTCCCGCGATTCTCGCCACCTTCACGGCTGGGCGCACGAGTTTGGTGGCATGTCCGTGACGTCATTACAATTTTAATAATTATGCAGATAATCTGTACGTCATTTGCGTATTTTAACAGTTTTTTTTTGTATCGTCTTGAAAAAAGTGAAATGCAAAAGTTTGTCGGAAACAATACTAAAAACGCCTCTAAAAATAGCGCTAAATTATGCCCCGCAAATTCCAGGGGGCTTGTCCCTGATTGGTCAGTCTAAACAATAACCAAACCCATGCGCCCAGCCGTGAAGGTGGCGAGAATCGCGGGTGCATCGAGACACTCACGGCTGGAGACTGAGCCTAAAACTACAGCTGCAAAAATATTGTTTATTCTCATGGGATTTTTTTTCTCGAAAAGAGCTTGCTTGTTTGACGGATGATTTACATTGTACTCGTTTTTTAAACTCAAAGATGTGCTATAGTAAATGTTATCTTACATAGAAAGGTTTTGAAAATCCAATGTGAAAGTAAACACGAATGTGCAATTTTCCGAAGATGTTCTGGAATCTTCGTAAGAGGTAATAAGCAACTGTTCTTGATCTTCATTCATTTCCTTTTATGTAGATATTAAAGTTTAGTACAAAGTTCAATGTACGTTAAGTTGTTTAAGTTGCTCGATCAAAATGTTTTGGAATTTTTTCATTAAGCAAACAATCAGCTTTTCGAGAAGACCCACTGTTAAGTTTTTTCACCTTTAATTTAGCACAGCATCCTCATAATAGACTTCCTTTAAAATCTCGTTAAGCCCAAATATGTCACACGATGAATAAAAAACTCATAAACCTCAACAGACATGGAAAATACACAGGCTATTTTGTTTTCGAATCTTTTGTTTAAAACAAATGGAGAACCGAATAGAGATGAAGTGGAAGTTTCACTCACACACACGCACCCACAGAGGGTACAATAATCAGATCGAAATTAGCTGAATTAAACTTTTCCACTTTCCACTGCACAGCATATTTTAAAGAAAACTCTTTACAATTGACTGTTGTTTGTAAACCTTCACATGAAGACCAAAAATCAGTACTACTCGACTTAAAGACGAGCGAAACTCAACATCTCCCCCCGGAAATACTATATATAGTTGAGGGGACGGGTTACAGAAAGGGGGGGGTCAGGGTGCAGGGTATGTATAACAGCACCTCTTTCTAAGAACCAAGTTTGATATTGTACGTGCAATTAGGTAGAGGGTTAAAAATAGCAATTTCTTTTTCGAAAGCGTTTTTGTTTCGAGCAGAGGAGAAATCCAACGGTAACAATTCAACTCTGAAACAACAAGGAGTCATAACTGAAAATCATAAAAAAATTTCACTCGAGAGAGAAAGAGCGAGTGAATATGACAAGAATATTAACGCGACTAAATCATGGTTGTCCAAGTTTCTTTATTTCAAACACATATTCAAAATGCTTCTGAGTGGTGGTGAATGGTTCACACATTTCTTTCGCCAAGATCGTCTATCAACGTTTCTGAATGAACGCAATTCGCAATTACTGTTCTCCGCCTTTTCGAACAAAAAAAAAGTTCTTCTAATCAAATTGATAATCATTCGTCATCTTCAACTTCCAGCGGACGAGGTCCGTAAAGCAGAACGTAAGCGCAATGCCAGTCACCTAGACAAGAAAACAAAGAACAGTCTGAGTTACTTACAAACAGTTCAAATTTCAAAAGTACACTTACTTGTCTAGAATCTTCTAAATATGGACATAGACGGATCGGAGTTGAGTGTTTTACTTTATAGAAATGGTGGTGTCAAAGTGGTAGTGTTTAGTACAAGTATTTGTCTCTTTCGGGTCAAGGCAACTGTCCGTTAATAGAGAGAAGTACGAAAGACGAGGTTTGTTCGGACAAGAACACTTACCACCGCCAGAGAGCTTAAGAATATCTTCCGATGTGACGTTCGACATCTTGTCATCATCGCACTTTACCCAATCATCTGCAAAAAAGAAAGAAAACGTTGAGTCTTTTTACTTATCTTGTAAACTTAGCATAAGAGGAAATCGTGCTCGTTTAAATCTTGTTGTCGAGTCGATTGTTGTTCTCTTACCAGTAGTTCCTACTTAAGTTCAACACAGGAGGGAAAAAATTCAAAGATGAGTCCTAAACATTATTGGAAAACAAAAGTATTTTGGAAAGTCAAAAGTATTTTGTCACACTTAATAAACTTAATATATAGATTTAGCCAAGCCTAAAAGCGGAGCCCCCCTTTTTGTTTTGTCTGTTTTTTGCTTTTGTTTTTTTGTTTGTTTTTTTTTTTTGTTTTGTTTTTGCTGGCAGTTATTAATTTGTGAAAATACTCTCATCCAAGTCGTTTTATTAAAAAAAAAAAAACAAAGAAAAAAATAGAAAAAAAATTCTTGCTCCCGCTGAGTGTCGAACCCGGATCGTCGGTGTGAGACGCCAGTAACTAGTCCGCTAGGCCATGGGCGTTTGACATTGATTTCGAAGTTAATTTTAATACTTATTTCTTTCTTCGTGACAAGCTGCCTATCAGCATGAAAATGCTGGTGTTTTTCCTGGCAAAATGTGTTCGAAACGCCGTAAAAACCATGGTTGTGGACAGAAAAAACCAAAAAGCACTAGCTCTGCTATATTTGGCGTCGAAACCGCTGCGAAAAGCTGCGAACTCAAGCGGTGTGCCGACCGAGTTTGAACAGAACCGACGAGGCAAATTTGAACTTTTTGCCTGAACTTTATCGCCGAATTTCTTTCGCCTAGATTGAACTTTTCCCCTTCCACCAAAAAGACAACTGAGTGTTCTTTTGAACTTTTTTTTTCCACTAACAAATTTGTTTTTGACTTTTGTTGCCTTTGCTTGTTTTGCTACAACGCGGGTCAACATGCGATTTCGCGCCGAAAACACACGGGATTCAGCACAGGGTTCTATCCAGTGTAGGAAGTGTATTGGTAGCCCTGTGGTGCGGACGGACGGACGGACGTACGGATGTACGGGCGGACGGACGTACGGATGTACGGACGGACGGTCACGTGACTACTACGTCACTACCAAAATTTTTTGGCTTGATAGATTACCAAATTTCCTTAGCAATGGAGCTCCGCTGACGCGCTAGCGCGCTGGCTCCGCTATTATTTTATTTTTATTTTATTATATTTATACAGCCTTTTGTTAGGACATTTACCTAAACTTATATGAGCTTTGCAAACTTCTTCCACGGATTCGACATTTAGTACAACCTCATACAGGTTAATTAATGTACAGCAACACGTGAAAAGCACTGCTAGGTAGCTTATACGTAATACAGTAATAAGAATCACATTAAACTGATGGCTCGAATGGACCAAAGAAGTGTTTCACTGAACAGAGAAACAGGCACAAAAACTAGACAAATAAAGTAGCCTGTGTGCAGACGTCTCCTAAGCAAAAGAAATACGAGACGTCTGCGCACAGGATACAAATAAAGTATTTCTTAAAGGTAATATAAAGAGTTGTCCTCGTTGTTCAAGGAGCTATTCGCGTGAAAATGACACAGATAACACGACTGTAGACTGTTACCTCCTTTCCTTCTTATCCAAGCCAGGTAATGCCCAGAGGATGAGGATCTTCCTTGATGAGTTAGAACAGCCGAGAGTTCATAATATCCACTGTTATTTGAGCCAGTGTCTGCCAAGAAAACACACGATAAATCAGTTAAGACCAAGTTCCACTTCACTCTGATGATGACTTCCGCTCAGGTTGTCGAAACGTCAATCAGTGTCATCCCCAACAGTCCTTCTCAGGCTCCCCCGGACGATCATAATTTACCGACTTATGATATGACTCCTGGGTTCAAACCATTTACAGTAAGACCAAGTTGACAATTATTAGCTCTACGGAGTGGCGTGGTAGTCGGTATTTGGGTTGAACTACCAACTATTCTACCGCTATTCTTCCTTCTTCGGGGACAACTTGGATTGTGCAGTATTGCTGAAACTTTGATAGAACAACCCAATCAGTGTTTATGCACAACATGCTGTATTTAAAAACCAGTTTACACAGCAGCCATTCCCAAGACCCCTTAAAGACGTCACACGACGTGATAAGAGCAGTTTGACTATCGTATCACAAGAGAGGATTAAGTTGAATCTTTATTTCCTCTCACCTAAATCTAAAAACTTAGACCAAGCAACAAGAAATATGGCACAAGTCCACGGTATTGGCGAAGCACGAGGGGAACACGTCTAAAATTTAATAATAACAATAGTGATGATGATGATAACGATGATGATGATGATGATGATGGTGATGATGATGACGACAACGACGATGGCGACGATGATGATGTTGATAGTAATTTATTACTTATATCGTGGAAATTAACATAGACAGATGATCAAACAATGTAAGATAACACTGAATAGTAATACAATCTGTACCATCAGGAAAAGAGAACGGCTCTAGTCTTGTCTTCTTGTCAACATCCATCGGTTCTTTTCCTCCTTCTTTTTTGCGTTGCTGAGGCAAAGAAATAAAGAAAATTTGAATTGGATAAAGCTCATTAATAAATAAAACTCAGGATAACGTAGTGGGAAGGTTGACAGGATTTAGTGATTGTTAGCTATTAAATTACTTGATTGTTACATTGACTGACTGACCGACTGACTGACTGACTGACTCATTAACTGACTGACTGACTGACTGAACGACTGACTCACTGACTGACTGACTGACTCACTGACTCACTGACTGGCTGGCCGGCCGGTTGGTCAGCCGACCGACTGACCGACGACCTGACTGACCAATCAGCTGAGCGAATGACTCGAAATAATTCTGGTTCCTCCCTGCTCTATGTTTGTCTTACCGCTGCCTCTTCAACTTTCTTGTCCTCTATTTCTTTAAACTTGGCTCTGACAGGCATTAGCTTTTGCTGTAGCTCTTCAGAACACAGGTCAAATACATCCAGGCTCAATGGAAACTTTACGTCCTATGAATGAAAAAAGCCCTCCAAAATAAAAATATCACTGTACACTGAACAGTATCACCATCAGTCTCATATTGAAACCACATTTCGATCTTGCTTTTGTTTATCTACGCTCGGTGCTCGATTGATGACTGCACCTCTTTTCAATACAATGCAATGCAATGCAATGCAATACAATACAATACTCAAGGCTATAATGGGAAAACTAGTGGTAGCCAAGGCTAGTAGCAACAGCTGAGAATAAGAAGGTATGAATCCTCCGGCAGCATGACTGGGTAACAGACCATAATGCATAAACTTAAATATAATACAATAAAAGACAGGACAAGACAAGACAGGACAAGACAAGACAATGCAATACAATACAATACAATACAATACAATACAATACAATACAACACAATACAACACAAAAATTATACAATACAATACTTTATTGACACTCCTCTGGTGGGGCTTTTCAGAGCTAATCAATCAGAAATAAAATCATAA
Organism: Siderastrea siderea; assembly: GCA_964030785.1. Classification (NCBI taxonomy): domain Eukaryota; kingdom Metazoa; phylum Cnidaria; class Anthozoa; order Scleractinia; family Rhizangiidae; genus Siderastrea; species Siderastrea siderea. The sequence continues at coordinate 18,508,195 of OZ034978.1, read as the reverse complement.
AAACCGTGATTTTGTGGAGTGCATTTTCATACATTTGGTGCTTGTTTTGTGTATTTGTTTTGAGCTCTGATAGATTCACTGTTGTTTGCATTTGTTGTAAATGGCCAAAGTGATCACTTTGCTTTTGATTTTACAATAGAAAAAAAAATGGTAAGAAGTCTACCTTAAGAATTTTGGCATTTATGGCATCTTTCTCCTTGAAATAAAACCTGACAAACTGGACTGTCAAGTAAGCAGGGAGGCGACTCAGCTTTGACTGAAAAAAATACACAAGTTACATTTCAGTAACAAATATTGGAAAACAGATAATTTTTTTGTCTTTCTTGGAATCTAAAAGGGTCAATAATAACCATATTGAAGAAAGCTTAGAAGTTACAGTTTTCTAGATTGCATCAAAAGCTATTGGCTGTCCTGTCTGATTTTTCAGAAGCAACTTACAGCCTTAGTGTACACTGCATCTCTTTCAAGTGTTGCTGAGCGTTTTGTGATGTTTTCTTCAAGGCGCTAAAATATAAAGGACACAAAAACACAAATTAAGAAACAAATCAATGTTCTTTAAAAGCCCAAGAAAATTTAGAGAAGAATCAGTTTTCAAATTCAAAGGGTACGTTGTACTGCAAGAAAAACAGGTGAGCAAGTACTTACACTTTTAAGGCCAGTATGCAGGTATTTTACATCTGAAAAGAATGAGAATAACATAAGTAATTATCTCGCCTTGAAGTTTAAACACCGACTAGCATTTATTTTTTCTTGGTTACGAGACGATGAAAACCAACTCCGCACTATTCGCCTCATTGCTTGCTTATCACCTCATATCCAAATATAATAATGATAATTATAATAATAATAACAATAATAATAATAATAATAATAATAAACTATTTCTAGTGTGTGTTTTCTATGAAAATATTCAAACATGCATTACATAATACTAAGTTAAATATGCACACCCATGGAATAATTATCAAATATGCCTTGAGTAGGGAACCAATTAGATTGCTGAAAACTACAATATCCTGTGGTGAGTATATCATAGTACCAACAAAATAAGAGACTTTAATGATAAAAGTCATTTGAGAAATCAGCTAACCTTGTGAAATAAAACAACTCAGTTGAAAGAGTGTTTCCTTGGACTTGGTTTCTGGCTCATCTGGAGCTTCTGCACACTTAAGACTGAATCAAGGTTAAGAAGGAGAACACACAAAAATACTGTGCAAGTCAGTCAATTCAAGGCTCCCTGTGTTCAAACTGGAAACATAAGGAAATAATAATAATAATAATAATAATAATAATAATAATTAAAATCCAAAGGATACATTGACTCAGATTCAATTCCTGTAATAAAAGACAAACAACAAGGACTCAAGTTAACTTTTACTGGTACATGAATTCACTTAATGTGTAGCTACTTGTAATCAAGGTGGCCACACACACAAAAGCAAAATTCATCTTGTGAGATTGACGGAATTAATGCAAATCTACCACAAGTGACAAGCGACAGTTTACTTTAAAACTTTTTTCCTTGGATTCATGTCATTTTTAGTGCAGAGTTGAAAGATTGGAGTACTAATGGAGGTAAGGGGGAGAAGTACTTCAAGTAAGCCCAAGAATTATGTCCCAGGCAAAACATTGCACATCTGATAAGTTGGTTATGTTTGGAGGACACAAGATTTGGGCTTACTTGAAGGGAGAGATGTTGAGATGTAGAGAACCCCTACTTCCCTGACAGTCTGACATACAATACCAGTTTTCGTAAATAAATGATTGGAAATATAAAATAGGCTTTTTTTTTCAAATGGGAAGGACTCAATACTGCATAACATCTGACCAACACAACAAACTTGTCACTCACCAAAATACTGATCAATGAATGCTTTAACAGCAGGGGTTGCAGCAGCAGCAGCAGCACTTTCAGCTTGCTCGCCACTTTCTATGGATTTTATGCCTGGTAACTTCTGTTGCAGCATTCGAACAACTTGCGTCCAACATTCATTTGCATCCTACGATAAGAATGACAAAGACAAACCTTTGAGGCTTATCGTCAGTAAATTAAATATTAAGCTACTTAACACAGTAAGCTCTTTAACTGCCAGGACAAGACAATGGTCAATGCTATAGGTAAGTTCTAGCAATTAAGAAGACCTTTGCAGTTATGTACACGTATTAAACAGTTGCAAAAAGTAAGCCTAAAAAATTCAGGCCTGCAGTTTTCAGGCTTTCTTTTCCCAACTGTGTAAGTTGTGTACATAGCTCCGAGGGTCTTCTTCATATTAAATGAATTATAAACACTAACAACCCTGGCAGCGTGCTGAGAATTCCCTTATGGTCTAGTTTTATAAAGAAGTACATGTGAAGTACGTGAATAGAACATCAGCCTTAACAAGCTGATGTTAAATTTCATTCTTATTGTTGCCTGTAAAGTGCCACAAGGAAGATGTTTATCACCCCTTATCACTACCTATCATTCTTCTTTGTTTCCATCTAACAAAATAAACAAATCGTTACCTGTTGTGCAAATACCCCTTGTTCTGTCTTCTCTGCAAACTGTGGGAACACATTATGCAGTATCTAAGAAAAGAGACACAATAATAAATATTATTATACCTTGTTTGCACAATGTACAACATAGACACACTAATTTTATTGAACAATAAACTAGCTATCCACTTCTCCAATTAAGAAACAGGCCTTCTGCCTAACACAGACACTTAAAGATGATATTCCAGACTGATGTAACTAACAGTTTATCAAACCTGCAGAAAAATAATGGGAGGTAAAGACTCTGGCGTCTTATCCATAATTTTGTAGAGATCTCTGAGTGCCACTGTGATTGAATGTGCCGAGTCTACTGGGCTTCCAACTGCATTGTATCTGAAAAAAAAAAAGATAAAAACACAAACACACACAAAATGCCATTACTTGAGAAAATATTAATAATATTAATCAGGGATAGAACAGAGGGAGCAAGGGGGTCTGAATGTTCCAACTTCCATCTCCTTTCCTTTGTTCCAACTTCCATCCCCTTTTCTTTCCAGATTCCAGCCACACCTGTACCTCCCTTCCCTTCCAATCCCCCCCCCCCCATCACTTCCATCACAACTGTGCATCATGGGCACTTGGCAAGGAAAAAGAAGGACCTTAGAAGGACCTTTCAGACCCAGTTTAACCCCTTAAAGTGCCACTGAGACGAAAATTCGTAGGTTTATTTTGGCCAAATTCTGTCGCAGAATATCGGGTTGTGTCTATATTTACCCAGAAAACTGAACAAGAAACCGTCCATCCTAATATTTTTTAGCTCCAAAGTTGCGTCAAATGTGTCCGCCATTACTGAAAAAATGTTCCTGGGTGATTGCGCAATTAATAGCTTGTGACGTCAGAGGCTCACCTCAGTCGCGTTTCCTTGTGTTTTGGCTCAAGATGCCTACTGCGAAACCTCCGAAGAGTATTTCTACAATTCGGAACAGTCTTTAGCTTCCGAAGCATCGGGGGATTCATTTCATTCGGCAAATGAAGAATTTTTCTTACCGTACGATGTAAAAACGGATGTCAGGAGATTTCAACTTATAAGCTTGTAAACAAACTGTTCAAAGTTGTTTTGCTTGCCTTATTGGCGGGAGTTCAAAATATGCGCGAATAATGCTTATACAGTGATTACAGTTCAGGCACAAGTTGCTCAAAGAGCGGACAACTCTTATCCAACGGATAAGTCGCTGTCCAGCTATTCGAAAAACCGATGTTTTAAGCTTTGGAAATTTAGACAAAACACCTATAAAAATTCTAGAATTTGATGCCCACGATCCTCGCGATCGATTGATTGGTCGATTGATTTTATTGTTCGCTTCGCTTGAGAAATAAAAGAAGCTATATTTTGTCTGCCGTTGTTTATATTCATTATATATTGTAAAGCATTGAGATTTTTGGCCATTCTTAGCATAGTATGGGAAACTTTCTTGAAGAGCCGTAATGCTGCAGTCATCTGGCAGTCAGCTGATGAAGATCGTGTCCATCATAGTACAGTGGTCGATAAATGCATTGAAACACAGTGCTTGGCATTTCTAAATATTTTGAAGTTTTTGTAGAATTCTTAACTTGAGCCAAAAAAAGTGAAATAAACCAAGACCTTTTTTTAAGAATGGAGGCCTTGTGTGACCGGAATCTAAATATTTGTAGTGCAAATCAAAGCTACTAGGAAAATTTTCTGCTGCTCAACAACAACATGCGGACTGTCGAGGAAACGAAGCTTTCACTTGCTTTATTCATTGCGTAAAAATAATAACTTGATATCTAATCATTTTTCAGGGTAGTTCATTTACTAAGATTGCTATGATAGTTAAAAGAAATAACATTGTAAACCCATTAGACAAATACTGGTGTGTGATATTTTTTTCCCAACTTAAATTTCCACGCAAGACGAGCCGACCTGTTGAAGCCCTTACATATTTTGAACAATAATGTCAATCGACTCTTCACCGACAGGGAATAAGGAGAAAAGTTTCTCGACATTCAGGATGGTATGTTATAAAATAAATGACCATGCTTCTAAGCAATTACTGGTTTGAAATATATTACACACGTGGGATTAAAAAAAAAGAGAAAAAACTATTGGCTTAATCGCGGCGGTCCTGCATTCGCCCAGGATGCATTTTATGAGGACTACGCTGAAGATCTTCGTGCCAGCAGACAGCAGAACTGAAAGGGTTTTCCACAAGCAAAATAAATTTTAAAATACGTTAAAAGAAAATAAGTTTTGCACAATGGTGGATGCGTTGAAAAAGAAACATACTATCACTTCAACTGCGCTAAGATTAGGTACCTTTCGTCTCGTTTTTTCCGGATCCTTTTTTCCCATATAGTTGGAAAGGACAATGGAATAATCGACCTTTGGGATCCTTCGACATGAACAGCCCTCTGGAAACACTCGTCCGTGGTGATCAGAACAGCCGACAAAAATACCTCTCGGGTTGAAATTTGCACTGTGTGTGAGTACGAACATTATCCATTTTTCCATTGCGGGTCTGCTCAGAAGGCTTTGATGAAGCGAAATACCAGCTCGGTGGCTGGATTTATTGTTGTAGCATTGTACAACACAAGCAATACCCTTTATAACTGCTGCGGCAACGAAAATTTCAAGGTCGTACAGCAAACGGTTGGCAGGAAAATTATCTTCCCTGGACGAGAGTTAAATTTCCCGTGGCAAGTAACTGTATGGAAGGTACTAAGTTTGAGGTGAGCCTCTAACGTCACTTCTGCTAATTCGCAAGCCGGTTTCCGAAACAAGGGCCAGTAATGGCGGCCGCAAAATCTCGACAAAAACCGTCCGAAAAAAGCGACTTCCAGTCGTCGTAATGAGTTGAAATTTGGCATGGTTACTAACAACCACAGACTATTTTTGAAAATGCAAAAATATGGAATACCAAAATTCTGGTCCCAGTGGCACTTTAAGCCCCAGTATCAACATGCATGTTCTCCCCATTTTTTTCCGTATATTGCTTATGATACTACACATGCAAATTTGATTAAACATCAAGGCACATCAACTTTGGTGATCATTTCCTTTATTCTCATGACCTGTTTGTTTGAGCAAGAAGTGATATTGTCAGGAGAAATTAGATGCTTGTCACTATTGGGGCTTAAAGGGTTAAACAGAATTATCAATCTGTCTTCAGGAACATGATTGTTATCAGGACTAGCATTAACCTAAGGAGAAAAAAGTAGGTTTATCTTCTGAATGGGGTGAATGGGGGGAAAGGAGGACGAGAAGTGTTCACCTTTCATATTCTTATCTCCAACTCCGTACAGCATCCTGTCTGCTTTACTCATCCCTTCCACCCCTTTGTTAGCTGGTACTGCCTTGTTTCCCACCATTTGGGATTTTCTTACCGTTTGTGTCTCCCTTACTTCCCCTTACTGCCACTCCCCCCTCCTGCCAATCTGAGCTACAAACCAGGAGAATTTCTTACTGAAACATACATTACGCGTATTTGGAAGGTAATTGAACTCCAATAGGTTAATCAGTGCATAATATGAAAATCCTCGGGGTAATCCCTAAGGTGAGCTACATGGGAAGAATCTGCCAAAGATGGCATAATTTTTTCAGCTGCAGCATTTGAATGGGTACCAAGATGTGTTGTTTTAGTATCTTAGTTGGGCAATGAACTACACCTTTAACTGAAAGGGATTGCAGCTAGAAGTCTCAGCACAAAAAAGGCTGCAAACAGTTTTGGAGACATCACAATGCAAACGTACACAAATGCTTAGAGCCTTGGATTGACTAAATGCCTGTGATGATCTACTGTGTTTTGGGTTGTCTTTGAGGTATTAAAAAGGCACTCTTTGTGCTAGGTATATGAAGGGATACCATTCTGATAAATTATTATATTAATAAGTAAGGGTTTAAAGCTTTCAGGTGTAACCTCCCTGTATGAAACTTTATTGAGCTCTACCCCCTCCTGCCCCCTGCCACCTGCCCCCCCCCCCCCTGCCAGCCAAGATGAGAACTCCTTACCTTGCTAAAGCATCCTTCAGTTCAGGTACATTACGAAGACACTGCACAGTGGCATTCATGTAACAGGTGTTACCAAGGTTATTGAGTCCAGTTGGCATATCATACTGAAACATAACAATGCAAAAATGTAAAACTTTCATGCAATGTTATCCAACAACATAACATTAAAAGATTACCCTCCAGACAATTGGTGCTTGAGCTACGAGTGACATGTAATTTCTGATTGACACTACCAAGTTGAATGCTGTATTCATCTATTTGTCATCAGTGGTCACAAATTCTATCAGATAGTAGATCATGTCAAACTTCAATCCAAAACCAATAACTGGTGTAAAGTTCATGTTGTTAAAACCCAGTTTATTAACATGTCTCAATACATCATAGCCATTGTTAAAAAAACTCTCTACTAATTAGGGCACCAAGCTAAATATTTACAATAAATGGTGTTAAAGAAAAAATGTTGACGCTGAAGTTGATGATATTCTTATTTCTATGCTAACCTAGCTGTCGGTTGACAATACACATGGTAAGAAAAAAATGGACAAGTAAATTGTGTTTAGGTTGTTGTCCCGAACACAATAATCCAAGAAAAAATCTGAACACTAGAAAGGAGTTAAATAATTGCTGATCACACATGATTGGAACTATGTATTTTTAAGTTGCTGTAACACAAATTTAAATTTGCACTCACAGCAGATGCTAGCTGTGCCTCTGTCATGTCTTCAACAAACATTGTCTTTTGAGTAGGTGCTTGTGGCAATTCACCAACAGATCCCATCATCAGCAGTGTTATGCCCTGGAAAAACCACAAAAGACCATATGAAATAGCTTTCAAATGTTAAGTCTGAAAATTCTCTTACAAAAGGTTACTACTTATTTTATTTGACTGTTTGACAGTGTTTGTTGGCTTATCTGTACACCCATCATGAAAAGTAGAAGAAGAAAAGTAACCATTCAGCTTCCTGTAGTTATTGCATTCAGTAGCCAAAATGGCTGGTGGAAATGCAAAATCCACTAGCAAAACCTGCGTTTTTACTAGTCCTAGTTGACTAGCTGGCTAACATTAGTGTTGAGCTGCAGTAGAAGCAAACCCTTACAGGATATTCATAGGGTGAGTACTCCTCTTTCTGACCTACATAAGTACAGTGGAACCCTGATACAATGAACCCCTATATAACGAAGACCCCTTTACAACAAACCATATTCTTCAGCCCAGTAATAGTAAAATGAATGAAAAAGAACCCCAATATTAAGATTCCCATTATAATGAAGTACCAAGGGACTGGCAAAATGTATTCGTTACTTTGGGGTTCCACTGCACCTTACATGACAAGTAATTTTCACAACATTGTAATTTCCCAGTTTTGCAGGGGGTGAAATTTTGCATCGCTGAATTTCAGAGAATTTCATTTTAGTATCTACAGGTGCATGGTGGGAAGTTGGTGATCATTGTTTGCTGTTGCTCCAACATCACAAAGTATGCTTCCATTGACTTAAGGAACAGTACTGCTATGAATAATTTCAAGATGAGACTTGAAACTTGGCCTTTTAAACAGACTTTCAAACAGCTATCTTAGTTTTGACCAGTATTTTTAATTAATTATTTTTAAACTTAACTAATAATTTAACCTTTCAATATTTTTAAATGTTTTATCAATTTTATGCAAAGAGCAATAGAACCTTTTGGGGCAATGGGCACAAAACAAAAGTTGATCATCGTTATCATCACTGATCATCATCATCATCATCATCGTCATCATCATCATCATCATCATTATTATTATTCTTGTTAAAACTTTTGTTAATAACAGATTTTCAATTGAATATGGAAATTTGGTGTTGCATTTTTTATGTATTAAGGTTATGATATGCCAAAGGTTATGTTATGTCTGCATAGAGCAGACACTAGGCTAACCACCAGCCTCTAGAACGTAGCTGTGGCATGTTAACTACTTAAAGAACACCATTTCTCTTCAGTTATGCTGTGATGTAACTACAAGAATATGTATGTAATGGTACTCACATTTTTAAGTTTGAATGTTCCCCAGTCATTATCCTGAAAAAAAAAAAGATCAAAGTTGGCTTGGTTCTCATACTTAAGTCCGCTCTTTCTCATAGGCTGGAGAAAGTGGAGAAAGCTAACTACTCAATGACACAAAAAGCTATAACAGTCTTTAAATCTTCACATGGTCTTACACCCGAGTATCTAAGAGCTCTTTTTATCAACCATTGTGAAATAACTGAATGTTCTGAAAGACTCCGCAAACAAACTTGCAGTTATGTTGCTTCGCACCAACTTTCTGAAAAACAGTTTTAGCTATGGTGGTCCGGTACTTTGGAACAGCTTACCCTCTGATTTGCAGCAAGCAGAAACACTTAATGACTTCTGTATCAACTATACTCCTGTAGCCTCTTTCAATGACATTCTAACAGACATGGCATGCAAAGCAGTTTTTCCCAGATATTTTACAATTTTAGTGTGAATTTTTAGATAGACCATAGACTTTTTCAGTACTGATCAATTTACCATGGTTCAATATAGTTATCCATTTTCCATACTATGACCCTAACCATCCCCAACGCCCCCACCCCCTCCCCCACCACCACCACTGACTCAGAACCTCTGGGCCTACCATCTGCTGTAAAAAAATTTTTATCACTGTGTGCACCTAATTTATATTCTTTTGCCATAGCAATAGTAATACAGTAGAAATTGGGCGACAGTTAAATGCATATGAATTTAGTCTATACGATGCATGGACTATTGATTGCAATCAAGCGCAATACAAAGCCATTTACATCACGTGGTAGTTCAAAAGTGCTGTCACGGCTTCCACCCTCCGTAGAAACCCAAGTAATTTGAAACCAAGGAGCACTACTGTTCTAATAAATGACAGATCCACGTACCTTCAAGACAGATCCCTTGAACATGACTTTTTGTCTCTCAGGAGCAACCCCCGATAAAGCAAAAAGCTGAGCTTTGAACACTTCAGGGGATTCATCGCTGTTCAACTCTACATTCTCGAATTTTTCCTTTCCCCACTTCACATTCACTGTTTAAACGACAAAAAAACAATTGCAAGTTAACTAAACTAAACAGATCACCAACCAGGATTAAGCAGGACACACTGAACGCATTCTGTACCTGTAAATACTGGCATTTTCTAGAGAATTTCCTTCAAGAACGTTGAGTTTCTCGTAAAAGTTTTTTTCTCCTTCTCGTTTTTTTCTTTCATTCATGCCGCTGACCACCTAGGGCTTAGTCTCTTGCGGCCACTTGTGCTAAGGTTTGCGTGACTGACATGAAATCTTCACGACACTTCTACTAAACATATTTCAATCCCTATGGGAGCTGGTTGTTCGTTCTGCGGTGCTGTGGTAGGGAAAAGCTCATATGACTTGCAAGTGCAAAGGAGTCAAACAAATGGCGGGAATCTACCAGCTCGCGAGGACGTATCGACTCGAACTTTGGAACAGGAGAAATTGAAACAGGATCAGCCATTTGTAACGCAGACATCGGAGAGGAGTGAAAATCCTGGCTCCACAAATAAGGAGATTGTTTCCCATTCACAGTGCGACGTAACTTTTAACACAGGTAGCCCACATGTGCTTGATTTTGACGTGGAAAAATCACGAACCACGGCAAACGATGAAGAATTAAACCAAAATTCAACCCTTGCATGTCCCTCGGAATCACAAACAAACGAGCTCGTCAAGCGAGAACGGCTAGTTGCTGATGAAGATTTTAAACCCGGTCATGTCACACGAGAGGAAAATACACCGAAGGAACAAACTGCAGGTCACGCAAAAACACTTGGAAATGACGAACAGTTGAATGTGCTAAGTCAAGCTTCCGACGAAGAAATACAAGCAGTAGTTGACAAGTGTTGGAAGGACATCAAAGACACTTGTATAAGTCGGCACCACAGGAAACCTCCGCAATCCATTGACTCAACTAAAGGATGGAGAGTCGTCAGACTTTTTGTTTCATCCACTTTTACAGACTATCATGCCGAGAGAGAAGTTTTGGTGAAAAAAGTATGTTGTTTAATAATGCAAAATATGCTTGTCATGCATGAACATTTTGAAAGTTTATCCTTCTAGAGAATTACAATAGTTTTCAAAAGAATTGTCTAAAATCCACTGAGTTAGACTTCGTTTCTGGGAAGGGTACAACTGAGTTTAAAAATTCCCTCTTTTATGTACTGTAAAATTTATAGTGAATCTGTATGAGAAGTTTAATTTGCTACATTTGGGTAGGTATCATTGTTGCCATGGAAATAAACAAGAGGGCCAGTATGCATTTTTGGCAGCTGGCACACCCCTGTCAGAATTTTGGCCAGTGTTATAATTGCTTGTCTTTGTCTCTGTCACAATTTCCTGGTGATGATGGTCTTGTCGTTCTTCACCAGTTCATTTTCCATTTGTTGCTATTCCAAACTGGGTTGCTAGTTGAAATTTATCCTGAAAGGTCTCCTTAAAAAATGCTGTGAATTAAACCACAGTTGTCATCAAGACTGGTCAACAGCTACACTTGGGAAAATGGAATCACATTTAAACACCAGAGTGCAAAAAAAGTCTCCCTAAGGAGGGTGCTTGGAGCCCAGGGGGTACTCGGTTTGGTGGTGGGAGGTGCAAAGGATTTTTTGGCTTGAAATTTGCTACTTTGGTATTTTTTGAGATCAAATTCTTCCCATTATATATTTGGGTAGTAAGATTCTGTCAAATATTTTGGGGGTTAAGTTGAAGACTAATATTTGTCTATAGTTTTCTGGATATGAATAAGACATGGTATTTTTGGTGTTAAGTACTGGCCCTTCAATATTTTTTTGGGGGGGGAGGGATAGGTTTAGTTTTCACCCATGGGTATTTGGTATTAAATTATGACTTCATTCAGACCTCCCTGTGACTTTTAGATGCAAGTACCTCTCCCTAGTCATCCCCTGGAGCTTGATGAGTAACAGAGAGTCTCAACCAAATTTTGTCCCCAGGTCGCTCTTTATTTTCATTTTGACCCACCACCAGAGCCATATGGGTACAAGGTCAGTTGTTATCCTTAATGTTATGCTGGCATGGGTTTGACAGGTTGTCCCTGAGCTGCGAGAGTGGTGTGAAGGAAAATCAATCCATTTGATTGAATGTGACCTTAGATGGGGTGTCCCTAAAGATTCCACAACAGAAGCAACCATCAGGACTTGTTTGGGTGAAATTGATCACTGTTCAGAGGAAACAGATGGGGAGCCATTTTTCCTAAACATGCTAGGAGAAAGGTACTTGATTGATCTCATCAGATTCTCGCCTAGTTCTCAGTGCAACTCATAAAATATTTTTTGAAAGTGTACAGATAAACCTCATTTTATGTAATACGGAAAGAGACAGAGCTGAGTACATGTATCTGTATTGTGAAGGTCATGTTTGTATTTCGAAAAGCCTGAAAAATAAACCCCCTCAGCTCCACAAAGTGAGCAAATGATTTTCCTTTTGCTTGTAGGTATGGCTGGATTCTGAGTTCATCTGAAATATCACCAGAGATTCAGGAAGAGTATAAATGGATCTTTCCTACCTCAATAACCCACATGGAAATAATTCATGCAGCATACAGAATGCAGAGTCAAAATGCTGCATTCCTTTTCAGAAGTGCTGACTTCGTAAAAGACCTGCCTCCAGAGATGCTGAAAGCATTTGTAGATGTTCATCCACTAAACAAAGCACAGTTAAAGGTAATTTATACTTATTAAACCACAAAGAATACCCAAGACAGGAGCTGAAGGCAGAGTGTTAAATAAATTTTTTCAGCAGGCTTACTTGTACCTAATAGGGGCAAAAATGCAGATTTGGTGCTTCTTATCTGGAATTCAGTTTCAAAATCCCCACATGTACAACTTTAGCCTCTGCAGTGGCACCCTTTAGAGTAAACAGTAAACATTTCTTTTACAGGATTTTTTTTTTAATTATAGGTAATCACAGTGATCAATAGTATCCTTTTGGGATAAATTATTGGACCACAACCACAAAATGAGATCCAAAAATTTCCCAATATTTTTTAATGACAGGGACGTGTTATGCTGGAGGTTATTCTAAAATATATAATATTATTAATATTATCATCATTATTGTTTGATAATATGAATTTATTGTTATTATTGTTTTTAAGTACTAAAAATAAAATTGCAAAATTGTACTCTTTGATTGGTCAGACACCTTTTAAGTTTTACTGACATCCACTTATATTTCGACATCCATTTTGTAAACCTGTCATTGCCCATTTTTTGTACTAGGCATTGAAGGATAAACTCAGAGAAAGATTCCCAGGACAAGTATTTGACTACTCCTGCCAATATGATGGGATTGATGAGTCAACAGGGAGGCCAAAGGTAAGATTCCCTCTAATGAGAATATATCTGACTTGGCTGTAGAACCTGTTTGTCCTCTATATCATGTCATTAGTCACAACGGTTAAAGTAGTAAGTATTAACAACAAAGGCAAAAATGTGTGCCTTTATATATCCTGCCCCTTTATGACATTGGTGTACTGAAAGAAAAAAGTCACAAGGTCACACTAGTGAGGAGTTAAGTCGACTGATTTTTATTTTGACATGGTGTTTTAGTAATTCATTGACCCCAAAATATCTTGATAGTATCAGTTTTCATGTCCCCAAAATATCCTTTGAAACATCATAGCATAATTTATCTTTACAATGTCTCCTTCCTCACCTCCAGAAAATATGTATTATACTTAAATTGCTAAACACCACTTTGCTTTTGCTCGTGAGTGCCATTCAGAGACACTATCACTACTTTGTACACTGATTTCAGGTCAAAGTCAAAGGGTTGGAAACGTTCAGTGAATCTGTGGTCAAATTTTTCAAATCAGCTATCAGCAGATCAGTACCTGAGGTAAACCAGCAGCTTTCAGCAGAGGAGATGGGTGAGTTTACATTGAGTTAACATATACTTGAATATATATAGTGAACCCAATTTTTAGTCTAGATACCCAGGGGGAGGTCTCTCATACAAAGTGATGGGGGCTCTCTTCACTCTTGGTAAATTTTAAAAGGGACCCCCAAGAGGTGTCAGAAACTCATTTTGTGGTTGTGGCTCAAATTCAATATTTCATTTCTTCTTACAAGTATTTACCTCTCCTGTCAGACTTTCTGGCTTCTTAAACCTAAAAAGTACTTAGATAATTCTAGTGGTAGTCAGTTTTTATTTCAATACCCTAAACAATACCAAGCCACAAACATTAGTTTCAACCCTTAGAAGTTATTAGAACTACCCCTGGCACCCCTACACTGACCCCCTCCCACCTCCCAGGGCTTAGAGACTCCAAGTCAATGCTTGGAGTCCATGCCTTCATTTTGCAGTCAATGCCTTCAATCCATGCCTTCATTTTCCAATGTGGTGGTCTTTTTATGTATTCCTTTTGTATACCCTAATTTTTTTTTCATCTTTGCAGAGCTCTCTATGCATAACCACTTCATAGAGCTGCGAGGGCAGCTTGTGCTGGGGCGAAGTGCAGAGATTTCCACTATAATGGAATTTGTCCAAAATGGCACTCAGTCTGATGGGTCCAGCACAGAAGGCCATCCTCCACTGATAGTTCTGGGCTCTTCAGGCTCAGGGAAGTCTGCATTGATGGCCCACTGCACACTGGAGATTAAAAAGGTTTGTAAAGTCATGAAGTGGGAAATAACACTGAGGGTATTCTCTGTTTTTCATGAAATACGTTTGGTTTTTCTCTAGCCTTGTTTTGTCAGTCCTTCGTTCATTTATTTTGCTATCATCCAATCGTTCCTTTCTTTCTTCCTTCCTTCCTTCCTTTCTTCTTTCCTTCTGTCCATCCTTCTTTTGTTTCATTGTTCATTTGTTCGTTCAATATTCATTCAACCATCTATCCACTCGTCCATTCGTTTCAAGATAGTTTATTTTTTTTGTTCTTTCATCCAGTCCTTTCTTTAGACTTTTCTTTTCACCATTCATTTTTTTGTTCATGCCTTCATTCATCCATCCATTCATTGCTTTCATTTCTTTCCTTTCATTATCTTGATAAAATCAAACCGGTTCACACGTATTTGACATTATCAATTTATTTCCAGCTTGGACTGCCCCTGTTCTATCATTTTGTTGGAGCTGGCTCTGGATCAATGGTTCCTCACAAACTTGTGATGAAGCTTGTGTGGTGGATGAAGGGATTTGATGCAGCAGGTTTGTGTTTTCTCAACTCATTACAGTATCGAATTCCCATTCCGCAGCAACGAAGATGTTTATTCGAATTGATCGTGAGGCTGTCCTTTGGTGCTGTACCTTGCTTGTGTGTCCTCCCAATGCCGTGCTGACAGGATCCATCTGCTCCTGGCAAGTCTAACCTTGTCCACAGAGGAGAGGGATCAGGCAAAATACCACCCAGGTGGTCCTCTAGGTTAGGGATTGTGTGTGGAACTAGGAGCTTCACAATGTACCCAAACACCGCTCCTGCAGAAACCGAGGCCCCTGTACGCTGCACGTACCACATACGACACTTCAGGCCCTGTGAAAGTGTCTATTTCCATATCGTGTTCCATATCTAACCCATAAGACCTCTTCCTTTGTTAAGCCAAAACAGCAATCTAGAAGGCAAAAGGTACCCTATTGCTGAACAAAAGGGTAAAACTCTATGCTGTGTTTTAGATCACACACCACTATGGCTTACAGTTGTTTGTTAAGCGCGCCGGATAAGGGGATATCCGAGAGGGAAAAGCTGAGACACAGCGTGTGGGAGTGGGTATACTAATGACTAGCTTTAGCGCGTTCTTCACATGCCGGGTTCACATGTATGCGCCGACGTTTTGCTAATCGTCCTTCACGAGCCACTAAGGAAGAGAAGGACTGCTGGTGGGCCCGTTGACGAAGTACTGTTAAGAAATAAAATACGTTTCTGACTTTTCGCTCAACCTCCTCTCTCTGTTTCTTATGTGGTATTTAATATTTGCTTTGACCCACAGTGCAACCAAAAGATCTTGCGGCTGTTGAAGATATGAGCATGAACATGCTTAAACAAGAGATCAATAAAAGCTTGGAAGAACTCGCTAATAAAGAAGAAATTTTCGTCATAATGATTGATGCAATCAATCAGGTAATAGGGTGTTTTCTTTCCTTAAACACCAAATTTTCAGATATTTAATGTGAATGGTGATAGAACATTGAGGCTGTAATAGACAAGTAATTGATACAGCAGTTGCAATAAAAATTGGGCTAAAAATTTTTAACTCGAGGTCCACGAACCCGTAAACTTTACGACCCTTCAATGTTTTACAAGTACAATTGGTATGGGGTTTCCCTTGAGTTTCCTATTCTGTTAAGGTCATACAACGTATCGTTTCAGTCGAGTATCAGCTATGTACTGAGGTGTTCGCATTTTTTCTCCTCCCTACACCAAAAAAATTTAGAGCAAAAATTCATCTTACAAATCGGCAAACTTTATACTCACGGAAGCAATGGACCCTCTTCGCTCAACTAATTTATCTTTGTTTCGCACATTGCCATGTTTCCACCAATAGCGTATCTCCACTGTGCAATACATAAATCACGTACAACCCAGAATTCCTTGATCTATTCTGGCGAAGGGCCAACGCTCTAAACGTCAGCTCTTGAATTTCTCCGTCTGCGGGGGTCAATTTACCTTATAAACTCAGATTAAGAATCCAAATTTTCATTTTAAACCATAAGGAGCCTTTTGTTTAATAGCTTGTTTGTTTGTTTACTTTAGCTTACGGATGCTGAAGGAACAGACCACATGGAATGGTTTCCAAGTGTTTTTCCGCACAATGTTCGCTGTGTGGTCAGTACTGTCACTGACAGTCGCTCTGCTGTCCTGCTATCTGACGAACACCGCACACCGCCTCCAGTACCACTTCACGTAGGAGAACTCGACGAGTCCGCGCGACAAGAGATTGTAAAACGCACGTTAGGAAAGTACAATAAGGTATGCGTTTAATTCTATCCTTCTCTCACTTTCTCAGTTTCTCTTCCGTTTTCACGGTTGAGACGGGGTAAGGTGGGTGTGTGTGTGTGTGTGGGGGGGGGGGGGAGGGGGGCTGGGGGTGTTAGTAGAAAAGGGTCTTATTAGAAATTCAGTAACAATGACGCTGACAGCGACTTATCGCGGCGGTGGATGGAAAGATGGTACGAGCTGTTATCACCCCAAACCAGGCCCTTAATCGAGATAAAACCATAACTAGTTTATCTGTAATTTTTCAAGAAACTCGATGTAGAGCAGATGGCGTTGTTGATTGGTTCATCAGGGGCGTCCAATCCCCTATGGTTATCTCTGGCGTGTGAAGAGCTGCGTGTGTTTGGAGTCTTTGAAACAATCACGCATCACATCAAGAGCTTGCCATCCACAATAAAAGAACTTCTACAGCTCGTCATAAACAGACTCACTAACGAGGATGAACATAACAACGTCCAGAAGGTACGTAAGGTTCTCCCAAGTGCATCAAATGGGTCCCGGGTTCGAATCCCCACGGACTCAGCGCCGTAAGCGTCTGAGAGTCTTTTACTAGCTTCTCGACCAGTTTTCTTCTTAGGTTGCGTTCGGGATCCGAAGACCAAAGGGTTCCCAGTTAAAAGACTTTAAAGTGCTACTCTTGTTGAAAAAAGTTGATTTGAAAGCAGCCAAGTTAATTTTGAGAGAGCTTCATGATTGGCATTAATCTTTTTTAACTTTGGTTTTACATCTTAAGTATTTTGTGAAAGAAAGAAAGTTGAAAGAAAGAAAGAAAGTTAAAAGAAGAAAAAAGCTTTGAACAAAAGAATGGTAACTTTCTGATACTATCTTTAATTGGCTTTAACTGGCCCCTTATCATTTTAACAGCGTGATCAGCTGAGATTGAAAGTTTTCTGGGTACTACAGTCTTAATAATGTACTTTGTGATTTGAGATGACGGAGATCAAATTGTTTTTCATTTCGAGGTGTTGGGTCTGTTGGCTTGCAGCAAAGGTGGATTAAGTGAAACTGAACTCCAGTATCTCCTAAGCGACGATTTAACAGAATCTGTACCAATGGTGATGTGGGCTGAAGTAAGACGAACACTGAAGCCATTTCTTAGGAACATTGGTGGCAGAGGAGAGGAAGAGAGACTTGAGTTCTTTCACGCATCCATACAAGAGGTATGTTACCCAGTTTGTAATTATTCGGAAATTGTCGAGCGTTTTTTATGTTTTGCCGCTATTACTCTTTTAATTCAAGAATTTCTCTTTCTCGTCCCCATCCTCTTCCTCACTCCTCCTCCACCACCATCACGTCCTCCTCCTCCCCCTCCATCATCATCATCATCATCGTCATCATCATAATAATAATAATAATAATGAATTTACAGAGCGCTATTTAAAGTGCATCATCATCATCATCATCGTCATCATCATCGTTATCGTCATCGTTATCGTCGTCATCGTCATCTTTATGATGTTCATCATCATCATCATCAAAGTCGTTGTCTTCTTCATCATCATCATCATCAACTTCATCATTATCATTGTCATCGTAATCGCCTTCATCACCCTCGTCATCGTGGTCATCATCATCACTAGCAGCAGCACCTGCATCAACCTTTTCGACATGACCAGACGTAGAATAACCCTCTCCAGACATCTTAAATTCACGCGCGTGAGCTGCGAGTCACGTTCTCGTAATACGTACTTGACCTATCCGAACTAGTCCCAAAGTCATTGTCTGGGGGAGAAGGGGAATCACAAGTCAATAACCTCTTGGGGACATTTTTCGCTTAGGGAAGGACTCCACTTAGAAAGATACCCGCTTACGGAAAAGGTGCCTATTAGCGAAAATTTGACACTGCTATCAAAACTCTTTAAAACCTTGTAAAATAAGATGAACAACAAAAAAAGCCCACAGTTGATACAACAGAACTTCTTGTCACTGGACACCTTGGGGCAACGTTTGTAAGTGTACGGGTCGGAGAGGTTTCCGCCTGAAGGAGGTGTCTATTGGCGCAGGTTCAACTGCTATACTTTTTTATCTTCACAGGTTGTCATGGAAACCATCCTTGTAGATTCCGAGGAGAAAAGGAAATTCCATTTGAAGCTGGCAGAGTACTTTGTAGATCGTTGCAAAGATGTCGACCGAGTGATCTTCATGGCACCAGAGCAACTTAAGCAAGCTGGTGAAAAGAAAAGACTTCTGGGATTTTTAAGAGAGGACGCGCGCTCTAAGACTCGGCCAGGCTTCTGGAAAAACAACTACTACAAAGTAATGTTACTTTTACATGTAATACTTAAAATAATTTTTAACTTGGTTTAATTTTGTCTACGGTTCTTTTTGATTTCGGTTAAGCTTTTTGATCGGTTGAAACGATTATGCAGAATGCCCTAAACCGACCAGCAAAAGGACAATGCCTTTTTTGCGTAAGAATCTGACACAAACTGGTTAGTAGCAACGTGACTTTGTTTGTTTGTCCTCACTTGTTCGTCAACTAACTCTGTTCAAAACGTGGCACAGGTGTTCCTGAGCACTGAGCTCAAGTGCCGATCACAGCGACTGGTTAACATTCGCTTCCGCGAGAACGTTACGTTTAACATTCCTTTTCTCCCTTGTTTCAGGACTTGCGTTGTAACAAAATACTTCATGAAGGAACTCCTTTCGCTCACGATGTTCACCTGTGTCAGTTCTGCAGTATGAGGCGTGGTGCGTTTGGAGAGATGTTTCAAATGAACAAAGATTGTTGTTTTATTTGTGGACGGTTTACGCCGTGGAAAGATGATCGCCACTCCGCCATGGTTTGTCATATGCACAAACCGCCACTCGGACCACCAAATACGAAGATGTGTTTTCTATGCAAGAAACCCGCTTTTCAAAACACTGTTAAGGTGTATCTATGTCCGTTTTGCGGGACTGTAGGGTTTAAACACTGCGCCATGCTTGTTGGAGAATGAGATGCGAGACCAAAGAGTCATGAGCGATCAACTCAGTAAAGCGACGGTTAACGGGATATGGAGGGCGGGGGAGGGAGATCACGACGGATCAAGGAAGTTTTTGTTGAGGCTGTACCTTCAAGAGGAAAAAGAGCCAAAGCCCTAGTTGAGAATTAAGTGTGGACTTTAAAAACTTTAAGAAACAACACAGTGCAGCGTCTGTATGTAAAATATATCGAGACTGCTTCAAGAACGAACCACTGTTTTGATACCGAATGTTTTTCCAAGATTTATCAAACGATGGATCTGATTATGAACCAAATTCGTTGATTTTATCGACGGAAGACAGTAACTGTATTTAGGACGCTTCGGAGTAATTCAGGAGTATGTTTCACAAAACAATTTTCAATGCAGTGTTTATCAACAGTATTAATTTTCCGTTGTATTGATTTTGAAAGATAACTCCTAAGATCTTTATAATTTTATGAAACACTGAACTACATTGCAATAAAAACTGATGCCAATCGGTATAAACTGCTTTAAACAACCAAAAGGAATTATCGACAGCACGACATGTCTTCAGGGGGTTTTGAAAAACGTACGATAATAGTAGTTGACGCAGAACGCACTGATACTTTGTAATGTTTTGATGTAAAATAGTGCTCTACCAACTGAGCTAACCATGCAGATTTAAATAGATTAACTACAATGGATTAAACAGATGAGACAAAATGTTTCAATTTAGACTATGTAGGTATTGTTTTTCCGACTGTAGTGTTGTTTCTTGTTTGAGTACAGATCTTTATTGTCTCGTTGCAGTCACGGGGGGCGTACTACATGCCACTGTTGGATTTGCCTCGCGAAATTCCTCTATCATTCCAACGGTCTAAACATGAGGAAAAAAGCAACATAAATAGATATATTCAACACTGGGATAGTTATGATAAATGTGCGTCCAAGTTGGAGTGACGGAGCTCAATGAAAAACCCTATATTTTCATAACACATAAATTTGTCCTCACCGAATGTGCGTCTTTAAACGAGTAGTTACTAGTGTTTCTAGTCATACTTTTACTACCTCACACACACTGAGTGCATTGAGTGTGTGCCTCTGATTGTCTGTCTGTCTGTCTGTCTACCTTGCCATTTCCGAACAGCAAATTATTTTTAATTATATGCCTTAAACATTTGACAGTCTGGCTTCACTACTGGGATGGAGGAGGGGGAGGGAGGGCACTCCTGCGATTTTTTGTTGGGGGTGTGCCGCACGGTTCTTTAAAACCCTATTTCAGATCAAAAATACGTCCTTTTGCAGACCCGTTTTCAGACCTAATCCCAGACCTGGCCTTGGTTTTCCCTTTAGGCAGCTAAAGAGGGAATTCACATTTTATTATATCAAAGAATATCTTTGGCTACTTTTCTTTCTCTCTTCTTCGTTTGATATTAAACAGAGGTAAATACGTTTATACACATTCTTGGATTCCTTGACTTAAAACCGTACCCACTAACAGACTAGAAGGCAAAACCGTACCCAACTTCAGACAAAAAGTCAAAATCCTTGACCCAGATTTTCAGACCAATACAGCTCAAAAAAACCATACCCTTGTCCAGGCGGGGCATTCCGTATATAGCTTACCTGGAGGGGTATACCCCCGGTTTGTATGAATATTACAAAAACCAAATTGTGATACAAGACAACACTGAACGTTCAGCTGGTTAGTTAACTCACCCATAAGTAAAACACCTCCGCTCCTGTGCTGACAAAGGAGACTTGTTTTCGACAGTAGCGTCCAATGAGACCGAGCGCCTCAGTCGCCAGTTCTGGATCCAGATCATTCAACTTAAATGTCCTCACTCGTCTAAACAGTCCATGTTTGCCAATGGTAACAAGACGTTTCTGGCAATCACTCCATTTCTGCGATTCAGAAAAGTGATCTCGTTGAAGTCTTGAGCACGTCCAAAAATTGCATACCAGTCAGAAGTTCCGTATAACGATGCTGAATTGCTTCCGGATGAAATGGGGTACAAATTTTTTAACCCTATTTAGCCTTGGGTGGGGGAGGGGGGGGGCACATTATGCCCGCGCTGACTTAAACGAATTATAACTTTTATATGGCTAAACGAATAATCACCAAATCTCGTGACTTTTCCTGAAATTTATCAGAAAAAATTTTCCTGTATCAATGACATGTCTATGATGATTGACGTTTCCATAGCAACCGTCTACTCTGGAGTGTATTTTGGCTATTTTCTGTCTTTTTTCAGTCTTTTCTTTTTCAGTTTTTTCGCTAGGTTTTTGTGCTTGCTTTGATTAAGTTAGTTTCTTAGAACAAATACATCTATTTTGCGATGTCGTCATTGTCAACTGTATGACTGCACGCTTGAGATTCAAGATGGTGGCTCAAAATTCAAAATGGCTGGTTTGTGACGTCATAACACGTCATAAACCCAATCTGTTAAGCTAATGACGTACTTAAAACGTGCCAAGTTTCATCACAAGAGCGTGAATACAACATTTCATGCAACTGTGTAAATCAGAAACTCAAAAAAAGCCCAGGCAAAATAGGGTTAATGTGTTCATATAACTTGCGGCAGCAATCGTAAGAGCTTAGGACTTGAAAGATTTTAAAACTAGTATGGCTCATGAGTACCCCAAACCCCTCCCAATATAATGCCTGAAACTAGGTCGGCGGGTTTTGTAGTTGGAGATATATGAAACCTGGGCCCGATATTTTTATTTCCTATTTTGCTCTAGCCAGCATTTGTAGGGTAGTTTTGTAAACGAAAAGGTTTCAGACCGTGCAATCTTCTTACTTACCGCAGTCACGGTTTCGTCAAATCCTAACAAAAGAAGTGTGGCCTTTATCACTTGATGGACCATATTTGGTGGTTTGGAATAATTTCTTAGCTCTAACATTGTCTTTTGGTCCAACTTAAGAACTGCTTCCTTCAGTCCTTGGATTCTCTCAAGTGATTTTAGCAGTCGCTTTGCAGCTTCTACTTCCTCTGCCAGCAGTAAGCAAAAGCTCATGTTTTCCACACAAAGGATTGCATCCTGTAAAGCTTGAAGATCTCTTCTATCCATTGCTGATTGCAGCTCTGCAACGATAAAACAAGTTTTCATGGCTCTGGCAAAACGTAAAGCAAATTAAACACATCTAGCCAATCACATGAAACAGGACGCAACGAACCAATCAAACTCGAGTTCTAACAGGCAGCCAGAGGGAAGTGACAAGTGGCGGGAAAGTGCACCTTGTGCCAAAACGGAAAAACAGGCGTACGCCCATGGGCAGTTGGGATTCAGTGACAATGTTTCTTGTGGATATATTTTCGTGGTAATAAACAAAAACGATATTTCACTCACGCTGCTTTGCTTTTTCAAATTGCTGCCTCATCATTTCTTTCGCGGCCTCTTGTTCCCTCCCGGCAGCTTCTTGCTTTTTCCTCAGGAGTTCTTTTTCTTTTTTAAGTTCTTCGCTTTCCTCAACCTACAAAGTTGAACATTACACAGGATTAGCGTGATTTCAAATTCAAATCTTTGGCTTTTTCAATGTATAAGAGTTGTACAAATAACTGATTAAAGCTTAAAAAACCTTACTAGATTACTTTCGTTTCCCGCAATTACAACAACAACTGAGTTACTCAGCAGATGAAATATCAGTCACGTTCATTCAATGTTTGTCTTGGCATTAAAGCATTTTTATCTAAATTATACTATGAGAACTATGTGGAGATCATTAACAATAACCTGAGTGGAAAATCAAGGATAATACTAGCCAGCCCACAAAACTGAGAATTTCCCTTGGAATGCCAAGCATTACAATAGCTTCAAAAGCAGTGGAACATTCAAAGAAGTGTAAAATACACCCCACTGAAACTTGAAAACAACTGAAACTGAAACAAGAGTTCGTAACGGGAAGTCTGTCATCATTAACTTCTGCACTTTGCATCATTTTTCCTAATTTCTATTTCAAGTTCTACAGTCGTCTGTGAAAGTGTTTAAGTAAAGGGGCCTTGTATTTTTTTTTCTTTGGGGGGGGGGGGGGGGGGCAGGGCTTACACTGGAATATATACATTTTTTTAGTTTACAGGTAAATGGGCCTGCTCAGGTAAACTTGGCACGTGGGGCTTTTAAGCAGGAGGGCCTATGACCTGCACTTAACGGTATTAATATTGCCTATCCAACAGAAAATATTGTAAGCAATCATTTCTTCGAATTAGCAAGATACCTGATACTTGAGTAAAGGATCGTACGAATTTAAGTCTTCCTTGATCTCTGCTAACAGTTCTAGTTCGTGGTCACCCTCTCCTGTCACTACATCAGCCTGCCATAGGCCCTGCTCATTCCTGCTCAGAAGCGTATTACTGTTAGGACTGCTAACAGCAACAACCCGCTGGGCATCAGGAACGTCAACAACAAATCGAACAGTGGATTCAGCTGGGATGAC
This sequence comes from Siderastrea siderea, assembly GCA_964030785.1. Classification (NCBI taxonomy): domain Eukaryota; kingdom Metazoa; phylum Cnidaria; class Anthozoa; order Scleractinia; family Rhizangiidae; genus Siderastrea; species Siderastrea siderea. The sequence continues at coordinate 18,484,337 of OZ034978.1, read as the reverse complement.
ACCAGTAACTGGGTCCACAAGTTTGCATTGTCTTCCCCAAGCGGTGCATCTCTCAGGGAAAGGCACACAATCTTGTTTTGGTGATGGAACTTTCACAAAACATGTGTAAGCTAAAGGAAAGTTACCATCCTTGTCTTTCTCCTTCGCGTGCAGATTGAAAACATATCTTCCCGATTGTGGAAAATTGATTTTAAAGGTGATTTCGTTATTATTGTCGTCATGTTCAGGCCACACAAAACCTTTCTTGAGCACGTTCCCTTCCTCCGTCACGAGTTCCAGTTTTGGAAACGTTTCACATGGTTTTGATGTTTTGAATTTGAGCTGCAAGGAACCATCTTTTGAGCACTCGATGATTGGAGAATTGTGCGAAATAAGTTTGATCCCGGTGTCGTTACTTGTAGCGACACCGATACGGCCATCAGGCACTACAACGAATCCCTCACTGTCGGGTGCAGTGTTAACACTGCTTACCAAATAACTACAGAGAGATTGCTCATGTCCTCCATTTTTGGCGAAAAGATTCAAAGCATAGTCCCCGTCTTCTGGTACCTTAATGTTAAATACTATTTCATCGTTGTCCATGTAGTGAATGACATTGCCTTGCAAATCCTCTTTTGTTTTGTTATTACTGTGGAGGGTATGCCGCAATTCTACTGGTTTCGTTGCCTGGAAGCGAACTTGGACCGCACCCTCATCAGCTTCAATCACCGCATCCTGATGAGTAAGGGGCACCAGCCCAGCATCGGCTAAATCCTTCCCAGGTCCCCACTCCTGACGGGTGTTTTCAGGAAGAGCTTTAGCGTCCTCAGCTGCCTGCTCGCACTGGATTATGAATGCACACAACATGGAGAAGGAATCTTTATCATCTTTAGCACTTCTTCCATACAACTTATGCTTGAACTTTCCTTCAACTGGAAATCGAATCCTGCAGAATAATGTGTTGTCTTTTTGCTCCATGATGCAGTATCTTTCAAGTTTTACGGTTTCAATTTCCTGTCGGTTGGACATCCATAATTGGTACCTAAACTCTCTACTGGCGATGTGCGGTGTTCCAATTTTGATCTCAATTTCGCCTTGAGGTGCATACAGCACACATTTCTTATGTTCAAGAAGCTTAAGACCTAACTGAAAAAACGGTGGTTTTAAATATGCCATATCAACAAACTCCCTGAAAGTTACAGGTCGCGCCAAAAACTGCCACGCGTCGTCGTCCCGTGGAAAGTGAGAATAAATAAATTGTTCTGGATCTGTAAGAAAATAGTCTTCATCTAGGATGTACACCACTCTCTCCTCTTGTTGGCTTGGACCCGCTCCTCCAACATCATGAGCCACGAGTGACCATCCAGCGTCTCCCACCCCAGTTACTGATGTACAACACCAATAAGGATCCACTAAACGCCACTCCTGATTGATTACCAGAGCCACCCACGAATGTAAATCATTAGAGCTTGGCTCTTCTCCAATCTCAAGCGTGGCGTGTTTTGAATATCCTATTATCTTTTTCGCTTGTATTCCAGCACATCTGAAAACAGAAATCAAGCTAAGACTAACGAAATGCCCTGTACCAGCAAACAGGGTGTTAAAATCATTTATAGGTGCACGCTTGCTTAATGTAATTGGAAATTCTCCCAATAAACGAACAGATTTCGCGAGTGATAAGAAAGCATATGACAGTTATTTACGGTAAATACCATTCAAAGTTTGATAGTCCCATTGCTTTCCAATCCGGTTGAAAACTTTACTTTTCATAGACAAGTATTAAGCTTGACCTTAGGTGGGATGAAAAGGGAGTGAAACATGGTCCACATCAAACAAGAGACAAATCAAAGCAAAAAACCAAAAGAAAAAAAAATCAGAAAAAGTGGATCACTGCAACTAGTAGCCTTTAATTCCTGAATTTTCAAACCGAGCAACGCGACAAAAGTCATGAGTAAATTGCTATTTACCTCTGCAGAAATGGCAAGTACAACATAAACAGATGTTTAGTTTATTAAGACAAAGTTGCTTAGGTAGACAGCCAAACCACCCAATTCGCCAGGCTATTTGCATACATTTGGCGGTACCAGGAGCCATAATCGGGGACGGAGACCGTAACTAAGGTCGTGTTCTATTGGGATCAACCATTTCAACCAAAACCGAATTTGGTTGAAACAGTTAGGGTTCCCAAATAGAACACTTTTTCAACTGTTTTTGGTTGACACACGGTTGTGACTGGGCATAGTCATTTCCAGACTTCCTCAACTTCTTCTGCCAAGTTTAGAAAGATGGCGAAAAGCCGACTTGTTGCTTCGGTTGTCTCTCAAGAACTGTTAGAAGAATTGGTTCTGCTGCATTGTGAATCAGTTGATGAATCAGAATATTTAGCAACATGTTTGGGTCATGTTTGTGATTGTAACAAGCGAGAAACCTCTCTCATGTCAAGGTTCTGAAAATCGTCGTTTAAAAGAGCGCCATAGTTGTTTGTTGACAATTTCATCGTGACAACAGGCACACTTGAGCAGTTTATGCATTAAAACGATGATACAAAGCATGAAAACTGATGCTTGCTAACAAGTCAGCGGACGCTACCCATCGTTTTCAACCGTTTCAACCAGGGCGGGAAAAGGTTGGGCGATGAAACGAGCAGTCCGCTCTTCAAGCGATGTGTGATGCGGAGAAGGACTGGCACGAGCGCTCTTTCCGCGCTTCCGGTGCGTTTGGTGGCCGGCAAAATTTACCTTTCAACAAACCGGAAATCTCATTTTCTTTCTTTATTTTTCAGCCAGCCGTGCACTATGATTAAAACATTTTTCCACAGTCCTGGCTCACAGCTTAAAATGCTTATGTCTGCGTGGACATTAGTCAATCTTTTTCACAGTAAGTTCCCGAAAAATGCACTCAATTTGAGAGTGTCGAATGCTTGCTCTTGCCGAAAAACATGACATGGTTGTCTTTCCTCGTCTCTTTTAAAAAAGCTCCAAATTACTCCACCCTAAATCTTACATATATCAAAGGCCGATAAATTTTACATGACATAATAAAAAATTAGCTGGAGATATTTGGAGATAGTGGCGTTTTGCAACTTTAAACTTTGCCTCCTTGCAACGCGCCATGGCGATGATTCGCCGCAACGCCACCAACTGTATGTAAACAAATTAAAAGTGAAATTAAATTTGCAGATTTCTCCTCCCTTTATCTCACAAAAACAAAGCAAAGAAAACCGTCTAAACTGAGGAGCAATTCTATTTGTAGTGCCTAAAGAAACAGACAAGCATAGGAGAGGTTTTGGGGAAAAAAGAAGAAGAAGCGCGGTGTTAATGTTGATTTGATTTAATTAATTAACTAGGGACGTGTCCTGATTAACCTTGCACGAGCTGCACGAATTATAAATACGCGTCATGCCACGCGTCATCCAAACGCCGTTTTCCATCTTTTTACTTTGCTCTGCTCGTTTTAAGACAGTTTTTAGCATCGATTAAGGCGGAAAAGACAAAGAAAAGATAACCCAAAGTTAACGTTTTTCGGAAACTAATAATAGATTATTAGGATTTTGAATTTGAATCTTTGAATTTTGAATTTTGGTCTAGCACCCAATTCGATCCCAGTCCACTGCATCACACCTTTTTGCTCGGACACGCTCGTTTCATCGCCCAACCTTTTTCCGCCCTGGTTTCAACCAAGCTCTGAGCTGGTTGAAAAAGTTGATCAACCAAACCAACCGAAAACGGTTTTCTCCCAATAGAACACGAAAAAACTCAACCAACCAGACCAACCAAAAACGGTTGATCCCAATAGAACACGGCCTAAGTAGCATTTTCAGTAGTGGCGCTGGCCCCATCGAAAAAGGCAAATGTGCTATTTTAAGAACAAATTACGCTATCGCGCGTGACACACGCGTGCGTGTGTTGCGAGGCCTTCACGGAAAGAAAAACAACAAAATGGCGTTGGAAATTACCTTCATTGGAGATGAAGAATTCAATTTCTGACATCAGTGTCACTTCCTACTTTGAGGCAAGCCCTTGGGGAGAACTTTCTAGAAAGTGACTCTGAATATGAGGACTGTACAAGTGATTTCGATGATGGCAATGAGAATATTTTAGAAAATCCTGTGGCGAATTCGTCGGACATGTCGGACGAGGATTTCCCCGTTAGACGGAAGAAACGTTTTGCGGGCAAAAAAGGCGTCGAACCACGAAAAAAACAGTTGAAGGCGAATCAGGCAGGAAAAGGAAAAATACATTCCGAAAATATATTTCCTCTGAGGTCGTACAGAGATTGAAGGGCAGCCGCAGAGACTGTAAAATGAATGTCCAAGCACGCTGTGAAGAAAAGTAACGCACTGATAAACCGTTGTCACTTTTTCCACTGCAAGAAAATAGTAACATAGATTCAAATACCGAATCAGTAAAGAAAACGTTTGCCGAGATTTCTCAGCGTATGTTTTCTGAAATAATGCACGCCTTTTTCGAAATGGCCGAAATGTTTATAATGAAGACAAAGAATAGCAAAAGCGCGCTTTGTTTTCAATGAAATGCTCTTGCGGTGCGTTATCAATCGTCGACAAAATAGAGAACTGGAAAAACACCAAGAAAAAAAAAACTACTTCCGTCGATGAGAAGGAGAAAGACGAAGTAAAAATTTCATGCTGCCCTAGTACTGAATATTACTCTCTGCAATCTAGAAGGGATACATAGCGCAGTGGATGTGGCAAGGGTTTCAACGACAGAGTGAACTTCATTTTTTTCCCCGCCAGCAACCCGGCGAGAAAAAGCACTTTGTATCGAAGCTAAAATAAGGAGAAATTACAACTAAACGTGACTGAGACACAAATCTAAGTTGTTTCAGAGTGCTTGATTTCTTACGACGAAAAGAAACTGTAGAAATAGAAATTTAAGCATTTAGCGCTTTGTTTACAATTTCTTTCATCGTCAAGTCAATCACTTGTTCTTAAAATTTCACAAACAGTAGGTTTTATACGGAAGGCTTTGTCTCCGAAATATCGAGACAAAAACAAAAGCACAGTAAAATGGGAAAGAAGCATTTAATAAAAATTGTCACAATTTTTATGGCGAGTCAGTACAAAAATCATGCAGCAGTCTGAACAACAAGAGCGCTGAACAAATTCAGTACCAGAAAAGGCGACATTTTTTGGCTCTACCGCGCAAAATTGACACTGGTTTACCTGTACTCGTTGTGGCTCTATCTGTGTTCCCTTGAGCAGCTCCAGACATTTAGACACAAGTCGGATGCCATGTAAAATACGTTGAATCGCTTTCACAGTTGTTTGAGCGTTGTTTTTACCATTCCGTCCGCGGGCTCTAAACTGAGAACAACTTCGTTTTGTGGTTTGCGTTTAAAAGGTAAGATGGTGAATTCTAATGTTCCCGGCTCACCTCCGTAGTCTTGTTTCAGTGAGCTGCATAGAAATTATCGTTCAAATTTGATTATTAATTCTGTCTTCAGTTCGATCAAACAAACACACGATGGATCCGTTGTCAGCGTTGTGTGCGAACGGAGCCATTACAAACTCGTTCATTTGGCTTTCGTTACTTTTAGGGGACTCGCGCTTTATAGAGAAAAAATTGTCTGAATGCACGCGCAAAAATGACGAATTTAATTCACTCGCAAAAATGACGAATTCAATTAATTGTACAAAGTTTAGAAATAACTAAACTCAAAAATAACAAAGCTAACCGTCATAGAATCAGTGCTTAACCCTAAACAGAAGTATAGATGAGTTCTTAGGCCTAATCACTATCGATCAGTGCTTAACCCTAAATACTGTAGATGAGTGTTTAACCGTTTTTCATTTTGTTTTCATTTGTTTTTCTCGCTAATAAACGCTCGTCATCAAATTTGTCACTCGTCATTTTTGCGCGTGCATTCAAACAGTGTTTCACTGGTTTTTTTCCTATGTAGCGTGAGTCCCCTAAAAGTAACGATAGCCGTTCATTTGCACTCCCGCAGCCATAACGGTGAGATCGTACAACTTCAATCCGCTTTGAAAGCCGACGATTACAACAATTTTCAGGAAAAATCAAACACGTACCACATTTTAGAGCCCATAATTGAAAGATTTTTCCCATACCTTGTGCTTGCACGTTCACTTCGGAGCAGTTTCACTGATTCATTCAGCTTCGCAAAGAAACGCTGCAACACTTCGCAAGGTTTTGGCGCCTTTTTCGGTCAGTCATGTGATCGCGATCGACTCTTGTTCCCTTTTATTTCGGAGTTTCTCTCTCTTTTTTTCTCTTTCTTGATTTTATAGCAACTAGTGATTGCGTTTTTTATAATAAAAACAATTATGTACTCGGGCATACTGGATATCAAATAATTATAACCATCTTGGTCATATCCAGCACGCCCTCGTTGTACGCAAATTTACGTGTACCTACGCGCGTTTATGACGTTGAGGGTGGCGCAATTTTCTCTAAAAATAGCACATTTGTCTTTTTCGATGGGGCTGCGTGGACCCCTCGCTTCCGGTCTCCGTCCCCGATTATGGCTCCTGGGGCCAGTTTCTCGAAAGTCCCGGTAACATTTCGGGCCCGGAAAGCTATTTTATGAGCGTAAAATTTACCTCAAAGATTCAAATTCTGTTGGTTTTTGAAGCTAAGAAGTAAAATTCTATATCGACGAAACAAGTCGAGCTGGCTTGCGGGCTAAAAGCTGCCCCACCATTCTATAAATTTTGATTTTAAAATATAGCTCCGGGCCCGAAAAGTTACCGGGACTTTCGAGAAACGGGCCCCAGGTACCACCAGGAGCCATAATCGGGGACGGAGACCGTAAAGCGCGGGTCCACGCAGCCCCATCGAAAAAGACAAATGTGCTAATTTTAGAGAAAATTGCGCCACCCTCAACGTCATAAACGCGCGTGGCTACACGCAATTTTGCGTACAACGAGGGCGCGCTGGATATGATAGATAACTAACGAGGCGCGTACGTAGAGCCAAAATGGTTATAATTATTTGATATCCAGCAAGCCCGAGTAGAATAATTGTTTTTATTATTAAAAATGCAATCACTAATTGCTATAAAATCAAGAAAGGGAAAAAAAGAGGGAGAAACTCCGAGATAAAAGGGAACAAGAATCGATCGCAATCACACGGCAGACCAATAAAGGCGCCAAAACCTTGCGAAGTGTTGCAGCGGTCGTTGCAGCGTTGTTTGCGGAGCTGAATGAATAATGAACAATTAATTAACTGCTCCGAATTGAACGAACAAGCACAAGGTTTGGAAAACTCTTCCAGTTATGAGCTCTGAAATGTGGCACGTGTTTGATTTTTCCTGAAAAATTGTTGTAACCATCGTTCAAAGCGAATTGAAGCTGTACGATCTCACTGTTATGCTGCGGAAGTTTAAATAAACAAGTTTGTAGTCGCTCCGTTTAGCGCACAACGCTGACAACGAAGCCACCATGTGTTTGTTTGATCGAACTGAAGAGAGAATTAATATTTTAACTTGACGATAATTTCTATGCAGCTCACTGAAACAAGACTACGGAGGTGAGGAACATTAGAAGTCACCATCTTACTTTACGCAAACCACAAAACGCAGTTGTTCTCAGTTTAGAGCCCGCGGACGGAATGGTAAAAGCGACACTCAACTGTGAAAGCGATTCAACGTGTTTTACATGGCATCTGATTTGCATCTGAGCATTTGGAGCTGCTGGAACACAGATAGAGCTACAACGAGTACAGGTAAACCAGTATCAATTTTGCGTGGTATAGCCAAACAATGTCGGCCTTTCTGGTACTGAATTTGTTTAATGCTTGTTGTTCAGACTGTTGCATGACTTTTTTACTGACTCGCCATGAAAGTTTGACCATTTTTGTAAATGCTTCTTTCCCATTTTCTGTGCTTTATTTTGACTTGTCTCGTTATTTCGGAGTCGAAGCCTTTCCTATAAAACCTACTGTTTGTGAAATTTTAAGAACAAGTGACTTGACGATGAAAGAAATTGTAAACAGAGCGCTAAATGCTTAAATTTCTATTTCTACAGTTTCTTTTCGTCCTAAGAAATCAAGCACTCTGAAAAACTTTGGGATTTGTGTCTCGGTGACGTTCAGTTGTAATTTCTCCTAAATTTAACTTCGATGCAAAGTGATTTTTCTCTCCGGGTTGCTGGCGGAGAAAAAACTAAGCTCACTCTGTCGTTGAAACCCTGGCTTGCCACGTCCACTGCGCTATGTATCCCTTCTAGGTTCGTAAATTGCCCAGTAAGTAATATTCAGTACTAGGGCAGCATGAAGTTTCACTTCAACTTTCTCCTTCTCATCGATGGAAATAGTTTTTTTCTTGATGTTTTTCCAGTTCTCTATTCAGTTGTCGACGATTGATAACGCACCGCGAAAGCATTTGCTTGAAAACAAAGCGCGCCTTTCGCTATTTTTTGTCACCATTTCGGCCACTTCGGTAAAGGCGGACATTATTTCAGAAAACATACGCTGAGAAATTTCGGCAAACATTTTCTTTCCTGATTCAGTAGTTTGAATGTATGTATCTGTTTGTATGAATGTATGTATCTTCCTCTCGATTTATCAGTGCGTGACTTTTCTTCACACCGTGCTTGGACATTGATATTACAGTCTTTGCAGCTTCCCTTCAATCTCTGTACGTCCTCAGAGGAAATATATTTTCGGGATGTCTTTTCCCTTTTCCTGCCTGATTCGCCTTCAACTGTTCCGACGCATCTTCGACACAGGATTTGTCTAAAATATCCTCACTGCCATCATCGGAATCACTTGTATAATCCTCATATTAAGAGGCACTATCCAGAAAGTTCTCCCCAAGGGCTTGCCTCAAATTTGGAAGTGACGCTGATGACAGAAACGGAATTTTTTCACCTCCGACGAAGGTTATTTCCGACGCCATTTTGTTTGTTTTTCTTTGCGCGGAGTCCTCGCAACATACACGCGCGTGTGTCCCGCGCGATGGCGCAATTTTTTCTGAAAATAGCATATTTGTCTTTTTCGATGGGGCCAACGCCACTACTGAAAATGGTATTTAGTTACGGTCTCCGTCCCCGATTATGGCTCCTGGTGGTACTTCACATAGTATATCCCTAACTTCGGTGATTTTCTTTCATAGTTATCCATATTATCCGAATATTTTTCTGCTTAGCATCGTTTTACGATACAATGTAAAAAAAAGGTTAAAAATCACCATTGGCAATCAAAACCAAGATAGGATAAAAACATCATATCTTACAAAAATTCACTAAAACACGAAAGACTCACAGACACATTTCCAGGAAGATGCTGGCGTTGTTTTCTGCCAGAAGCTTTGCCAGAGTGCTATCTGGATCCGAACAGTTCAAATTCTTGAGTTCGTCTGGTCTCTGAGCAGCCAGCCATCGCATGATGACCCTAGCTGTGGCCATTTCGTCATTTTTCCAAGCTGCTGTCAGATAATCTGTAAATTTCTAAGCAAAGAAAAGGCAAATTATGGTGAAAAATGGGTGAAATAAGAAAGGGTAAATAGTTCGCGAGCCTGCAGTTTCCGCAGCATAAAACAAGTGGGAGGATTTCTTGGCCTTTTTGTATGGGGTGATATACCATGGTAGATTTACTCCTAACCCTTTAGTTACGCTTTCCTAACATATGCTGGTAAAAACACCTGACATGAAGAGAGAAATGTGTGAAGTATAGCGTATCTTGTCTAACGAAGCAACACGACATAATGCAGAAACCATCAACCCCTCGTTAGTTCGATCAGCCGAAAGTCCGAATAAAGGTCCAAGGTCCAATGCGCCAAGGTCACGCCTCCAAACAACAGCAACAACAACAACAACAACAAAAGATCGCATCTAACAACAATAAGAGATTCTTTTCAAAAAAATCTTAATTTAAGAACCAAGTGAAAAACATCCACCGTAAGGTTACGATATCCATAATAAATTTCTCTTAACAATTCAAACAGTACCATTTATTCACTTAGGCGGAGAGAAACAATCACATCTCTTCCTTCCCTCTCCACTGAAGTAGTTAAAGACTGGACATCGAGTTTTAATATCATTCAAATACTCGAAAAATAAGAAAAGTGGAATAATGATACTTAAAGACCTATGTACCCCAAAAGAAAATAAGGATGCAATGCCGGATGCTTCACATGAAATATCTTTACTGTTACCTTAAGTGATGTATTGTATTGTGCTGGTTGAACCTGAAAGAATTAAAGTAGTCAGTGATGAAGAACAGCCTGAGGGAGAATATAGGGCCCGTCCAAGATCCTTTCAATACTTTATCGGGGCCATAGTTGCATCTCCAGTAAATACAATGATGAGCTACACGCGTGCCTTTTTATTCGTAAGTTCCACTAGCTGTGGCAGTGCCGGAGTGTTGGTGAAATCACACCTAACTCAGAACTTAGAATGAATGTGAACAGGGCGAACTAAACTAGTTAGTTTATGTTCAATTCGTATGTAATTCCACAAAATTATAATATAGCATTCTCACCTCAACTGCAAACTTGTCCACAGCTTGAAATCTCTCCAGATCATAAACAGACGCCTTGGTAGAGGGGGTGGGGTAGGGAAGAAGCTTGCCTGTGTCATCACGTGGCAATGGTCGGTGCAGCGCTGCATACTTCTCATTTGCCTCTCTCAATAATCTAGGAGTCGGGAATTCTGTAAAAGGCTCAAATGTTTCTTGTTCAGGATTTGGGACAGATTCTGATTCTGATTCTGATTCTCCTTGAGGCCTTTCCTCTTGTGTAACGATCACTTCAGACGGCTGCGCATGCTATAAAAGGAATTCTTAGGTAAACTCATTCGTGCAATGGAAAAGGTATTTTTAAAGTAGCTGCGGTTTTTCTTTGAAAGAGAGCATGTGATCATACATTTTTTCAGGATTCTTACGGCATTTAAGGCCTCTCAGGCGATCAGATGCGAAGACTGAAACCTATCCAGTGGTCTGCTGGTAAGCCTCTCCCCATTTTTATGAGATACTACTTTAAAGTTTCAGTTATTTATACTACTCTCCACCTCAAAATTCTTCTTTCTCTAAACATTGTTTTGCTTCCTTGAAGTATTCCAGATAGCAGGCGTCTACTTTTAAACGTTTTGCTGGCAAGCGACCTAAGCGACTAAATGTTCTCCAAAATGTCAGAAGCTGCGAATTAACCGGGAACATTTTTGATGGACAGCCGCTGCCAGATTTTTTCACAAGAAAAGGTTAACACTGATACAGTAAATGGAGATCCCTGCAGAGCAATTGCATGTGTATATCGTGGATTAACAAATGAAGGACTTACCGACGGCACAACATTTCTTGCTTGGGCTGAAGAGCCGCAGCCCATGACGAGTCACGTGACCTGACGTCCTGTGACTTAGGAGTGGCTTTCACATCTGAAATGGCTTTAAATATGAATAAAATCCGTAAAAATGTGAACTGGTAACCAAGAAAAAAGCAAATACTTTGCATTATATGACGGGTCAAAATTTGTCAAGATTGACGCGAATTTTCGTGACCAGATGATATGTGACAGACGCAACTTAGCTCAAGATAGCTTGACTTGATTGGTTTTCGATCCACCGGCCGGGACCTGAGGTACGCTCAGATTTTTGTGCCAACAGTTTAAAAATTAACTGAAACATCAGCTGTTAGACACTGCTAAAACCTGCAACTTTGGTTACCTTTCACTTGGCGGTTTTTTGTAGCCGATAAAAACAAATACAGTATTTAGCTTGCCGCGTTACATATACACAACAGTTTCTATGGAAACTAACTTCGTAATCCACTTATTTTTTTCATAGCTCTCTGTTGTATGAATTCCCGTCAGATTGCAGTCTAAATGCTTGCAATTCAGAACTGTATACTAAAAAACTCGTCCGACATATGTGGAGCGGAAAAAATTGTAAACAGAACTCACTTTGAATTGGAGAATCCCATGCACGGCTTCTTACGTTTTCTGAGACTTGAAAATCATCGACAATACTCGTGATCCTCGGTAATCTACACAGACACAGACGTGGAAATTCTGAGAAACTCGTAGGAAAATAATAAGGCTTAAGCTCAACTTACTTTGATTTATTTGCATTCAGTGGCCGAGCGCGTTTAACCTTTCAGATACTTCCGTATTATGTATCCTACTACACTCACTGTCGCGGTTAGGAAAGGAAATAAATAGCCAGCCTTGTTTCTAATGTAAGCCACTTTTTCAACTGAAGGCACATAATTTATGGTGACTATTCAATCAACTCACTTGTTTCCAAGAAGCCAGTTCCTTTTGAACTCGTTTCAGACGAGCAATGATGCGCACTTTTTCAAGCACTGTCTGCACCACATATCACATGATACACAATTGAAAGAGTTATGAAACAAAACGCAATCAAAAGCCTGTGGGCAAAGTTCATTCAAAGCGGCTTACATGTCAATGAATTATCTTGCAGACGCTGCTAGTGTCCTTAGAGGTGAAGTCAGGAAAAGGTTATCAGTGAATATGACTGAAGGTTTTGTTGCTAATGGATTCACGCAACACGTGATAATACAGTGTTACAAAATACTTCAGTTCAGTTGTATATGGTGCGTGGAGGGCACCAAAAAGGGGGCTTCGCAAGTGTCTAACGCGGGAAGAAAGAAGAGATCACCAGTTATTAAATTAAATTAAATAAAATACAACAATAAAATAAAATACAATCTTGTCTGTCATTTCCGAATTGCTTTTAGTCTATTTCCAAAGCGATACCAGTTGAAGAGCGTTTCATAAGAAAATGAGATATCAGTCACAAACAAAAAAAATCTGTTTTTCATGGCCGGAATGGTTCCTAAAAGCCTCTCCTTGACGAATACGCTTACTAAAATTTGGCAGCTCGGTTAGGAAATAACCTAATATTATTGTTGTTAGAAGCCAGTTGAGATCCGCAAAATTCACAACTACAAAGCGAGCAAATCACTTTGAAGTTTGAAGGTGGGTGTGTTTTATAATGCGCATGTCGTTACGTCATGGCCAAAATCTAGTTAATAGAGTCGTCGCACTTAAGTTTAAGCCACTGAAATTCTGTCCCTTTACGGACAGAGAGAGAAATTGATCAAACCAAATTGATAAAAAATTAAACTTCTTGGCCTTCTGAAACATAAAGAGAAACTTTAAACATCCAAGGCCGAGATTAAAAATTTACTCCGCTGTACGCCGTCTTTAACCACGCAATGCTACTCATACTGAATCATTGGAATCATTCGGAGCGATTTTTAGGAGGGGGGCGTAACGGGGGTCCGAAAACCGCAAAACCGCACAAAAAAACGTATAAATACCGCAATACCGCTTTGAAATTGACCAAAATACCGAAACCGCAGTTTCAAATGTGTAGGCTAAGTTCCCGTTATCGAGTCTTTACGTCGGCCATTCCATAAGAAATAAATATGTTGATGTTAATCGAACGTGCGATCATTGAGCTCGTTACATAATAGAAGTATTGTAGTATTAGTTTACTTAGAGCTGACCTTAATGCTGGTATCTGGATCATGTACTCTGAAGAGTATCGATAAATTCCATGACTTTGTGTAACACTAATAATTAAAATTAAGTTCTGCGTCGGCGAAGGTCTCGAAGTGGGCTTAATCTGTGGAACTCTGTGTGCACGCACACGCTTGAATACTGCTGACCGTATAACGTAACGTAAAATTTTCGGTATCGAAGAGACCTCAACATTTATAACTTCCACATGGCAAACCGATCAAATTTTGTACCAAGCATGCTTTCGTAATTTTTCTGTTAAAATTTGTCAATTTTAGAGTTAGTTTTCAATTAGAGTTAGTTTTCAACCTCAAATATCCCGGAAACGAGCTAGGCACACCCAGTTGTTCTTGTTTGCATTTCCAATCAGCATTAAATATCGTTCAATATCTTTTCCAAGACTGAATTCTTAACAACTGGAAGTCAAGTCAACGTAACCAGTCCCCTTAAACAGTCTGATGGAGTGATTAGTAGAGCAGACGATTATTGAAACGGACAACTCTTCCGAAGCGAGTTCTTGCTCCCAGGAGAAACGTCGCAGAACTTCCAATCTCTCCTTGGAGTAAAGTGGAATCGTCCGGACGATCTTCAACTTCTTCATCGCTGCTTTCATCATATTCGTTCGCTTCGTCGTCGTCCAATTCGGCAGTGGGTGCGGCAGTGGCAGCGGCAGCATCTGCTGTATTGACCTGCTCGTCAAAGGCAATGGACAGGGTCCCAAAGGGGTTTAGGGCTCCAGACTCCTGGGTAAAAGATAAAAGGCTCCAGAGCTCCAAGACAGAAAAGCTGAGGCTCTAGGGCTCCAAGACTGTACTCTAGGGCTCCATTTGGTCAGAATCAGCATTTTTGTCTGGGCTCAGAGTAGAAAAAGGCTTTGGGCTCAGGGCTCCAGGGCTCCAAGGACATCCCCTTTGAGACCCTGAATGGAGACGGGCTTATCTAAGATCTCGCATTGCCTTTGGTACATAAATTCTGGGAGTGTGCCATGACGTGCCATGGTGGTCTCTTGGCGTTCCGTTCGTTGTCTTACGGCAGCCCCATAAGAGGATGCCCAGTTTCTAAGAGCATTGTAGTCGGCTGGAGACATATTGACAATTGGTAGAGGTTTCATGACAGGAACCTGCGATAGCAACATACTTCCCTCTGGTTTGGGATACCAAGATCGCCTGCTTGTGTGATAATAAGCTGCCCAAGTGGTAACACGCTTCACCGCCTCCTTCATTGCTAAGCCGAATGACCTGCAGTACTCTGCCTTTATCATGTTTGCCTGCTTTACATGTACGGTAGAATGAAAATTTTCCATATCTAGTTTCATACAGCTCAACAAATTCTGGAAAGTTATACAACATTGTGGACATATCATTCGATAAAACGGTCAATAATATCAAGCATTAACTGGAAAAGGCTGAAATTACAAACCACAATGCTTATTTGCGGGTCTTTGTACATTAGTGGTCAACGACTGCTGTGTAGCTCGAAAGACCTTGTAAAAATTTAAAACAAAACACCGGAAACTAGAGGATCCGCGTGAAAATGTATCGTCCGTATCACCGCAGTTTCTTTTTTTCACCGATTAACGCGGCCTAAAATTTATAGAAACCGCAAACCGCTTAGTCTTTTAAAACCACAATACCGTATTTTAAAATTAAAATTACCGCAATACCGCACCAAAAATAACGCAATACCGCATCACCGCAAACGCTTACGCCCCCCTCTTTTGTGGGTGTGGCTCAAATTCAACTTCATTCCTTCTTACAAGTAGTTACCTTTCCTGTCAGATGTTTCTGGCTTCTTAACCCTAAAAAGTACTTGGATAATTCCAGTGGTAGTCGTTTTTTATTTCAACACCCTGAACAATAGCAAGCCACGAACATTAACTTCAACCCATAGAAGTTATTACAACCACCCCTGTCACCCCTACGCTTCTCCGCCAGGGTCTAAAACTCCAAGTCAATGCTTATTAATCCATGACTTCATTTTCCAGTACAGTGGTCTTTTTATGTGTTCCTTTTGTATACCCTAATTTTTTTTTCATCTTTGCAGAGCTCTCTATGCATAACCACTTCATAGAGCTGTGAGGGCAGCTTGTGCTGGGGCGAAGTGCAGAGATTTCCACTATAATGAAATTTGTCCAAAATGGCACTCAGTCTGATGGGTCCAGCACAGAGGGCCATCCTCCACTGATAGTTCTGGGCTCTTCAGGCTCAGGCAAGTCTGCATTGATGGCCCACTGCACACTGGAGATTAAAAAGGTTTGTAAAGTCATGAAGTGGGAAATAACACTGAGGGTATTCTCTGTTTTTCATGAAATACGTTTGGCTTTTCTCTAGCCTTGTTTTGTCAATCCTTCATTCATTTATTTTGCTATCATCCAATCGTTCCTTCCCTCCTTCCTTCCTTCCTTCCTTCCTTCTGTCCGTCCTTCTTTCGTTTCATTGTTCATTTGTTCGTTCGATATTCATTCAACCATCTATCCACTCGTCCATTCGTTTCAAGATAGTTAATATTTTTGTTCTTTGATCCAGTCCTTTCTTTAGACTTTTCTTTTCACCATTCATTTTTTTGTTCATGCCTTCATTCATCCATCCATTCATTGCTTTCATTTCTTTCCTTTTATTATCTTGATAAAATCAAACCGGTTCACACGCATTTGACATTATCAATTTATTTCCAGCTTGGACTGCCCCTGTTCTACCATTTCGTTGGAGCTGGCTCTGGATCAGTGGTTCCTCACAAACTTGTGACGAAGCTTGTGTGGTGGATGAAGGGATTTGATACAGCAGGTTTGTGTTTTCTCAACTCATTACAGTATCGAATTCCCATTCCGCAGCAACGAAGATGTTTATTCGAATTGATCGTAAGGCTGTCCTTTGGTGCTGTACCTTGCTTGTGTGTCCTCCCAATGCTGTGCTGACAGCATCCATCTGCTCCTGGCAAGTCTAACCTTGTCCATAGAGGAGAGATGATACTTATAAATACTCTTTTTACCCTAGAGCTATAAGAACTTGGAACAGTGTACCCTTATCTCTAATTCCTGATTCGTTAGATGAATTTAAGGCCATTATCTCTAGCATGTAGGGTGCTATATTGTATTGTATTTTCATATTTTATTCATATTCATTTTATTAGATTATATTGCGTGTTCATATTTATATTTATATATGTTTAATTATTTATTTACTTATTTATTCAATTTTTGCTTTTAAACTCCTAGTATAGTTTCTCTGTTTTAGGAGTATACTCATTAAAGATTAAAGATTAAAGAGGGATATCGATCAGACAAAATGCCACCCAGGTGGTCCTCTAGGTTAGGGATTGTGTGTGGAACTAGGAGCTTCACACTGTACCAAAACACCGCTGCTGCAGAAACCGAGGCCCCTGTACGCTGCACGTACCACATACGACACTTCAGGCCCTGTGAAAGTGTCTATTTCCATATCGTGTTCCATACCTAACCCATAAGACCTCCAAACAGCAAACTAGTAGGCAAAAGGTACCCTATTGCTGAACAAAAGGGTAAAACTCTATGCTGTGTGGCTTATAGTTGGCTTATAGTTGTTTGTTAAGCGCACCAGATGAGGGATATCCGAGAGGGAAAAGTTGAGACACAGCGTGTGCGAGTGGGTATACTAATGACTAGCTTTAGCGCGTTCTTCACATGGCGGGTTCACATGTATGCGCCGACGTTTTGCTAATCGTCCTTCACGAGACACTAAGGAAGAGAAGGACTGCTGGTGGACCCGTTGACGAAGTACTGTTAAGAAATAAAATACGTCTCTGACTTTTCGCTCAACCTCCACTCTCTGTGTCTTGTGTGGTATTAATATTTGCTTTGATCCACAGTGCAACCAAAAGATCTTGCGGCTGTTGAAGATATGAACATGAACATGCTTAAACAAGAGATCAATAAAAGCTTGGAAGAACTCGCTAATAAAGAAGAAATTTTCGTCATAATGATTGATCAATCAATCAGGTAATAGGGTGTTTTCTTTCCTTAAACACCAAATTTTCAGATATTTAATGTGAATGGTGATAGAGCGTTGAGGATGGAATATACAAGTTATTGTTACAGCAGTTGCAGTTAAAATTGGGCTAAAAATTTTTAACTCGAGGTCCACGAACTCGTAAACGTTACGAACTTTTAATGTTTTACAAGTACAATTGGTATGGGGTTTCCCTTGAGTTTCCTATTCTGTTAATGTCATACAAAGTATCGTTTCTGTCGAGTATCAGCTATCTACTGAGGTGTTCGCACTTTTTTCTCCTCCCTACACAAAAAACTTTAGAGCAAAAATTCATCTTACAAATCGGCAAACTTTATGCTCACGGAAGCAATGGACCCTCTTCGCTCAACTAATTTATCTTTGTTTCGCACATTACCATGTTTCCACCAATAGCGTATCTCCACTGTGCAATACATAAATCACGTACAACCCAGAATTCCTTGATCTGTTCTGGCGAAGGGCCAACGCTCTAAACGTCAGCTCTTGAATTTCTCCGTCTATGGGGGTCAATTTACCTTATAAACTAAGTTTAAGAATAGAAATTTTCACTTTAAACCATAGGAGCCTTTTGTTTAATAGCTTGTTTGTTTGTTTGTTTACTTTAGCTTACGGATGCTGAAGGAACAAACCACATGGAATGGTTTCCAAGTGTTTTCCCGCACAACGTTCGCTGTGTGGTCAGTGCTGTGACTGACAGTCGCTCTGCTGTCCTGCTATCTGACGAACACCGCACACCGCCTCCAGTACCACTTCACGTAGGAGAACTCGACGAGTCCGCGCGACAAGAGATTGTAAAACGCACGTTAGGAAAGTACAATAAGGTATGCGTTAAATTCTATCCTTCTCTCATTTTCTCAGTTTCTCTTCCGTTTTCATGGTTGAGACGGGGTAAGTTGAGTGTGTGTGGGGGGGGGGGGGGGGGAGGGGGCTGGGGTGTTAGTAGAAAAGGGTCTTATTAGAAATTCAGCAACAATGATGCTGACAGCGGCTTATCGCGGCGGTGGATGGAAAGATGGTACGAGCTGTTATCACCCCAAACCAGGCCCTTAATCGAGATAAAACCATAACTAGTTTATCTGTAATTTTTCAAGAAACTCGATGTAGAGCAGATGGCGTTGTTGATTGGTTCATCAGGGGCATCCAATCCGCTATGGTTATCTCTGGCGTGTGAAGAGCTGCGTGTGTTTGGAGTCTTTGAAACAATCACGCATCACATCAAGAGCTTGCCATCCACAATAAAAGAACTTCTACAGCTCATCATAAACAGACTCACTAACGAGGATGAACATAACAACGTCCAGAAGGTACGTAAGGTTCTCCCAAGTGCATCAAATGTGTCCCGGGTTCGAATCTCCGCGGACTCAGCGCCGTAAGCGTCTGAGAGTCTTTTACTAGCTTCTCGACCAGTTTTCTTCTAAGGTTGTGTTCGGGATCCGAAGGCCAAAGGGTTCCCAGTTAAAAGACTTTAAAGTGCTACTCTTGTTGAAAAAAGTTGATTTGAAAGCAGCCAAGTTAATTTTGCGACAGCTGCGTGATTGGCATTAATCTTTTTTAACTTTGGTTTTACATCTTAAGTATATTGTGAAAAGAAGAAAAAAGCTTCGAACAAGAGAATGGTAACTTTCTGATACTATCTTTAATTGGCTTTAACTGGCCCCTTATCATTTTAACAGCGTGATCAGCTGAGATTGAAAGTTTTCTGGGTACTACAGTCTTAATAATGTACTTTGTGATTTGAGATGACGGAGATCAAATTGTTTTTCATTTCAAGGTGTTGGGTCTGTTGGCTTGCAGCAAAGGTGGATTAAGTGAAACTGAACTCCAGTATCTCCTAAGCGACGACTTAACAGAACCTGTACCAATGGCGATGTGGGCTGAAGTAAGACGAACATTGAAGCCATTTCTTAGGAACAGTGGTGGCAGAGGAGAGGAAGAGAGACTTGAGTTCTTTCACGCATCCATACAAGAGGTATATTACCCAGTTTGTAATTATTTGGAAATTGTCGAGCGTTTTTTTTGTTTTGCCGCTATTAATCTTTTAATTCAAGAATTTCTTCTTCTCATCCCGATCCTCTTCCTCACTCCTCCTCCACCACCATCACGTCCTCCTCCTCCCCCTTCATCATCATCATCATCATCATCATCATCATCATCATCATCATCATCATCATCATCATCATCATCATCGTCGTCGTCATCATCATCGTTATCGTCGTCATCGTCATCTATATGATGTTCATCATCATCATCATCATCATCAAAGTCGTTGTCTTCTTCATCATCATCATCAACTTCATCATTATCATTGTCATCGTAATCGCCTTCATCACCCGCCTCGTCATCGTGGTCATCATCATCATCACTAGCAGCAGCACCTGCATCAACCTTTTCGACATGACCAGACGTAGAATAACCCTCTCCAGACATCTTAAATTCACGCGCGTGAGCTGCGAGTCACGTTCTCGTAACACTTACTTGACCTATCCGAACTAGTCCCAAAGTCATTGTCTGGGGGAGA
Source organism: Siderastrea siderea (assembly GCA_964030785.1). NCBI lineage: Eukaryota > Metazoa > Cnidaria > Anthozoa > Scleractinia > Rhizangiidae > Siderastrea > Siderastrea siderea. Next base: position 18,464,378 of record OZ034978.1, on the reverse strand, counting down.
AGGGGAATCACAAGTCAATAACCTCTTGGGGCCATTTTTCGCTTAGGGAAGGACTCCACTTAGAAGATACCCGCTTACGGAAAAGGTGCCTATTAGCGAAAATTTGACACTGCTATCAAAACTCTTTAAAACCTTGTAAAATAAGATGAACAACAAAAAAGCCCACAGTTGATATAACAGAACTTCTTGTCACTGGACACCTTGGGGCAACGTTTGTAAGTGTACGGGTAGGAGAGGTTTCCGCCTGAAGGAGGTGTCTATTGGCGCAGGTTCAACTGCTGTACTTTTTTTATCTTCACAGGTTGTCATGGAAACCATCCTTGTAGATTCCGAGGAGAAAAGGAAATCCCATTTGAAGCTGGCAGAGTACTTTGTAGATCGTTGCAAAGATGTCGACCGAGTGATCTTCATGGCACCAGAGCAACTTAAGCAAGCTGGTGAAAAGAAAAGACTTCTGGGATTTTTAAGAGAAGACGCGCGCTCTAAGAATCGGTCAGGCTTCTGGAAAAACAGCTACTACAAAGTAATGTTACTTTTACATGTAATACTTAAAATAATTTTTAACTTGGTTTAATTTTGTCTGCGGTTTTTTTTTATTTCGGTTAAGCTTTTTGATCGGTTGAAACGATTATGCAGAATGCCCTAAACCGACCAGCAAAAGGACAATGCCTTTTTTGCGTAAGAATCTGACACAAACTGGGTAGTAGCAACGTGACTTTGTTTGTTTGTCCTCACTTGTTCGTCAACTAACTCCGTTCAAAACGTGGCACAGGTGTTCCTGAGCACTGAGTTCAAGTGCCGATCACAGCGACTGGTTAACATTCGCTTCCGCGAGAACGTTACGTTTAACATTGCTTTTCTCTCTTGTTTCAGGACTTGCGTTGTAACAAAATACTTCATGAAGGACTCCTTTCGCTCACGATGTTCACCTGTGTCAGTTCTGCAGTATGAGGCGAGGTGCGTTTGGAGAGATGACTCAAATGAACAAAGATTGTTGTTTCATTTGTGGACGGTTTACGCCGTGGAAAGATGATCGCCACTCCGCCATGGTTTGTCATATGCACAAACCGCCACCCGGACCACCAAACACGAAGATGTGTTTTCTATGCAAGAAACCCGCTCTTCAGAACACTGTTAAGGTGTATCTATGTCCGTTTTGCGGGACTGTAGGGTTTAAACACTGCACCATGCTTGTTGGAGAATGAGATGCGAGACCAAAGAGTCATGAGCCATCAACTCAGTAAAGCGACGGTTAACGGGATATGGAGGGCAGGGGAGGGAGATCACGACGGATCAAGGAAGTTTTTGTTGAGGCTGTACCTTCAAGAGGAAAAAGAGCCAAAGCCCTAGTTGAGAATTAAGTGTGGACTTTGAAAACTTTAAGAAACAACACAGTGCAGCGTCTGCATGTAAAATATATCGAGACTGCTTCAAGAACGAACCACTGTTTTGATACCGAATGTTTTTCCAAGATTTATCAAACGATGGATCTGATTATGAACCAAATTCGTTGATTTTATCTACAGAAGACAGTAACTGTATTTAGGACGCTTCGGAGTAATTCAGGAGTATGTTTCACAAAACAATTTTCAATGCAGTGTTTATCAACAGTATTTAAACTTTCCGTTGTATTGATTTTGAAAGATAACTCCTAAGATCTTTATAATTTTATGAAACACGGAACTACATTGCACTAAAAACTGATGCCAATCAGTATAAACTGCTTTAAACAACCAAAAGGAATTATCGACAGCACGACATGTCTTCAGGGGGTTTTGAAAAACGTACGATAATAGTAGTTGACGCAGAACGCACTGATACTTCGTAATGTTTTGATGTAAAATAGTGCTCTACCAACTGAGCTAACCATGCAGATTTAAATAGATTAACTACAATGGATTAAACAGATGAGACAAAATGTTGCAATTTAGACTATGTAGGTATTGTTTTTCCGACTGTAGTGTTGTTTCTTGTTTGAGTACAGATCTTTATTGTCTCGTTGCAGTCACGGGGGGCGTGCTACATGCCACTGTTGGATTTGCCTCGCGAAATTCCTCTATCATTCCAACGGTCTAAACATGAGGAAAAAAGCAACATAAATAGATATATTTAACACTGGGATAGTTATGATAAATGTGCGTCCAAGTTGGAGTGACGGAGCTCAATAAACAACCGTATATTTTCATAACACATAAATTTGTCCTCACCGAATGTGCGTCTTTAAACGAGTAGTTATTAGTGTTTCTAGTCATACTTTTACTACCTCACACACATTGAGTGCATTGAGTGTGTGCCTCTGACTGTCTGTCTGTCTGTCTGTCTGTCTGTCTCTCTACCTTGCCGTTTCCAAACAGCAAATTATTTTTTAATTTTATGCCTTAAACATTTGACAGTCTGGCTTCACTACTGGGATGGAGGGGGGGGGGGGGGGAGGGCACTCCTGCGATTTTTTGTTGGGGGTGTGCCGCACGGTTCTTTAAACTCGAACCCTATTTCAGATCAAAAATACGTCATTTTGCAGACCCGTTTTCTGACCTAATCCCAGACCTGGGCTTGGTTTTCCCTTTAGGTAGCTAAAGAGGGAATTCACATTTCATTATATCAAAGAATATGTTTGGCTAATTTTCTTTCTCTCTTCTTCGTTTGATATTAAACAGAGGTAAATACGTTTATACACATTCTTGGATTCCTTGACTTAAAACCGTACCCACTAACAGACTAGAAGGCAAAACCGTACCCAACTTCAGACGAAAAAGTCAAAATCCTTGACCCAGATTCTCAGACCAAAACAGCTCAAAAAAACCATACCCTTGGCCGGGCGGGGCATTCCGTATATAGCTTACCTGGGGGGTACACCCCCCCGTTTTCATGAATATTAAAAAAATCCAAATTGTGATACAAGACAACACTGAACGTTCAGCTGGTTAGTTTACTCACCCATAAGTAAAACACCTCCGCTCCTGTGCTGACAAAGGAGACTTGTTTTCGATGGTACCGTCCAATGAGACCGAGCGCCTCAGTCGCCAGTTCTGGATCCAGATCATTCAACTTAAATGTCCTCACTCGTCTAAACAGTCCATGTTTGCCAATGGTAACAAGACGTTTCTGGCAATCACTCCATTTCTGCGATTCAGAAAAGTGATCTCGTTGAAGTCTTAAGCACGTCCAAAAATTGGATACCAGTCAGAAGTTCCGTATAACGATGCCGAATTGCTTCCGGATGAAATGGGGTACAAATGTTTTAACCCTATTTAGCCTTGGGTGGGGGGGGGGGCACATTATGCCCGCGCTGACTTAAACGAATTATAACTTTTATATGGCTAAACGAATAATCACCAAATCTCGTGACTTTTCCTGAAATTTATCAGAAAAAATTTTCCTGTATCAATGACATGTCTATGATGATTGACGTTCCCATAGCAACCGTCTACTCTGGAGTGTATTTTGGCTATTTTCTGTCTTTTTTCAGTCTTTTCTTTTTCAGTTTTTTCCTTAGGTTTTTGTGCTTGCTTTGATTAAGTTAGTTTCTTAGAACAAATACATCTATTTTGCGATGTCGTCATTGTCTACTGTATGACTGCACGCTTGAGATTCAAGATGGTGGCTCAAAATTCAAAATGGCTGGTTTGTGACGTCATAACACGTCATAAACCCAATCTGTTAAGCTAAAGACGTACTTAAAACGTGCCAAGTTTCATCACAAGAGCGTGAATACAACATTTCATGCAACTGTGTAAATCAGAAACTCAAAAAAAGCCCAGGCAAAATAGGGTTAATGTGTTCATATAACTTGCGGCAGCAATCGTAAGAGCTTAGGACTTGAAAGATTTTAAAACTAGTATGGCTCATGAGTACCCCAAACCCCTCCCAATATAATGCCTGAAACTAGGTCGGCGGGTTTTGTGGTTGGAGATATATGAAACCTGTGCCGGATATTTTTATTTCCTATTTTGCTCTAGCCAGCATTTGTAGGGTAGTTTTGTAAACGAAAAGGTTTCAGACCGTGCAATCTTCTTACTTACCGCGGTCACGGTTTCGTGAAATCCTAACAAAAGAAGTGTGGCCTTTATCACTTGATGGACCATTTTTGGTGGTTTGGAATAATTTCTTAGCTCTAACATTGTCTTTTGGTCCAACTTAAGAACTGCTTCCTTCAGTCCTTGGATTCTCTCAAGTGATTTTAGCAGTCGCTTTGCAGCTTCTACTTCCTCTGCCAGCAGTAAGCAAAAGCTCGTGTTTTCCACACAAAGGATTGCATCCTGTAAAGCCTGCAGATCTCTTCTATCCATTGCTGATTGCAGCTCTGCAACGATAAAACAAGTTTTAACGGCTCTGGCAAAACGTAAAGCAAATTAAACGCATCTAGCCAATCCCATGAAACAGGACGCAGCGAACCAATCAAACTCGAGTTCTAACAGGCAGCCAGAGGGAAGTGACAAGTGGCGGGAAAGTGCACCTTGTGCCAAAACGGAAAAACAGGCGTACGCCCATGGGCAGTTGGGATTCAGTGACAATGTTTCTTGTGGATATATTTTCGTGGTAATAAACAAAAACGATATTTCACTCACGCTGCTTTGCTTTTTCAAATTGCTGCCTCATCATTTCTTTCGCGGCCTCTTGTTCCCTCCTGGCAGCTTCTTGCTTTTTCCTCAGGAGTTCTTTTTCTTTTTTAAGTTCTTCGCTTTCCTCGACCTACAAAGTTGAACATTACACAGGATTAGCGTGATTTCAAATTCAAATCTCTGGCTTTTTCAATGTATAAGAGTTGTACAAATAACTGATTAAAGCTTAAAAAACCTTACTAGATTACTTTCGTTTCCCGCAATTACAACAACAACTGAGTTACTCAGCAGATGAAATATCAGTCACGTTCATTCAATATTTGTCTTGGCATTAAAGCATTTTTATCTAAATTATACTATGAGAACTATGTGGAGATCATTAACAATAACCTGAGTGGAAAATCAAGGATAATACTAGCCAGCCCACAAAACTGAGAATTTCCCTTGGAATGCCAAGCATTACAATAGCTTCAAAAGCAGTGGAACATTCAAAGAAGTGTAAAATACATCCCACTGAAACTTGAAAACAACTGAAACTGAAACAAGAGTTCGAAACGGGAAGTCTGTCATCATTAACTTCTGCACTTTGCATCATTTTTCCTAATTTTCCATTTCAAGTTCTACAGTCGTCTGTGAAAGTGTTTAAGTAAAGGGGGGCTTGTATTTTTTGTTTGGGGGGGGAGGGGGCAGGGCTTACACTGGAATATATACATTTTTTAGTTTACAGGTAAATGGGCCTGCTCAGGTAAACTTGGCACGTGGGGCTTTTAAGCAGGAGGGCCTATGACCTGCACTTAACGGTATTAATATTGCCAATCCAACAGAAAATATTGTAAGCAATCATTTCTTCGAATTAGCAAGATACCTGATACTTGAGTAAAGGATCGTACGAATTTAAGTCTTCCTTGATCTCTGCTAACAGTTCTAGTTCGTGGTCACCCTCTCCTGTCACTACATCAGCCTGCCATAGGCCCTGCTCATTCCTGCTCAGAAGGGTATTACTGTTAGGACTGCTAACAGCAACAACCCGCTGGGCATCAGGAACGTCAACAACAAATCGAACAGTGGATTCAGCTGGGATGATACCAGTAACTGGGTCCACAAGTTTGCATTGTCTTCCCCAAGCGGGGCATCTCTCAGGGAAAGGCACACAATCTTGTTTTGGTGATGGAACTTTCACAAAACATGTGTAAGCTAAAGGAAAGTTACCATCCTTGTCTTTCTCCTTCGCGTGCAGATTGAAAACATATCTTCCCGATTGTGGAAAATTGATTTTAAAGGTGATTTCATTATTATTGACGTCATATTCAGGCCACACAAAACCATTCTTGAGCACGTTCCCTTCCTCCGTCACGAGTTCCAGTTTTGGAAACGTTTCACATGGTTTTGATGTTTTGAATTTGAGCTGCAAGGAACCATCTTTTGAGCACTCGATGATTGGAGAATTGTGCGAAATAAGTTTGATCCCGGCGACGTTACTTGTAGCGACACCGATACGGCCATCAGGCACTACAGCAAATCCCTCACTGTCGGGTGCAGTGTTTACACTGCTTACCAAATAACTACAGAGAGATTGCTCATGTCCTCCATTTTTGGCGAAAAGATTCAAAGCATAGTCCCCGTCTTCTGGTACCTTAATGTTAAATACTATTTCATCGTTGTCCATGTAGTGAATGACATTGCCTTGCAAATCGTCTTTTGTTTTGTTATCACTGTGGAGGGTATGGCGCAATTCTACGGGTTTCGTTGCTTGGAAACGAACTTGGACCGCACCCTCATCAGCTTCAATCACCGCATCCTGATGAGTAAGGGGCACCAGCCCAGCATCGGCTAAATCCTTCCCAGGTCCCCACTCCTGACGGGTGTTTTCAGGAAGAGCTTTAGCGTCCTCAGCTGCCTGCTCGCACTGGATTATGAATGCACACAACATGGAGAAGGAATCTTTATCATCTTCAGCACTTCTTCCATACAACTTATGCTTGAACTTTCCTTCAACTGGAAATCGAATCCTGCAGACTAATGTGTTGTCTTTTTGTTCCATGATGCAGTATCTTTCAAGTTTTACGGTTTCAATTTCCTGTCGGTTGGACATCCATAATTGGTACCTAAACTCTCTACTGGCGATGTGCGGTGTTCCAATTTTGATCTCAATTTCGCCTTGAGGTGCATACAGCACACATTTCTTATGTTCAAGAAGCTTAAGACCTAACTGAAAAAACGGTGGTTTTAAATATGCCATATCAACAAACTCCCTGAAAGTTACGGGTCGTGCCAAAAACTGCCACGCGTCGTCGTCCCGTGGAAAGTGAGAATAAATAAATTGTTCTGGATCTGTAAGAAAATAGTCTTCATCTAGGATGTACACCACTGTCTCCTCTTGTTGGCTTGGACCAGCTCCTCCAACATCATGAGCCACGAGTGACCATCCAGCATCTCCCACCCCAGTTACTGATGTACAACACCAATAAGGATCCACTAAACGCCACTTCTGATTGATTAACAGAGCCACCCACGAATGTAAATCATTAGAGCTTGGCTCTTCTCCAATCTCAAGCGTGGAGTGTTTTGAATATCCTATTATTTTTTTCGCTTGTATTCCAGCACATCTGAAAACAGAAATCAAGCTAAGACTAACGAAATGCCCTGTACCAGCAAACAGGGTGTTAAAATCATCTATAGGTGCACGCTTGCTTAATGTAATTGGAAATTCTCCCAATAAACAAACAGATTTCGTGAGTGATAAGAAAGCATATGACAGTTATTTACGGTAAATACCATTCAAAGTTTGATAGCCCCATTGCTTTCCAATCCGGTTGAAAACTTTACTTTTCACAGACAAGTATTAAACTTGACCTTAGGTGACATGAAAAGGGCGTGAAACGTAGTCCACATCAAACAAGAGACAAATCAAAGCAAAAAACCAAAAGAAAAAAAAACAATAAGAAAAAGTGGATCGCTCCAACTAGTAGCCTTTAATTCCTGAATTTCCAAACCTGGCAATGCGACAAAAAACATGAGTAAATTGCTATTTACCTCTGCAGAAATGGCAAGTACAACATAAACAGATGTTTAGTTTATTAAGACAAGAGTTGCTTAGGTAGATAGCCAAACCACCCAATTCGCCAGGCTATTTGCATACATTTGCTGGTACCAGGAGCCATAATCGGGGACGGAGACCGTAACTAAGTAGCATTTTCAGTAGTGGCGCTGGCCCCATCGAAAAAGACAAATGTGATATTTTTAGAAAAAATTGCGCTATCGCGCGTGACACACGCGTGCGTGTGTTGCGAGGCCTTCACACAAAGAAAAACAACAAAATGGCGTCGGAAATTACCTTCATTGGAGATGAAGAATTCAATTTCTGACATCAGTGTCACTTCCTAATTTGAGGCAAGCCCTTGGGGAGAGCTTTCTAGAAAGTGACTCTGGATATGAGGATTGTACAAGTGATTCCGATGATGGCAGTGAGAATATTTTAGAAAAATCCTGTGGCGAAGATGCGTCGGACATGTCGGACGAGGATTTCCCCGTTAGACGGAAGAAACGTTTTGCGGGCAAAAAAGGCGTCGAACTACGAAAAAAACAGTTGAAGGCGAATCAGGCAGGAAAAGGAAAAATACATTCCGAAAATATATTTCCTCTGAGGTCGTACAGAGATTGAAGAGCAGCCGCAAAGACTGTAAAATGAATGTCCAAGCACGCTGTGAAGAAAAGTAACGCACTGATAAACCGTTGTCGCTTTTTCCACTGCAAGAAAATAGTAACATAGATTCAAATACCGAATCAGTAAAGAAAACGTTTGCCGAGATTTCTCAGCGTATGTTTTCTGAAATAATGCACGCCTTTACCGAAATGGCTAGCCTGTTCCAGGCGTTCAGATAGTGGAGCGCGAGCGAAAACTAAAGCGAGCGAAAGAGCGGGAAAAAACGAGGGGAGACTGCCGTTCAGATAGTGGAGCGCGAGCGAAAACTAAAGCGAGCGAAAGAGCGGGGAAAAAACGAGGGGAGACTGGGGGAGAGGATGAGGGTAATAAATTCATGTCCTATAAACACCAATTGGTGAACGTAACTTAACATCACTAAATATCACTAGACATTGTTTGACATTATTTACCATGAATAAACATCAAGCATCGTCACTTCACATAAATTAACGTAATTCACCATAACTAGACATCACTCACCATAACTACACGTAATTCACCATAACTAGACGTCATTCACCATCACTAGACGTAATTCACCATAACTAGACGTAATTCACCATAACTAGACGTCATTCACCATAACTAGATGTCATTCACCATAACTAGACATCATTTACCATAACTAGACATCATTCACCATAACTAGACGTCATTCACCATAAATAGACGTAATTCACCATAACTAGACATCATTCACCATAACTAGACGTCATCCAACACAACTAGACGTAATTCACCATAACTAGACATCATTCACCATCACTAGACGTCATTCACCATAACTAGACGTTATTCACCATAACTAGACGTCATCCAACATAACTAGATGTAATTCACCATCACTAGACGTCATTCACCATAACTATACGTCATTCACCATAACTAGACGTCATCCACCATAACTAGACATCATTCACCATCAATAGACGTCATTTACCATATCTAGACATCATTCACCATCACTAGACGTCATTCACCATCACTAGACGTCATCCAACATAACTAGACGTAATTCACCATAACTAGACGTAATTCACCATAACTAGACATCATTCACCATAACTAGACATCATTCACCATCACTAGACGTCATCCAACATAACTAGACGTCATTCACCATCACTACACGTCATTCACCATAACTAGACATCATTCACCATAACTAGACGTCATTCACCATAACTAGACATCATTCACCATAACTAGACGTCATCCAACATAACTAGACGTAATTCACCATAACTAGACGTGATTTACCATCACTAGACGTCATTCACCATAACTAGACATCATTCACCATCACTAGACGTCATCCAACATAACTAGACGTCATTCACCATCACTACACGTTATTCACCATAACTAGACATCATTCACCATCACTAGACGTCATTCACCATAACAAGACGTCATTCACCATCACTAGTCGTCATTCACCATAACAAGACGTCATTCACCATCACTAGACGTCATTCACCATAACTAGACGTCATTCACCATCACTAGACATCATTCACCATCACTCGACGTCATCCACCATAACTAGACATCATTCACCATCACTAGACGTCATCCACCAAAACTGGACATCATCCAACATAACTAGACATCATTTACCATAAACTAGACGTAATTCACCATAACTAGACGTAATTCACCATAACTAGACGTCATCCACCATAACTAGACATCATTCACCATAAGTAGACATCATTCACCATCACTAGACGTCATCCAACATAACAAGACGTAATTCACCATCACTAGACGTCATTCACCATAACTAGACGTCATTCACCATCACTAGACGTCATTCACCATAACTAGACGTCATTCACCATCATAAGACGTCATTCACCATAACTTTATGCCTCTTTTTGATTTACATCAGTGGGTAAATAATAAAAAAAAGAAAACTCTGGAAAAAAAAACGTCATGCACTGAAAGGGCCGCATTTAGTTATTTAATTATTATTTCTCTTTATTATTTCCGATTTTTTTTTTTACATAAAACCTTCCATTATTAAGCGCAACCTTCCTAATAAGCGCCCCCCATTGGGATCGTGTTTTTTTCAATAAGCGCCCCTATTCAAGTGAGGGCCCTTTTCTAAGGGTGCTTATGATCGACGTCGACTATATAATCTCATGAACATTCAACGTACCATACATGTAAAAATGGACTGCTAAAACTACATGTTAGAAAGTGCGGGTACTTGTCCCGGAGTAGATGGCAAAATGCAATCATGTTGCAGTTTTTAAGAATTTTTCTATATAAAGTTGTCATTACTGTGGTAATTGAGATATATATGTGTTTCTGGTAAATGAGGAATAAGTCTCATAATTGTTTGTGAGAACACAACACGATTTATTTAAAATTACCAAGTTGTTGAAATGAAAAACAAAAAACAAAGATAACCTGAAAATGACAATCATTGGACAAAAGACAATTATTACGAGTAACGCGTCACGCAAGGAATGCATGATTGTGTCGTTTCCAAATTGCCGCGAACCAATCAGAGGTTTTTTTTTGATTGACAGTTTTGCGAAGTAAACTCCTGAATTTCCGTTGTTGGAATCATTTGCTTTGCCGTGGTTGAGTAACTGCAGAATACCACTTAAAGCAATACCTGGAGAAACAGCGGTTACATGCCATGGTTTGTCTGTGATACAATCACAGCCAATCTCTGAAATCTGCTCTAACGTAATGTTTGCAATCTTCCGCGTAACAGAGGCCTCTATCTTATATCTTATAGACGACCAACTGTTGAGATTGACACATTTTTCGCATTCTTATCGTACTTGAAGAACAGTTTTTTTAACATCCGGTGTTGTGACAAAATCCTCAGTATAGTAGGAATGTTCGCCATCTATTAAGGGTAACATGTCACTGGTATCGCCACGGTTGCCTGTAATGGAACTCGCAATTATCTGTTTAAGGTCTGATACTTCTTTGGAGGTCATTTCCCATAGAGATTTATATTCTTTCAATCGAACACCCTCTTGCAAATAAGAATCTGTACTACAATTTTCACCTTTGTTCCTGACACCAAAACAATCAACCACTCCACATCCTTCTGAAGATGCACCAGAGCTTGAAGGGAAAGAAAGGAATGATTGTATGTCTCTATTAGCATTATTGATCACAAAAAAGAGCCGACTGCAACGAATCAAGGCCATTTCCACACTTATGCGATTTGTGCGAATGGCATAATTCAAACGACGATGCAGGCGTTCGTTTCCAGATGTGGATGCATGTGCAGGTATGCCACTCAAGCAGCCTCGATTTATATGCACTTTTAAAAGCTGGATAGCATTCTTCCCTTCAGAATTGATAACAGATTTTCCATTTATTTTCTTTGACATCCATTTCTTTTCAAAACTTTCGAGATTTCTTAATATGGTTTCTTTGTCTGGTGTTTCTTTCAACCGTTTTTCTCCTAGATCATCCGCCCGTCTAAACACTAGCCCATATTCTCTGCAGATTCCACTTCTTAATCGGATATCACTTGACAAAGTGCGCTGGAAACGTTGGACAGCGTGAAACAAGTCAAGCTTCACTTGGACATTGTGGAAGATGCCATTTAACATACCCTTCCATTTGCAACAGTTGTCAATAACAATACCTTGACATGATATGTTTCTGGAATTGAATCTGCTACGAAGTTCTACAAACAGGTCCCTTACTTCTTCAAACGATTCACCACGTGTAAATCTCCAATGGATAACACTTCCGTCGATACCCATCACACAGAAAACACACTTAAAAAGTTTAATCCACTTTCCGTCACTTTTTCTAACAAAGCCAATGTTGGCAGCACTTTTAAAAGTGTGGTCACAAGAAATCCAGCTGGAGGTTCGAACAGCCATATCTGCGTGAAAGGTATGTAAAAACAGGGACGAATAGGCCATGAAAACATCCTTTAGTAGAATTTCGTGGGGATATGGAAAAGTTCCTTGACTGAATTCTGGAAAAGACACACAAGCTTCAGAAAAGCGACGTTGAAGTCTCCAATAATGCTGACGATACTGATTGCAAACGACACTCTCCACAGAATGAAAACTCAAACCACTGTCTACTAAAGAACAAATTTGAGCAAGCATATCAGTCGTGAAGCCAGCTCGATTCGTGAGGTAGAAGGGTACATACAATAGTGAAGGTAGCGTAGAAAGGACGTGTGGATTGTGTGCAGGAATTTGATGACTATTTCAACAAGAATATACTGCAGAGACAAGAAGAAGGGAACAGCTCACATCGTAAACTACACGTGGTTCGTAGACACATCTCGTAGTGCCATCGGTCCATAACCCAGTAGGTCGAAGAGTTGATGAATGACCAGACTTTAAGCAGACAGGGCAGCATAAAGGTTTCATAACATCGCCATAGCAGGTTAAAATATCAAAAATCAGAATAGGAGGAGACGTGTAAGCATCAACTGACAAATTCTTCTCTGCTTTGCCTGCAGTCGGCTGCATCGCAGGCCATTCTCTCAAGATAAAAATACGCTTAGATTCTTGCTCTTGAAAACATTTGATAGCGAAAGTAATCCTTGATATAGTATACTTCGACACTTGAACAGATCCACACCAATGAAACTGAAGACAGAAAGCGATAAACACAAGTCGAATAAACATATTTTCTCACAAGGCGATAAAGGAGCGTCTCTCGATATAAAATCAAAATGAACTGTCACCTTGAACTGGTTTTGTTTTCATTTCATTTCACCGTATCCTCTGGAGAATTACAACGAACAGACATTGGCCTCTAGAGGTTTCCGACAACCCGACTACATTCGACTGCATATAAACCCGACAGCCAAACGCAGAGCGCATGCGCAATTTCTGTGAAATTCCCGCCAAAGTTTTCCATAGTAAGTAATTTTCCGAAAACTTTACGCCGTCCCTGGAAAGTTAAGGTTTATACGTCTCTCATGGATTGGAAATTTGATAACATGTTTGATATAATTCGTCTCCAATAAGTGACCCAGCTACCCTGGGTGCCAGAGGTTTTTTTTTTTGTTTTGGCGGCGACAAAACAAATCCCAATGCGTACTTTCGGAATCTTTTATCTATTGTAAAGTTTGTTTGGCAAGCATATTGTTTGTTTTGATCGGCGTATCAAAAACGAAAAAATAACCTGTTTATTATATAATAATATACATGAAAAAATTACTCGATTCTGATTGGCTGAGAGCAGTGCAGTTCAGTTGTAACACCAGTGCAAAAAGTGTAACACCAGTGCAAAAAGTGTAACACCAGTGCAAATTACACATCGATATTCTGGATTATGATTATTAAACGAACCGCTTTGAGTTCGTAGCATTATCAGCTGTTCTTCATCAGCCAATCAGTAAATAAAGTGTCAAACCGCGTCAAATGCTCACTTCCTGCGAAGCGGCTCGTGCAATTTCAGCTTTTTGAAAAACTCACTCGTGCAAATTAATTCCAAATTGAACTCGAAACCGTATGATTACCTATACAAATGTGGAAACCCCAGTGCGTCTTTTCGGAACCTTTTTCTTGTTGTTAAGTGTTTGTCGGGAAAAACATTTTTTTTCCTGAAGCGCACCTGCATCAAAACAACGAAGAAAAAAAATGTTTCTTATTGTTTGAGCCACTGTTGATACGCCGCCCATGTGAAAAATAAGCCGGTTATTTTTAGGCACCTCGGCGATATGTGATTTATTCACCGAGGGCTGCGCCCTCGGTGAATGAATCACATATTCCCCAATTGCCTAATAATAACCCTTACATAGCATAATAATAATAATAATAATAATAATAATAATAATAATAATAATAATAATAATAACTTTATTTAAGTGTCGGGGTAAATATTTAGCTCGCGGAAGCTAATTGGGGACACTACTACATAACAATATATTAAAAATTTAAAAATGTACAATATGATATAAAGAATTAATTGGGAACACTACACTACTTTACAATATATTGAAATTTACAGTATACAATTAAAAATGCGATAAGTTATTTAGCTGTGTCAGACATGTTATCTGACTTGAAATGGGACATACGAAATAAAAACAGACTGACTGACTATGACATACACGGAAGAACAAACCAGTGAAACAAAGAACACGCAATATCCATGCTTTTAAGTATAGGATACCGAATGTATCTAAGGACGTTTTAAAGTTTTCCTTTTTTCCTATAACTCACTGCCCGCTGACTAAGTGAATTGCAAGTCATTCTCTGATTTAAAATTATCCTGCTATTCTGACACATCACTTTAATCTAATTTATTCATATGTACATATTTGGTATTTTTTTTTACTTTTATCTGTAGTTGATGTGATGTCTTACAAGATTTTGTCAACTTAATAAATGTTGATGTAGATGTAGACATGAACATGTGTTATATTGAAAACTACTGACATTGTACAAACACCATTTCTATTGAGAATATAAATGACTGGCGTAGCGTTACGCGTAGCGACTTGCGTACACGTTTACGCAAGTCGTTCATACATTGTCTCTAAATTTTTCTCACGCACGTAAAAATTGACGCGTCAGAGGAAATCCACCTTAAGTTTATTCCTGGTTCGTTTCCTTATACTTCGGTTGGGGTCTTATTCTTACAGTGACCCAAGCTTCCATCCCCGTTTTAGCCATCTCAGCGGACTAAAGCTGCGTATCTTTTGCACTATCAGATACAAAAAGTGTATTGTGAATTACATCTAGTTATGGTAAATGATGTCTAGTGATGGTGAATTACGTCTAGTTAAGGTGAATTACGCCTAGGTATGTTGAATGATGTCTAGTGATGGTGAATTACGTCTAGTTATAATGAATTCTAGTTATTACGTCTATTTATGGTGAATGCTGTCTAGTTATGGTGAATGACGTCTAGTTATGGTGAATGACGTCTAGTGATGGTGAATGACGTCTAGTGATGGTGAATGATGTCTAGTTATGGTAAATGACGTGTAGTGATGGTGAATGATGTCTAGTTATGGTGAATGATGTCTAGTTATGTTGAATGATGTCTAGTTATGGTGAATGACGTGTAGTGATGGTGAATTACGTCTAGTGATGGTGAATGACGTCTAGTGATGGTGAATGATGTCTAGTTATGGTGGATGACGTCTAGTTATGGTGAATGATGTCTAGTTATGGTAAATGATGTCTAGTTATGGTGAATTACATCTAGTTATGTTGGATGACGTCTAGTGATGGTGAATGATGTCTAGTTATGTTGGATGACGTCTAGTTATGGTGAATGACGTCCAGTAATGGTGAATGATGTCTAGTTATGGTGAATGATGTCTAGTTGTGGTGAATGACGTCTAGTAATGGTGAATGATGTTTAGTGATGGTGAATGATGTCTAGTTATGGTGAATGACGTCTAGTAATGGTGAATGATGTCTAGTTATGGTGAACTCCGTCTAGTAATGGTGAATGACGTCTAGTAATGGTGAATGATGTCTAGTTATGATGAATTACGTCTAGTGATGGTGAATGATGTTTAGTTATGGTGAATGACGTCTAGTTATGGTGAATGACGTCTAGTAATGGTGAATGATGTCTAGTTATGATGAATTACGTCTAGTGATGGTGAATGATGTTTAGTTATGGTGAATGACGTCTAGTTATGGTGAATTACGTCTAGTGATGGTGAATGACGTCTAGTTATGGTGAATTACGTCTAGTGATGGTGAATGACGTCTAGTTATGGTGAATTACGTGTAGTTATGGTGAGTGATGTCTAGTTATGGTGAATTACGTTAATTTATGTGAAGTGACGATGCTTGATGTTTATTCATGGTCAATAATGTCAAACAATGTCTAGTGATATTTAGTGATGTTAAGTTACGTCTAATGACTTCAAATGACGTGTAGTTAAACCATATACGGTAGTGAGATTTTTATAAGGGTTCACCAATTGGTGTTTATAGGACATGAATTTATAACCAGAACGAGGGAACCCCCTCCTCTCCCCCAGTCTCCCCTCGTTTTTTTTCCCGCTCTTTCGCTCGCTTTATTTTTCGCTCGCACTCCTTCGCACTCCACTATCTGAACGCCTGGAACAGGCTACGAATGGCCGAATTGTTTAGAATAACGACAAAGAATAGCAAAAAGCGCGCTTTGTTTTCAATCAAATGCTCTTGCGGTGCGTTATCAATCGTCGGCAAAATAGAGAACTGGAAAAACACCAAGAAAAAAAACTACTTCCGTCGATGAGAAGGAGAAAGACGAAGTAAAATTTCATGCTGCCCTAGTACTGAATATTACTTTCTGCAATCTAGAAGGGATACATAGCGCAGTGGACGTGGCAAGGGTTTCAACGACAGAGTGAACTTCATTTTTTCCCCGCCAGCAACCCGGCGAGAAAAAGCACTTTGTATGGAAGCTAAAATAAGGAGAAATTACAACTAAACGTGACTGAGACACAAATCTAAGTTGTTTCAGAGTGCTTGATTTCTTACGACGAAAAGAAACTGTAGAAATAAAAATTTTTAAGCATTTAGCGCTTTGTTTACAATTTCTTTCATCGTCAAGTCAATCACTTGTTCTTAAAATTTCCCAAACAGTAGGTTTTATACGGAAGGCTTTGTCTCCGAAATATCGTGACAAAAACAAAAGCACAGTAAAATGGGAAGGAAGCATTTAATAAAAATTGTCACAATTTTTATGGCGAGTCAGTACAAAAATCATGCAGCAGTCTGAACAACAAGAGCGCTGAACAAATTCAGTACCAGAAAAGGGGACATTTTTTGGCTCTACCACGCAAAATTGACACTGGTTTACCTGTACTCGTTGTGGCTGTATCTGTGTTCCCTTGAGCAGCTCCAGACATTTAGACACAAGTCAGATGCCATGTAAAATACGTTGAATCGCTTTCACACTTGTTTGAGTGTTGTTTTTACCATTCCGTTCGCGGGCTCTAAACTGAGAACAACTGCGTTTTGTGGTTTGCGTTTAAAAAGTAAGATGGTGAATTCTAATGTTCCCGGCTCACCTCCGTAGTCTTGTTTCAGTGAGCTGCATAGAAATTATCGTTCAAATTTGATTATTAATTCTGTCTTCAGTTCGATCAAACAAACACACGATGGATCCGTTGTCAGCGTTGTGTGCGAACGGAGCCATTACAAACTCGTTCATGTGAACTCCCGCAGCCATAACGGCGAGATCGTACAACTTCAATCCGCTTTGAAAGCCGACGATTACAAAAATTTTCAAGAAAAATCAAACACGTACCACATTTCAGAGCCCATAATTGAAAGATTTTTCCCATACCTTGTGCTTGTACGTTCACTTCGGAGCAGTTTCACTGATTCATTCAGCTTCGCAAAGAAATGCTGCAACACTTCGCAAGGTTTTGGCGCCTTTTTCGGTCAGTCCAGGGTCAGTCATGTGATCGCGATCGACTCTTGTTCCCTTTAATTTCGGAGTTTCTCTCTCTTTTTTTCTCTTTCTTGATTTTATAGCAATTAGTGATTGCGTTTTTTATAATAAAAACAATTATGTACTCGGGCATACTGGATATCAAATAATTATAACCATCTTGGTCATATCCAGCACGCCCTCGTTGTACACAAATTTGCGTGTACCCACGCGCGTTTATGACGTTGAGGGTGGTGCATTTTCTCTAAGGGACGGACCATTAGATATAACGGGAGGGGGGGGAGTAAAAAATTTTCGGTGCAGGAATTTTTTTTCACCGCCTACTTGTCTGCAGGAATTTTTTTTCTGGGACACAAGCTTTGCACGAATTTTTTTTTTGCCTACCGATACATATCTTTTTTTTTTTTTGCAACACATCTAACATTTATGCAAGAATTATTATTAATATCACTGTTACTTTATTACTTCACTTCTCAGATATGTTCTCTGGATTAAGCGGCATTTAATTAAAGTTTAAGTCATAACTTTGTTACTGAAAAAAGACGAGGATTGTGACACATTTATAACATTACCGTTATTGTAGAATCATGTATAATATTAACAACTAGCTTTCTTTTTGTCCTGAGTCTGTTTAGTAATAGATCACAGAAGATGTCAAAATGTGGTATTGATGAACACTGAAAAAGTCGCATAAAATGCTGCAGGCGTCACACTTTTGACATGTTTTTTGTGATCAATTATAGAAAAGATCGGCACAAGGCAAAAAGGTATCTATTTATATTATGCAACTGACAGAAAAGGAAATCAAACTTGCCTTGTAGCGATTGACCTGTCGAAGCTTGTTCCAGTTTAGGCATTTCCCAAGTCCCCAGTGCTACTTTTAGTTTTGGCTTATTCTTTTCTGCTTTGTTTTTACTTGTTATAAACCCTTTCATTTAAATTTTTTTTCAACAACTTCACTTGCGTCTCGTAATGATGGCAACGGCTTTGGAGATTTTCTCCAGTTTAGAGAATTTTAAAGTCACAAAAAAAACAGTTCGTTTTTGTATTGTGTTTTCCTTTATACTTGTAAACAGCTTTAAACGGTTTTCAAGGCCTTCCCTTTGCTGCATCCGAAATATAAATCTCACAAACGTTTTCAAAACTGAGCGCAATGTTTTACTCTTGACTAATAGATCTTAGGCAACGACCAATCACAGCAAGTGTAGCATTTTAGTATATTGTATATAAGAAAATGACGATAAGAAAAGTCCTGTATGACTTATTATTTTAAAAAGCGTTCTCATTTTAATGTGGTTGAAAAATATTACAGTCATTATTTTACTTAATTTTCTATCTAAAATATATTTATATACAAGAAGAAAGGAGATATTTTATAGTATAATTTTTGATAATTTTAAATATCAGGGAAAATGTGTGGTAGTTTTGATTGAACAGAAAGCAAGATATCACCATTTTTTAATATGTTTTGTTGCATGAAAAATATCAAACAGCTGTTGTTGTAATAAAGTTCCTTTAACCTATTTTTCTTTACGTTGCCCTTTAATGCTATGCATGTCACTTCCGTTGCACGAATTTTTTTTTTAGGCATAACCGCTTGCAGGAATTTTTTTTTAGACAAGTTTCCCTTGCAGGAATTTTTTTTGGTAAAAGTCCCCCCCTCCCCCTCCGGCTATTTCTAATGGTCCGTCCCTAAAAATAGCACATTTGTCTTTTTCGATGGGGCCGGGTGGACCCCTCGCTTCCGGTCTCCGTCCCCGATAATTCGGGCTCGGAAAGCTATTTTATGAGCGTAAAATTTACCTTAAAGATTCAAATTCTGTTGGTTTTTGAAGCTAAGAAGTAAAATTCTATGTCGACAAAACAAGTCGAGCTGGCTTGCGGGCTAAAAGCTACACCACCATTCTATAAATTTTGATTTTAAAATATAGCTCCGGGCCCGAAAAGTTGCCGGGACTTTCGAGAAACGGGCCTCAGGTACCACCAGGAGCCATAATCGGGGATGGAGACCGTAAAGCGCGGGGTCCACGCGGCCCCATCGAAAAAGACAAATGTGCTATTTTTAGAGAAAATTACGCCACCCTCAACGTCATAAACGCGCGTGGCTACACGTAATTTTGCGTACAACGAGGGCGCGCTGGATATGATAGATAACCAACGAGGCGCGTACGTAGAGCCAAAATGGTTATAATTATTTGATATCCAGCAAGCCCAAGTAGAATAATTGTTTTTATTATTAAAAACGCAATCACTTATTGCTATAAAATCAAGAAAGAGAAAAAAAAGAGAGAGAAACTCCGAGATAAAAGGGAACAAGAATCGATCGCAATCACACGACAGACCGAAAAAGGCGCCAAAACCTTGCTTAGAGTTGCAGCGTTGTTTGCGGAGCTGAATGAATACTGAAACTGCTCCGAAGTGAACGTACAAGCACAAGGTTTGGAAAAACTCTTCCAGTTATGAACTCTGAAATGTAGTACGTGTTTTATTTTTCCTGAAAAATTGTTCTAACCATCGTTCAAAGCGAATTGAAGCTGTACGATCTCACCGTTATGCTGCGTTAAATAAACGAGTTTGTAGTCGCTCCGTTCGCACAACGCTGACAACGAAGCCACCATGTGTTTGTTTGATCGAACTGAAGAGAGAATTAATATTTTAACTTGATGATAATTTCTATGCAGCTCACTGAAACAAGACTACGGAGGTGAGGAACATTAGAATTCACCATCTTACTTTACGCAAACCAGAAAACGCAGTTGTTCTCAGTTTAGAGCCCGCGGACGGAATGGTAAAAGCGACACTCAACTATGAAAGCGATTCAACGTGTTTTACGTGGCATCCGATTTGTATCTGAACATTTGGAGCTGCTGGAACACAGATAGAGCTACAACGAGTACAGGTAAACCAGTATCAATTTTGCGTGGTATAGTCAAAAAATGTCGGCCTTTCTGGTACTGAATTTGTTTAATGCTTGTTGTTCAGACTGCTGCATGACTTTTTTACTGACTTGCCATAAAAGTTTGACCATTTTTATTAAATGCTTCTTTCATTTTTCTGTGCTTTATTTTGTCTTGTCTCGATATTTCGGAGTCAAAGCCTTCCGTATAAAACCTACTGTTTGTGAAATTTGAAGTGGTTGACTTGACGGCTATCGTTACTTTTAGGGGACTCGGGCTACGTAGGGAAAAAAAGCAGAGAAAAACTGTTTGAATGCACGCGCAAAAATGACTAGTGACAAAATTGATGACGCGTGTTTATTAGCGAGCAAAACAAATGAAAACAAAATGAATAACGGTTAAACACTCATCAGTATTTTATAGTAATTTAGGGTTAAGCGCTGATCGACAGTGATTAGGCTAAGAACTCATCTACACTATTTAGGGTTATTAAAGCACTGATTCTACGACGGTTAGCTTTGTTATTGTTAATTTTAGTCATTGCTAAACTTTGTACAGTTACTGTTCCAGTTACTAGTAATTAAATTCGTCATTTTTGCGCGTGCATTCAGACAACATTGTTCTCTATATAGTGCGAGTCCCCTAAAAATAATGAAAGCCGACTTGACGATGAAAGAAATTGTAAACACAGCGCCAAATGCTTAAATTTCTATTCCTACAGTTTCTTTTCGTCCTAAGAAATCAAGCACTCTGAAACACTTTAGATTTGTGTGTCGGTGACGTTCAGTTGTAATTTCTCCTAAATTTAACTTCGATACAAAGTGATTTTTCTCGCCGGTTGCTGGCGGAGAAAAAAAATTATGCTCACTCTTTCGTTAAAACCCTGGCTTGCCACGTCCACTGCGCTATGTATCCCTTCTAGGTTCGTAAATTGCCCAGTGAGTAATATTCAGTACTTGGGCAGCATGAAGTTTCACTTCAACTTTCTCCTTCTCATCAATTGAAGTAGTTTTTTTCTTGGTGTTTTTCCAGTTCTCTATTCAGTTGTCGACGATTGATAACGCACCGCGAAAGCATTTGATTGAAAATAAAGCGCGCCTTTCGCTATTTTTTGTCTCCATTTCGGCCACTTCAGTAAAGGCGGACATTATTTCAGAAAACATACGCTGAAAAATCTCGGCAAACATTTTCTTTCCTGGTTCAGTAGTTTGAATGTATGTATCTGTTTGTATGAATGTATGTATCTTCCTCTCGATTTATCAGTGCGTGACTTTTCTTCACACCGTGCTTGGTCATTCATATTATAGTCTTTGCGGCTTCCCTTCAATCTCTGTACGTCCTCATAGGAAATATATTTTCGGGATGTCTTTTCCCTTTTCCTGCCTGATTCGCCTTCAACTGTTCCGACGCATCTTCGACACAGGATTTGTCTAAAATATTCTCACTGCCATCATCGGAATCACTTGTATAAACCTCATATTAAGAGGCACTATCCAGAAAGTTCTCCCCAACGGCTTGCCTCAAATTTGGAAGTGACACTGATGACAGAAACGGAATTTTTTCATCTCCAACGAAGGTTATTTCCGACGCCATTTTGTTTGTTTTTCTTTGCGCGGAGTCCTCGCAACATACACGCGCGTGTGTCCCGCGCGATGGCGCAATTTTTTTCTAAAAATAGCACATTTGTCTTTTTCGATGGGGCCAACGCCACTACTGAAAATGGTATTTAGTTACGGTCTCCGTCCCCGATTATGGCTCCTGGTGGTACGTCATATAGTATATCCCTAACTTCGGTAATTTTCTTTCATAGTTATCCATATTATCCCAATATTTTTCTGCTCAGCATCGTTTTACGATACAATGTAAAGAAATGTCAAAAATCACCATTGGCAATCAAAACCAAGATAGGATAAAAACATCATATCTTACAAAAATTCACTAAAACACGAAAGACTCACAGACACATTTCCAGGAAGATGCTGGCGTTGTTTTCTGCCAGAAGCTTTGCCAGAGTGCTATCTGGATCCGAACAGTTCAAATTCTTGAGTTCGTCTGGTCTCTGAGCAGCCAGCCATCGCATGATGACCCTAGCTGTGGCCATTTCGTCATTTTTCCAAGCTGCTGTCAGATAATCTGTAAATTTCTAAGCAAAGAAAAGGCAAATTATGGCGAAAAATGGGTGAAGTAAGAAAGGGTAAATAGTTCGCGAGCCTGCGGTTTCCGCAGCATACAACAAGTGGGAGGATTTCTTGGCCTTTTTGTATGGGGTGATATACCATGGTAGGTTTACTCCTAACCCTTTAGTTACGCTTTCCTAACATATGCTGGCAAAAACACCTGACTGAAGAGAGAAATGTGTGAAGTATAGCGTATCTTGTCTAACGAAGCAACACGACATAATGCAGAAACCATCAACCCCTCGTTAGTTCGGTCAGCCGAAAGTCGGAATAAAGGTCCAAGGTCCAATGCGCCAAGGTCACGCCTCCAAACAACAACAACAACAACAACAACAAATGATCGCATCTAACAACAATAAGAGATTCTTTTCAAAAAAATCTTAATTTAAGAACCAAGTGAAAAACATCCACCGTAAGGTTACGATATCCATAATAAATTTCTCTTAACAATTCAAACAGTACCATTTATTCACTTAGGCGGAGAGAAACAATCACATCTCTTCCTTCCCTCTCCACTGAAGTAGTTAAAGACTGGACATCGAGTTTTAATATCATTCAAATACTCGAAAAATAAGAAAAATGGAATAATGACACTTAAAGACCTATGTACCCTAAAAGAAAATAAGGATGCAATGCCGGATGCTTCACATGAAATATCTTTACTGTTACCTTAAGTGATGTATTGTATTGTGCTGGTTGAACCTGAAAGAATTAAAGTAGTCAGTGATGAAGAACAGCCTGAGGGAGAATATAGGGCCCGTCCAAGATCCTTTCAATACTTTATCGGGGCCATAGTTGCATCTCCAGTAAATACAATGATGAGCTACACGCGTGCCTTCTTATTCGTAAGTTCCACTAGCTGTGGCAGTGCCGGAGTGTTGGTGAAATCAGACCTAACTCAGAACTTAGAATGAATGTGAACAGGGCGAACTAAACTAGTTAGTTTATGTTCAATTCGTATGTAATTCCACAAAATTATAATATAGCATTCTCACCTCAACTGCAAACTTGTCTACAGCTTGAAATCTCTCCAGATCAAAAACAGACGCCTTGGTAGAGGGGGTGGGGTAGGGAAGAAGCTTGCCTGTGTCATCACGTGGCAATGGTCGGTGCAGCGCTGCATACTTCTCATTTGCCACTCTCAATAATCTAGGAGTCGGGAATTCTGTAAAAGGCTCAAATGTTTCTTGTTCAGGATTTGGGACAGATTCTGATTCTGATTCTGATTCTCCTTGAGGCCTTTCCTCTTGTGTAACGAGCACTTCAGACGGCTGCGCATGCTATAAAAGGAATTCTTAGGTAAACTCATTCGTGCAATGGAAAAGGTATTTTTAAAGTAGCTGCGGTTTTTCTTTGAAAGTGAGTATGTGATCATACTTTTTTCAGGATTCTTACGGCATTTAAGGCCTCTCAGGCGATCAGATGCAAAGACTGAAACCTATCCAGTAGTCTGCTGGTAAGCCTCTCCCCATCTTTATGAGATACTACCGTTAAAGTTTCAGTTATTTATACTACTCTCCATCTCAAAATTCTTCGTTCTCTAAACATTGTTTTACTTCCTTGAAGTATTCCAGATAGCAGGCGTCTACTTTTAAACGTTTTGCTGGCAAGCGACCTAAGCGACTAAATGTTCTCCAAAATGTCAGAAGCTGCGAATTAACCGCGGGAACATGTTTGATGGACAGCCGCTGCCAGATTTTTTCACAAGAAAAGGTTAACAATGATTAAGTAAATGGAGATCCCTGCAGAGCAATTGCATGTGTATATCGTGGATTAACAAATGAAGGACTTACCGACGGCACAACATTTCTTGCTTGGGCTGAAGAGCCGCAGCCCATGACGAGTCACGTGATCTGACGTCCTGTGACTTAGGAGTGGCTTGTCACATCTGAAATGGCTTTAAATATGAATAAAATCCGTAAAACTGTGAACTGGTAAACAAACAAAAAAGCAAATATTTTGGCTTATATGACGGGTCAAAATTTGTCAAGATTGACGCGAATTTTCGTGACCAGATGATATGTGACAGACGTAACTTAGCTCAAGATAGCGTGACTTGATTGGTTTTCGATCCACCGGCCGGGACCTGAGGTACGCTCAGATTTTTGTGCCAACAGTTTAAAATTTAACTGAAACATCAGCTGTTAGACACTGCTAAAACCTGCAACTTTGGTTACCTTTCACTTGGCGGTTTTTTGTAGCCGATAAAAACAAATACAGTATTTAGCTTGCCGCGTTATATATACACAACAGTTTCTATGGAAACTAACTTCGTAATCCACTTATTTTTTTCATAGCTCTCTGTTGTATGAATTCCCGTCAGATTGCAGTCTAAATGCTTGCAATTCAGAACTGTATACTAAAAACCTCGTCCGACATATGTGGAGCGGAAAAAATTGTAAACAGAACTCACTTTGAATTGGAGAATCCCATGCACGGCTTCTTACGTTTTCTGAGACTTGAAAATCATCGACAATACTCGTGATCCTCGGTAATCTACACAGACACAGACGTGGAAATTCTGAGAAACTCGTAGGAAAATAATAAGGCTTAAGCTCAACTTACTTTGATTTATTTGCATTCAGTGGCCGAGCGCGTTTTACTCCTTTCAGATACTTCCGTATTATGTATCCTACTACACTCACCTTTTCTGCTTTTAAACTAATAGCCCTTTTCGTGAACTGTCACGGTTAGGAAAGGAAATAAATAGCCAGCCTTGTTTCTAATGTAAGCTACTTTTTCAACTGAAGGCACATAATTTATGGTGTCTGTTCAATCAACTCACTTGTTTCCAAGAAGCCAGTTCCTTTTGAACTCGTTTCAGACGAGCAATGACGCGCACTTTTTCAAGCACTGTCTGCACCACATATCACATGACACACAATTGAAAGAGTTATGAAACAAAACGCAATCAAAAGCCTGTGGGCAAAGTTCATTCAAAGCGGCTTACATGTCAATGAATTATCTTGCAGACGCTGCTAGTGTCCTTAGAGGTGAAGTCAGGAAAAGGTTATCAGTGAATATGACTGAAGGTTTTGTTGCTAATGGATTCACGCAACACGTGATAATACAGTGTTACAAAATACTTCAGTTCAGTTGTATATGGTGCGTGGAGGGCACCAAAAAGGGGGCTTCGCAAGTGTCTAACGCGGGAAGAAAGGAGGGACCACCAGTTATTAAATAAAATAAAATACAACAATAAAATAAAATAAAATACAATCTCGTCTGTCATTTCCGAATTGCTTTTAGTCTATTTCCAAAGCGATACCAGTTGAAGAGCGTTTCATAAGAAAATGAGATATCAGTCACAAACAAAAAAAATCTGTTTTTCATGGCCGGAATGGTTTCTACAAGCCTCTCCTTGACGAATACGCTTACTAAAATTTGGCAACTCGGTTAGGAAATAACCTAACATTATTGTTGTTAGAAGCCAGTTGAGATCCGCAAAGTTTACACCCAGAAAGCGAACAAATCACTTTGAAGTTTGAAGGTGAGTGTGTTTTATAATGCGCATGTCGTTACGTCATGGCCAAAATCTAGTTAACAGAGACTTCGCACTTAAGTTTATGTCACTGAATTTCTGTCCCTTTACGGACAGAGAGAGAAATTGATCAAACCAAATTGATAAAAAATTAAACTTCTTGGCCTTCTGAAGCATAAAGAGAAACTTTAAACATCCAAGGCCGAGATTAAAAATTTACTCGCTGTACGCCCTGTCTTTAACCATGTTTAGCAACGCTACTCATACTGAATCATTGGAATCATTCTGAGCGATTTTTAGACTTTTGTGGGTGTGGCTCAAATTCAACTTCATTCCTTCTTACAAGTAGTTACCTTTCCTGTCAGACTTTTCTGGCTTCTTAACCCTAAAAAGTACTTGGATAATTCCAGTGGTAGTCGTTTTTTATTTCAACACCCTGAACAATAGCAAGCCACGAACATTAACTTCAACCCATAGAAGTTATTACAACCACCCCTGTCACCCCTACGCTCCTCCTCCAGGGTCTAGAGACTCCAAGTCAATGCTTATTAATCTATGGCTTCATTTTCCAGTACAGTGGTCTTTTTATGTGTTCCTTTTGTATACCCTAATTTTTTTCATCTTTGCAGAGCTCTCTATGCATAGCCACTTCGTAGAGCTGCGAGGGCAGCTTGTGCTGGGGCGAAGTGCAGAGATTTCCACTATAATGAAATTTGTCCAAAATGGCACTCAGTCTGATGGGTCCAGCACAGAGGGCCATCTTCCACTGATAGTTCTGGGCTCTTCAGGCTCTGGGAAGTCTGCATTGATGGCCCACTGCACACTGGAGATTAAAAAGGTTTGTAAAGTCATGAAGTGGGAAATAACACTGAGGGTATTCTCTGTTTTTCATGAAATACGTTTGGTTTTTCTCTAGCCTTGTTTTGTCAATCCTTCGTTCATTTATCTTGCTATCATCCAATCGTTCCTTCCTTCCTTCCTTCCTTCCTTCCTTCCTTCCTTCTGTCCGTCCTTCTTTCGTTTCATTGTTCATTTGTTCGTTCGATATTCATTCAACCATCTATCCACTCCTCCATTCGTTTCAAGATAGTTAATTTTTTTGTTCTTTGATCCAGTCCTTTCTTTAGACTTTTCTGTTCACCATTCATTTTTTGTTCATGCCTTCATTCATCCATCCATTCATTGCTTTCATTTCTTTCCTTTTATTATCTTGATAAAATCAAACCGGTTCACACGCATTTGACATTATCAATTTATTTCCAGCTTGGACTGCCCCTGTTCTACCATTTCATCGGAGCTGGCTCTGGATCAATGGTTCCTCACAAACTTGTGACGAAGCTTGTGTGGTGGATGAAGGGATTTGATGCAGCAGGTTTGTGTTTTCTCAACTCATTACAGTATCGAATTCCCATTCCGCAGCAACGAAGATGTTTATTCGAATTGATCGTGAGGCTGTCCTTTGGTGCTGTACCTTGCTTGTGTGTCCTCCCAATGCTGTGCTGACAGGATCCATCTGCTCCTGGCAAGGCTAACCTTGTCCACAGAGGAGAGATGATACTTATAAATACTCTTTTTACCCTAGAGCTATAAGAACTTGGAACAGTGTACCCTTATCTCTAATTCCTGATTCATTAGATGAATTTCAGGCCATTATCTCTAGCATGTAGGATGCTATATTGTATTGTATTTTTATATTTTATTCATATTCATTGTATTAGATTATATTGCGTGTTCATATTTATATTTATATATGTTTAATTATTTATTTACTTATTTATTCAATTTTTGCTTTTAAACTCCTAGTATAGTTTCTCTGTTTTAGGAGTATACTCATTAAATATTAAAGATTAAAGAGGGATCAGGCAAAATGCCACCCAGGTGGTCCTCTAGGTTAGGGATTGTGTGTGGAACTAGGAGCTTCACACTGTACCAAAACACCGCTGCTGCAGAAACCGAGGCCCCTGTACGCTGCACGTACCACATACGACACTTCAGGCCCTGTGAAAGTGTCTATTTCCATATCGTGTTCCATATCTAACCCATAAGACCTCAAAATAGCAAACTAGTAGGCAAAAGGTACCCTATTGCTGAACAAAAGGGTAAAACTCTATGCTGTGTGGCTTATAGTTGTTTGCTAAGCGCGCCAGATGAGGGGATATCCGAGAGGGAAAAGTTGAGACACAGCGTGTGGGAGTGGGTATACTAATGACTACCTTTAGCGCGTTCTTCACATGCCGGGTTCACATGTATGCGCCGACGTTTTGCTAATCGTCCTTCACGAGCCACTAAGGAAGAAGGACTGCTGGTGGGCCCGTTGACGAACTACTGTTAAGAAATAAAATACGTCCCTGACTTTTCGCTCAACCTCCTCTCTCTGTGTCTTGTGTGGTATTAATATTTGCTTTGATCCACAGTGCAACCACAAGATCTTGCGGCTGTTGAAGATATGAGCATGAACATGCTTAAACAAGAGACCAATAAAAGCTTGGAAGAACTCGCTAATAAAGAAGAAATTTTCGTCATAATGATTGATGCAATCAGTCAGGTAATAGGGTGTTTTCTTTCC
The DNA here is from genome assembly GCA_964030785.1 of Siderastrea siderea. NCBI lineage: Eukaryota > Metazoa > Cnidaria > Anthozoa > Scleractinia > Rhizangiidae > Siderastrea > Siderastrea siderea. Next base: position 18,435,626 of record OZ034978.1, on the reverse strand, counting down.
TTAAACACCAAATTTTAAGATATTTAATGTGATTGGTGATAGAACATTGAGGATGGAATAGACAAGTTATTGTTACAGCAGTTGCAGTAAAAATTGGGCAAAAAATTTTTAACTCGAGGTCCACGAACTCGTAAACGTTACGACCTTTTAATGTTTTACAAGTACAATTGGTATGGGGTTTCCCTTGAGTTTCCTATTCTGTTAATGTCTTACAAAGTATCGTTTCTGTCGAGTATCAGCTATGTACTGAGGTGTTCGCATTTTTTTCTTCTCCCTACACAAAAAACTTTAGAGCAAAAATTCATCTTACAAATAGACAAACTTTATGCTCACGGAAGCAATGGACCCTCTTCGCTCAACTAATTTATCTTTGTTTCGCACATTACCATGTTTCCACCAATAGCGTATCTCCACTGTGCAATACATAAATCACGTTCAACCCAGAATTCCTTGATCTGTTCTGGCGAAGGGCCAACGCTCTAAACGTCAGCTCTTGAATTTCTCCGTCTATGGGGGTCAAGTTACCTTATAAACTCAGTTTAAGAATCATAAATTTTCATTTTAAACCATAGGAGCCTTTTGTTTACTAGCTTGTTTGTTTTGTTTACTTTAGCTTACGGATGCTGAAGGAACAAACCACATGGAATGGTTGCCAAGTGTTTTCCCGCACAATGTTCGCTGTGTGTTCAGTGCTGTGACTGACAGTCGCTCTGCTGTCCTGCTATCTGACGAACACCGCACACCGCCTCCAGTACCACTTCACGTAGGAGAACTCGACGAGTCCGCGCGACAAGAGATTGTAAAACGCACGTTAGGAAAGTACAATAAGGTATGCGTTAAATTCTATCCTTCTCTCATTTTCTCAGTTTCTCTTCCGTCTTCATGGTTGAGACGGGGTAAGTTGGGTGTGTGTGTGTGGGGGGGGGGGAGGGGGGCCGGGGGGTGTAAGTAGAAAAGAGTCTTATTAGAAATTCAGCAACAATGACGCTGACAGCGGCTTATCGCGGCGGTGGATGGAAAGATGGTACGAGCTGTTATCACCCCAAACCAGGCCCTTAATCGAGATAAAACCATAACTAGTTTATCTGTAATTTTTCAAGAAACTCAATGTAGAGCAGATGGCGTTGTTGATTGGTTCATCAGGGGCGTCCAATCCGCTATGGTTGTCTCTGGCGTGTGAAGAGCTGCGTGTATTTGGAGTCTTTGAAACTATCACGCATCACATCAAGAGCTTGCCATCCACAATAAAAGAACTTCTACAGCTCATCATAAACAGACTGACTAACGAGGATGAACATAACAACGTCCAGAAGGTACGTAAGGTTCTCCCAAGTGCATCAAATGGGTCCCGGGTTCGAATCCCCGCGGACTCAGCGCCGTAAGCGTCTGAGAGTCTTTTACTAGCTTCTCGACCAGTTTTCTTCTAAGGTTGCGTTAGGGATCCGAAGACCAAAGGCTTCCCAGTTAAAAGACTTTAAAGTGCTACTCTTGTTGAAAAAAGTTGATTTGAAAGCAGCCAAGTTAATTTTGCGACAGCTGCATGTTTGGCATTAATCTTTTTTAACTTTGGTTTTACATCTTAAGTATATTGTGAAAAGAAGAAAAAAGCTTTGAACAAGAGAATGGTAACTTTCTGATACTATCTTTAATTGGCTTTAACTGGCCCCTTATCATTTTAACAGCGTGATCAGCTGAGATTGAAAGTTTTCTGGGTACTACAGTCTTAATAATGTACTTTGTGATTTGAGATGACGGAGATCAAATTGTTTTTCGTTTCAAGGTGTTGGGTTTGTTGGCTTGCAGCAAAGGTGGATTAAGTGAAACCGAACTCCAGTATCTCCTAAGCGACGATTTAACAGAACCTGTACCAATGGTGATGTGGGCTGAAGTAAGACGAACATTGAAGCCATTTCTTAGGAACATTGGTGGCAGAGGAGAAGAAGAGAGACTTGAGTTCTTTCACGCATCCATACAAGAGGTATATTACCCAGTTTGTAATTATTTGGAAATTGTCGAGCGTTTTTTTATGTTTTGCCGCTATTACTCTTTTAATTCAAGAATTTCTCCTTCTCATCCCCATCCTCTTCCTTACTCCTCCTCCACCACCATCACGTCCTCCTCCTCCCCCTCCATCATCATCATCATCATCGTCATCATAATAATAACAATAATAATAATAGTAATAATGAATTTATAGAGCGCTATTTCTAGTTTATCATCATCATCATCGTCATCATCATCATTGTCATCGTCATCGTCATCGTCATCGTCGTCGTCGTCATTGTCATCTTTATGATGTTCATCATCATCATCATAGTAGTTGTCTTGTTCATCATCATCATCATCAACTTCATCATCGACATTCCCCAAAAGTAATGATAGCTACATTTGAGGTTAAAACACCGACGTTTTCAATTGCTTTTTTGTTCTTAGTATCGCTGGGGCATTTTTTACGTGAGGAAACTTTCAAATTTTAATTTTAATTGACGCGGCACGAGCAAACATCTCTTTTTCAAAAACTTAGTGTTCCGCGCGTTTTTGTTTTTTGTTCCTTTAATTGCATTAGGAACAAACTAGGAACACACAACTTAGGAACAAAAGTGAGCAAGTTCGAAACAAACTGGTCCGTTAGCAGCAAACTGGAACACAAAGTTCCTTTTTATTTTAGTCAAAAGGAACAACTGGTTCCTCTTTTATCCTTTTAGGAACAAAAGGTCCTCTTTAAAATAGTCCGGATTTCCCTTCCTGTTCCTTTTGAAGTGATTGGGGAACAAATGTTCCCAATCTTATTTCTCGCTTAACACAGTTAGGAACAAATTGTTCCTATTTACTGGTATATCCACTGCTGTTGGGAACGCCTTGTTCCTTTTCGGTTTAAATTGTTCCTATTCATGCCCCACAGGAACAGAATTGTTCCTAATCAAGGTGTTCTTATTTTCTCAAGACGAGTGTTATGTTCCGCACATAAATGGGAACAGGTTCCGAATTTGTTGATAAAGGAACAAGCGTTCCATTTTACGCACAGTGTAAACAGGAAAAGGGAACAAAAGTTCCTATTTAACGGTGGCTATCTGAAACTACTGTCTATCACCTCCTCGAAACAAATTTCTCAAAACATATCCTTCAAAGAACAGGTGAGACTTGCCCGCTACAAGCTTAATCTCGTTAGGGCTG
>OZ034978.1:17664952-17827452 GCA_964030785.1 Siderastrea siderea | reverse complement strand
ACTGTTTCGCGTGTTCGCTCGCGCACTTGCAGGCGTCGGGGGCACTCACTCTCGCACACTCACACACTCTCACGCACACACGCCACAACAACACACAAACACGAACACAAACAAGTTAAGTATAGTAGGTACGACATAAACAGTTATTTACATAGACAAAACATATATGGGGTAGAGAATAATTATAAGTGGAAGGCGATATAACAAAGAAAACAAGAGGTTATAGAACCAAATCGACTGCTGAGGACTCCAGGTTAGAATTTAGGAAAGAGTCTGTTGGGATTCCCCAGGAAGATAATTCAGAAAGAAATGTAGGTGATCGAAGATAATTTTAATAAAGAGCGTGAGAAAGTCTCAAATCAGAAAATTGCGAGAGAGACAAGAGAGAAATTGCCAGAGTAGCCTGAAGTAGGAGCCGGCAGTGTCTTGTGGTGATTAAAAGTTTCAAGTTTAGACACTAAAACGCCAACAGGAAAAACAATGATGCTTCCAGTGGTAGTCGGTTTCCATTGAACCACGTATTTTTTGGTCTTCTCTTCTATCAGCTCGTTGCTTGTGGGATCTGGATGGCGAAGCGTAGTCGGCGTAGCAATCTACAATCGGCATCATTCTAAATGTTTGCTCACCAAGAGATCCACACTACTGATAATAACAAAGGAATTTCTAGCGCAAAATTACAAATAGTTAATCAAATGTAAATTAGATAATAAAATGTAATAATATAACCTAAGTGAAGTCCACTGTTGTGGATTGCACACGATGGTGCACGCAGATCGATCGCAGATCAAAATGGATCGCAATGCACTGGACAACTGGAAATGGGTAAAGCTCGGAAAAGACCTGACTCTTTCAAAAGAGAAGAGATGAAGATGAACAGGAAGTGAAAGCACAGTACCGAATGAGGTCCAGTTGATGCTCCCAGTGTTGGAAATTTGGGCATTTAAACGAAATCGTTTTAAGTGAGTTGTGCAGCTTGCACATGATGTTGTATACAGATAGATTGCGTACAAGAGGACGGATGGGACGAACGAATCGAATTACACAGAGAGGAAGGTGCAAGGCAAAAATAGTAATCCTGCAAAACATGTCAAGAGCATAACGAGGATTGGGCGAGTAGTTCGAATTACACAAATCAGTAAGTGCAAAGCAGGTAGCTTCAAAACACGACGAGTGCATAACGAATGCATGAGCGCGCATCTGTGTGGATAAATTATGGAAATAAATAATTGCAGAACTGAAAACAGGCGAAGATATCAAAAAAAATGAGTGCAGAACGATTGGTTACGAGACGATGGTTAGGCGAATGGTTCGAATTGCGCAAAAAGATGAAGGATGTTAGCGTACGCTTCGGCGTGGCTGGATAAGATATCCAAATGAATTGCAGAACTGAACATGGGTTCCATGTAAATGAATAAAGGTCGAACTAACACGCAGTAAAGCTTGAAGATTGTACAAGATGATTCATGCAGAAAAATTGCGTACGAGAATATCGATGGGGCGAATGAACCGAAATTTAGAATGCAGTGAGAGTAAGGCAGTTCCTCTGCAGGTCGAGATAACGAACAGATAACGGGAAGATAGGTGCCTGTCTTTGCGGATATGGTGCTGACATGGACTTTTTCCGATTTTAGAAACTCTTTTTACTGACATGAATTGCGCGTAGAACTAAAACTGATGGATTGCAAATTGCATAAGAGATGTCAACGAAAAATACAGTCGTGTGTAGCTTGCACTTGATGATGCATACAGACAGATTGCTTACGATTCCATGGGTGGGGTCACAAACCGACGAACGCAGATAAATTGCAAAAGATGGCAAATGCATAACGAGAAAATGAGCAAGTATCAGCACAAATGCGACACACACCAATACATATTAATACCTGTAAGAGGTATATTATAGAATACACACAAATGATATGTTGAACAATTGTGCAGTGCAGCTTGAAGCTTGTAGAAGATGATGCATGCATATAGATAGCATAATAAGAGACAATTGATAAACAAACAGATCGAATTGCACAAAGGGCAGCTAGTTTGCAAACGATACTGAGTAACGAGACGACGACTACTTGTCTGTGCACAGAAGACACCAAAATGAACAACAGAACTGAAAGCGATGAACCAAAGATTGCACAGCAACGAAATATCGAAGAGACGCGCAGTTGTGTTCAGTTTGCATAAGATAGTGCAAGCAGACTAATTGCATACGGGAATACTACTCATGGACGAGGAAAATACATCAAAATTGCAGGAAACGATACAGGTAAAATATGGCAAATGCATAACTAGACCATGAGTGCGCGTCTGTGTGGACGAGATGTCGAACTGAATAGCAGAACCAAAAGAAAAAAAAACTGTCACTGATTGTAGGTTGCATACAAATAACGGGGTGGTGAATGATCTGACCAAAATTTAGGGTCTCGCAAAATTTCAGCTGAATTGTAAGCGTCTCGCAGTCTCATTTTTTGAGCGATTCTTTGCATCTCGGAGTCTCAAATTTTCAAATCGAGTACCGCTCAATCTTTTTGCGAAGTCACCACGAGTCTGGAGTTTTAAGGGTGTACAAAACGAATCTCGAAGTTTTGATGTGCTTAGGTAACATTTTTAGCTGGCTGAAACACAGGTGAAGTGGATTTTTCAAATTCGAATAGTGAAGTCCCGAGTGTCGTTAGACGCCCGCTGAAGTACTTCATAGTTACCTAGAACAAAATAGTGAGCATAAATGATAACGATAATGTACATTAATAATAGTAATAATAATAATAATAACAATAATAATAATAATAATAATGCTGATGATGATGACGATGATGATGACGATGCTGATCCCGATGCTGTCGCTGATGCTAAATAAATAAGAAAAATAAAAGTTAATAATTGAAGGGCTGAGAGCTTAACTAAATGCAGCAAACTAACTAATAGACCATTTTCATTATGACGTCACACGCGCTAAGGTTCCTGGTAGTTGTAGTAAAGATTGCGCCCAGCGTCGCGCGATCGTGGGAAAGTGTCAAAAAATCAGCAGAAGCGCCATGTTTTTCACAAAGTTATGTGCTCGATTGCTATGCAAATTCAAAGAAATTCAGCGTGGAGTTTTTTGGTTTTTTTTCGATAAACGAGGATTTGCGAAGAGTGTTGTTAACGAACATTGCAATGGAAAACTTTTTTCCAAGTCCTGGATACCGAATGTGTAGCAGGAAAACGTGTCTGGCAATGTGCCAATATAATTTCCCTCATGATAAAAAGAATCGAAGTGGGGGGGAGGGAGTTTCTGAGATAGGAGATATAGAACAATTAGAACAGTTTTTAAATAACAGAACCAAATGCAGGTAGAAGCAATAAAAATTTTATATCTAGCATAGTGCAAAACAAAACGAGAACCCACTGAAATGCTTTGAGCGACTCGCTCTGAGATTTAATAAAAACAAAACAAAGCATTTACATGCATTTTAACAATATTTTGCTTTGAGTGAATGGGCATTTCTAAGTTAAATCATTGAAATGGAAGAGAAATATCGTTCACTACTGCAACTAACGCAAAACATGTAAAGATGATTGAAATATTCCGTCAAATGAAAAAGCAAGCAATGTTATTCGCACTGAGACGACCGAACGATTTTTTGCGTTCAAACAATCCAATGTGTAGTACCAAATGAAAGCAAACTGGCTTGAGAAACAACACTATAAACTCAGTGTAGAATAGTTTCTATTACTATCTTTTGAATTATTTTCACTTAATAACAAAACCTACAAAGACAAATCTTGAAAGTTTACACGCAGAACATTTTCTCACCAAGATTAACTATAATAAATGCAATTGCAATATCAGAATGCTTATTTTAATTTAATACGAAATTCCATGAAAAGACAAGCAGAGAAAAAGGGAAAACAAGGCTTCAGGTATGAAAAAAAAATATTCAGAATAGCACTTGGGAAAGCAAAATGCCTCGAGTACAATTCCGCTTAACTTGACACTGTTTTGTACCAGTTTTCTGCAAGTTTTTTAAACATTTCAAGAAAGCTATTGTAAATGTGGTTTCGCTCAGTTAAAAAATTCTTACGAAGTCAATCCACAGTCAAATATGTATTTTACCAACGGTTGAAGTTGAAAAAATGCTTAAAAATCGATCGTTGTCCTTGGAAATAAAAACGACACTGACAATACAGTCTGTTCTCGAACAAGGTTATTTTTTTTGCTTTAGCCTGTCCAATTTCTTATATAACCGCCGTCGAGTATTCTTCAGGTCTTTTCCATGTAGCAACAAGCTTTTAAAAGAAATGTCTTCAAAAGAGTTCATCCTAAGGATGCATGCAAAATCACCGGCCCGAGCGTACAATTAAAGAAGCCATCCGCAAAAATGTTTTGTAACGCACCGAGTGCGAAACGATAAGAACAAAATCAAAAATATTGCAAAATAAAGCTTCCTTACTTTTACATTGTTGTCTCTTGATGTGTTCTGGTGGGGTAAAAGCACGTTTGTCGCTTATGTCACTCGAGGTCTTCTCAATTATGCACATTATAGAAATGATAAGATCGACCAACTCGGCCGCCATTGCATTGCATGTGTTTGAATTTTCCCGCGATTGAGCGTCCCTGGGGGCAATCTTTACTACAACTACCAGAAACCTTTGCGTGTGTGACGTCATAATGAAAATGGTCTGTTGCGGTAGACTGACTGAATGCAGCAAATTTACTTCTTTTTCATCGTCGTCTTAATCCTCTTCATCGCACTTCTGTCTTGATACTCACTTTGTGTTTTTGACTTTGCCCATCATGGTGTCTTTTCCTGAAATCTGTTGTCCTTTCAAGATCTGTTCAATTCAATTTATTTAGTCAAGTAAATACTATAGGTATTTACATTACCGGTAGTACTAACAGTATTTAGCAAGGGCTATTCGAGACTGGTAGTATGACCTTAAGGAAAGAGAACTTATGGGAAAAAGTTGCAGTTTAAAGATTTTAACGGGAGCTTAGAAAATTGCGGCCATCTTGTCAGCTCACCGTTGACCCTTACTGTTTCTCGTGTTTTGATAATTCTTTTTTGTTAAGCAGATTTCAGTAAAAAGGCGTTGCCAGTAACTGTTCAGAATATCGCGACAAACGCGAGAATTCGATTTCCTTTTATCAGACAAAGCTGACACTTTTAAACAAAGTTAATCAAGCGGTCCAAACTAGGAAAGTTAGAGATACTGAGCCGTCTTCAACCGCTGCAACACCCAGCCGTCCTAGAAGGGCAATTGTAGTTAATAAAAAATAAGTGCATTTTAAGACATTAGTGCATAAAACAGATCTAGAAACTTGCCTTGGATTCGCTATCACAGTTTGTTATTCATCCCTTCGCAGCTTTTAAGGGTATTTTCTTTGATTTCCTCACTGATTGCAAGCTATAGCACCACTTGAAAACTACTCAATGTTTTTTGCCTTCGCCAACGCTTTTAGCAAATCAAATGAGTGCTTTGTATTTTTAGCGTTACCCCAGCTTGATATATCCAGTTAGACAAACTGTAAACTGGTTCGTTACATACATTTTAACAAGTAGTGAATTTATTTGGTTTGCCTTTATACTGTGTAGAAATTTTTAGACTTACTGTCTAATAAATCTTCTGGTCTCATTAGTATATAGGAACAAGAGTATATGGGAGAACTATGATGGATGGAACTATGAAAGAGATGGAGGGTAGGACGGATTCCACGAAGGAACGAAGGAACGAGTGAGTGAACGTCGAACGAGCGAGGGAGCGAAGGAACGAACGAACGAACGAACAAACGAACGAACGGACGGACGAACAGACGAACGTACGAGTCCTGTGTGTATATAGTAGGGACTACCATGCATGAACTATGAGAGAGAGAGAGGGAGAGAGGAAGGAACGACCAAACAAAAACGGACGAATGGACTCGGAGTGGATATCCTCATATTCCTATATACTAGCGACACCCGGTAGATTTTATACATAGAAAGTCTGAAAAATACAAATGAGCGAGTCTGCAATTTTGAAAACAGAACAGTAACAACGCGATCTTTTATGGCTTCTGGTGCTTACTTTACTTTAAAGTGCATGACAGAATCAGTTAATCTAACCGTAGTATCAAGTTGGGGTAGTTCTACAGTTAAAAACTTATCAACTAAATTGCTCAAAGTTGTAGGAAAGACCAAAAATATTGGCATTTTTTCCGAAAAAAAGTTAAAATTGCAACACGAAAAAACTAATGAAAATGGTAAAAAGTTCCAACATGCACGTCATATTTGTTCGTTTTTCACGAGAAAAACGAAATATTTGAATGTGTTATATTGCGTGGACAAATTCTTACGTTTTGATATGGTGTAAAATATAACACAAATTAAATGCGAATCTTTCCACTGTGCAGTTTTTTAAAATTAAGTTTTTTCCAGCAATTTGAGATTTTTCTGTATTTTCTGTAATTTTTCTGCATTTTCTGTAATTTTTCTGTAATTGCAGTGATCACACACCACCTGTCTTGCATCTAAAAACGCTGAAATGGATCCGTTCTTTTGTTGCTCGCAAAGCATCATGTATGCGCTTGTAAAACTCTCATGATCTCCAACATCCTTTCAACGGAAGCCAAAATTTAGGCACACTCGGAAATTGTAAATTTGTCCTTAAAGGAGCTATTTTTTTTTCACGGTTATGTTGTTGTGTTTGGTCAAACCAGAGCTAAAATTAAGACAGTTAAGCTTTGCGCAAACGTAAACTGCTCCATCAGCTGTCGCTACGTCTGCTTTCGCAGGCTGCTCTAAGATGATTAAAGTGCCGATCCTTGAAGGGCGAATAAACCACAACAAGTCAGAGTGATTTTAACAAACCTGGGCCGTCCATTTCTTCAATTTCTTCTGATGCAAATTTATCTTTCGGCTTTTCAAAGGTAAACGAAACATTTCCCCTTTAACTTGACGTGCTTGCCAAAGTTATCTCCCTCCTCCAATTTTTCCGATTTATTTATCCGTGTAATTGTTTATTTCGGGTAGTCGTAACATTAGCTTTTTAGTGTTTGTCGTTTGTATATATTTATGTTTGTACATATGAAAAATTTTCATTGGCCATGGAAAACGGTTGAGCCTCAAAATGAGCTTTTCTTAGAACTTGCGCGTCTATCGCCAGTTTCTATAAAGTTACTGACAGTAACAATCAAGTAACAATCAAGAACAGATAATTTATGACAAGTCCACGTAATGTTTAACCCCCCATGATGGGATGTTTTGCTAGCATCCCACATTGTACAGCCGATCTAGAGCTGGGTTCCACTCAGGGGTAACTTTTTAACTCCCCCTCCTCACTTAATTAACCCTCCCCCCCCCCCCATGAAAGACAAATAAAGGTGTACGATACCAAGACCATAAAAGGACTTCGACGAACTTCCTCTTTGTTTTCAAGTTCCCATTCGTAGTTCATATTTCGTCCATGCGGAATGTCGTGGTGGGTTTTTCTGGAGCTTTTTTCTGGTAGCTTTAAGCGCTTGACTTCTTGATGACCTTTTTCACTGAAAAGCAAAAAGAAACGAACAGCGTTACCTCTTTTTGAGTTACAAAATCGGCTGCAGTGAGGGCTTGCGAAGGCTCAAATTTGTGATAAATAGCAAAGAAACGACTTAAAAAAGAATGTTATACAGTAGTCCCCCTAAATCCACTGGTGTATAGGAAATATCGCTGAATTTAAGAAGCGCCAGGCATGTAACCTAGTGGCTGCATGGAAGTTTAACCCTTTCCCGTCCAAGGTAAATGCCAAGTTTTTCTAAATTGGCAACTATGAACTGGTTGATCACATGTGATATACCATTTGAAAGGTAATTTCTAGGGTATGCTGTAAATCACACTAACAGGGATGGAGGATGTCTCAGATTAGACTGAGAAGTGTCCAAAATGAAAAAAAAAACGCATAACTTCAAAATAGAATTAGTTTGAGACATTTTCAAAGTAGGGACCGCCTGGCCGGTGAGTAACATATATGTGCAGTTTGAAACGTAGTTTTAGCAGATCCTTGATTACTAAAAATATGCATGCACTGGAGCATTTTCAAGAAATAAATAGCGAATTTTTTTCCTTGACTTACCTGTCTAAAGGCCCAGTAATACGGGCAACATTTTCTTGCAACTTGTCGCGCAACAATGTTGCCGTTGCAAGTTGAGATTGTTTGTTGCGCGTATTACCACCTTCTCGCGCAACAAATTTTCATGTTGCAGAAAGTAAAAGCGACATCTACTTTCTGCAACATGAAAATTTGCTGCGCGAGAAGGTGGTAACACGCGCAACAAACAATCTCAACTTGCAACGGCAACATTGTTGCGCGACAAGTTGCACGAAAGTGTTGCCCGTATTACTGGGCCTTAATTTGTTTAAGAGAGGGTCCACCTGAAAACCATGCAATATTAAAATATGAGTCTACAACGACCATCTCAGATTTTGCTTACATTTTGTGTGGGGTTATATATTGAGGTGATAATAAAGTAGGTAGAATATTATCGCAAAATTCCTAAACGTATGAAAAAAAACAGAGGCCGACGTATTCATGGTCGCTTTTGGGTCGAAAACGACTCGAATTTTCACCTATCTTTATACAAAATTATTTATTAAGAGATTCAACCTTTCCAAACGAGGATAACGGCGTAAGTAATGCTATGAAATGAGATTTCAAAGATACCATCAAAATTATAGATCGTTTTCTGCTTTAGCAGTAAACCTATTTTGAAAATAATGCTTTGCAGGCAATGTGTGACAGTTAAGATTTTAGGGTAAATTTGCCTTTGAATGTCGCCAATGCGGCTCTGATTTGAGGGTTCAATCGGCAATTGTTTTATAGAACATTTATCGAGGAAAAAGTACATGTAAAAAAAAGTCTGTAAATTTTAAACTACGTGTAAGATTTTTTCGGCCAAAAATGTGCTACATGCGAGTGCAGAAAAGAAAGGTTGAAACGATTTTCATAGTAAACATGGACATGCCGCCTGATCACAAGACAACTACAGCTCCAACAAAGTTGTGATGCCATAAATATATGCAGACGTTCATTAATTTGCCACTCACTGCCTTTGCTGTCACACTTTACATCAGTCTTACAGCTTGAAAGGGAGATACACACACAAGCCTTTCGGCATGTTGATCGATCGGCCCCAAGGTTATTCATTCAGATATATCCTCCAGGAAGAAGGCAAAATGTGATCCTTTCTTAAGGCTTGTCTCCTGAATATTGGTTTCAATGTTCATCAACAATTACCAGTATCCATGGCCTACAGATAGGATTGTTTCTTAGACAGTAGAAGTATTGAACCTTCCTTATCCGGCGCCATGTTTTTCTTTAGATTAGTACCCAGTCTCTCACGTCTCGACCGAGGACTCCCTGCGAGCGTCCCAACAAATTTTTATTGACGCGGGAGAAAACAATTGCAAAGTGAATACAATGTAAACAAGAGACAAGTGAATAAATAAATAAATAAATAAATAAATAAATAAATAAATAAATAAATAAATAAATAAATGACAAAAAGTCAGGATCCCATGTCTCCTGTAAAAAATTACAGCAAACTACTAAAGGACTCCCTTGTGCGAGCCACCACTGAAAAGAATACTCAGAGGATATGCAAGGAAATCTACGATATGGTATGATATGGTTTCAATCGTTTCAAGCCCAATGGCAGAAGGAGTCGCGAACAATAATTTATGGAGAATTCTGCTCTATTTTGTACAAAAGGTTAACTTGTAAAATACTGGCTGTAAACTACTTTGATTAGATTCTACGTACATACATCAGGTTTATCAATTCAAGTAAAATCTGTTCACATTTAATGTTTAGTTTATGATAGGGTGACCTACTACACCCCGACAATAAAAACAACAACAAAGACGTACCTAAATCATGCAAGTGAGCAAGAATGTTTAATGCTGGTTTTTGAGGAGCCGCGTAGAATTTTCATCGTGATGTAATATAAAACAACTCATTTTCAGTACCCGCATGTATGTAGGCTCAACAGTCGTAAGGCCGGTAACCTATGTACAGCCACCCCCAAGGAAGGGGGTGGCTAAGGGATTTGTGGTGGCTGTACACAGGCTATAAGGCCGGTAGGTAGTGTAAGTATCTCTCAAACGCGACCTTCATGAGCGAGCTGTAATCGTAATCGCTGGCATTAATTCCCATTGCTCCCTGCGCGCCTCTCTGTTTTACGCTTTCAGTGAGAAAACAAGACATGGTTTATGCATCGTTACATTCATAAACATTACATTCCCCACTGCATTCAAAAAGTGACGTTAGCCTCGTTTTCATCCGTTATTACAGAAAGTGAACGTATGACTTTGTATGATCCTTTCCTGATTCAGCCCACTGCCTCGTCCGTTTGCCTCGAACTTTATTATGGGCAAAATAAAACTGGTGTTTTTACAATGTTAGTTTGTTGTAAATTCTTTGACGCAGGTGGTATCTCTCCGATCGCTCGACTACTGCCTCAACATCTTCTTCCTCAAGACTAACTGCTGCTGCTGGTAACTGGCCAATTTTTTCATTGCTGCTAATTTCGAAAAATAACTGGTGACTTCTTGGGAGGTCAGCCATTCCTCCTTGCCAAACAGGTGATCACCAACTTCGTTTCGTAGAGTACGCATTCGTGTCGCAGCTTCTGCCGGGGTGATCTTCCGACCGGTTTCTTCACCGATCATAAATTGCTCCAAAAGAAAGCTCTTTACTTGTTCAGAAAACCTGTTTCTCCGTCTCGATCTTGCTTGAGCCCATCCCATGACTACTTCACTTTCAATGTCTTCAGAAGACGAGCTTGCCGTTTCAAAATGAGAAGGATTCTCGGGCTTCAAAGAGATACAATGCTTAGCCCATTTGCGTCGAATTTGGTCGTACTGTGACTCTTCATGAAGTTTAAACTGATGGCGTCCGAAGTCAATGTGCCGTTGGAGGTTACGGTTTGTTTTGAAGGCTTTAACACATCCTTCTTCTGGGCAATTAAACCAGTCACAATCTTCTTCCCCTTCCGCAGATGGAGCAACGGGCACAGTTACATGGCGATCATCTTCAGATGGCTGCTTGGACTCTTTCTTCAGCAACTCAGAGAAGTCTCACTTGGTTCACAAAACGGCAGTATGACGTTCACTCTTGTCTCACCCTGTGACCTTCCCATCTTACTTAGCTCCTGCTTTGAAATCCTCGTACCCTCTTCAACCTGGAACGTCTTCCATACAATCATTCCACCATCCTCAGTATACTGAAAGTTGTTCAGCTGTCTAATTCCACTAAACTTGTAAGTGGTAGTTGTCTGTTTCTTTGTGTTAAGTTCAATGACAGCAGCACGGCAGCCCTTAACTCCACCATACAAATCAATGGCTTCCTTTAATTGCTGTGCTGTTATTACATCATGACCTACCGAATAAGCGATCAGATGAACGAAAATAAGACTGTGAAATTCATTTATTCAGACAAGCTTTGTTTACACGGACAAAGACTATCTGCAGAGTATAACAAGGAATTACCTTCGTTGAGGTATCTGGTTACGTGCGCTTTAAGAGGTGCAATCTTTCTGTCGCAGACGTCTTTACCACTGTTTGCCTCGCTGAAGCTGTAGTTTCTTAGAGTCAAGCCTCCTTTTGCGGTAACAACGGGGGCACTGATCAGCAGAGGTGCATTGTGGTAACAGCCAGCGTTGTCGCTCCTCAGGAATATCTCTTTGAGATCAGGGGAGATTTGCACAAGCTGTTGAACCAGGTGATCCAATATTGACAACACTGCAAACCAATCTTGATTGCACTTTTCAAAAATATGAACAAACGTCTGCACCTGTGGAAGAAAAAACCGGCGATACCAACTAATATTGTTATTATGTGGAGACGTTTACGATGCATGTATTGACGGTAAACAATTACTAACTTGTGCTTGCGCTAAGTAGGGACATTGCTAAGAGAACTACACGAACGGTGCCGATAAAGAAAAAACGGTAAATGTCAAGCTCAGTGAAGAAATAAGAAAGAGGGAATATTCAATATGTCACTACCGTGGGACAGAAACTCCTGAGTCTCTGAAGAGAATCCAAACACTGAACTACTGGGAACCTCGTGGCAAGCTTGGTCATATTGCAATACGGTCATTGTGACACGCGTTCTGTATGGGTCTAGCGTCAGCAGTGTAAAAGGGCTGTGCGTAGGAGGTTGCACTCATTACCTCGAACTCAGCTGCCTCATCTTCTGCTCTCGTAACGCAGGCTGAAACAGGCCAACTAATGCCTCTTTTACCAAACCACTCAATCTGAGTCTCGCGGTGGCTTCTTGGGAGCCATTTCATCGCCCAATCCATGACGACTAACACCTGCTGTGCGGTTAGATTATCAAGAATGTCGATTTTGGCCCTTTCCTGGTTGATAGCTCTCACAATATGTGATTTCCACTCCAAGATCTTTTCTCTAGCTCTCTCGGCATCATATGTAAGCTCTTCCTTCTGTTCCTGATAACTAAGAATACAGATGTTGGTTAAATAGAACAGATGGGTAATGAACAAAAAGGAATTTTTGTGTTTATAATTATAATAATAATGATGATAATAATAATGATACTACTACTACTACTACTACTACTACTACTAATAATAATAATAATAATAATAACATTCCAGTTGATCTGTATCTCTATGCGATGTCAGCTCAGTGTCCTAAATTGGAAACCTGACCCATACTGAACGTTGAACTGCCAATATCTCTGCATCCGGCTTAGCTTACCTGTGGGAAATGTCTTTAGATTCTAGTCCAGCAATTAAATCATCAGCAACGTTCTTACAATCTAAGCATCGATCGCACTGCATGGTATGGTCATGGTCACAAGCTGACTGGAACTGAGCATCCTCGGAGGATAAGGCGAAGCGTATACAGTGATCAGCACAGGGACTTTCCTCCAAAACATGAAGTTTGTAATCCGCTTTCAAATATCTTTTAGCTCCTCGAATTCTTTGTTTTACGTTGTCAACCCACTGAAGAGATGATCCTATATGAGAAAAAATGAAAAAAAGAATGCCTCCTGTTATCTTGCACCGCACTTTTAGACAAGCACCCTTCCTACCATTGAGGGTCGAGCGAGAAGAGCACACAAACGCGCGCCACACCTACTCGTGCCACACCTACTCGTTGCGTTTCTACACAGGTGAGTGGGGGGTTTAATATCCATGGATTGTTATTACAGAATGGTGTAAATGAACTAATCGACTCTACCTACCCAGAGAAGCCATTGTTTGTAGAATGCTTTCCATAGTATCAAAAGCCATTGCTCCTTCGCTAGTGACATTGTCAAGACCCGCAAGACTCTTTTTCTTGGAGGCTGCACATATCTGAGATAAATAGAGCAGATGGTAATATGCAGATGGAATTATTAGTAACACGAACATCTTCATTGGGCTGAGCAATTACAAGTTGTAGCTTCATCAGATCGACAGATGTATTACAGTTTGTCGCGGGTTTCTGCGTTACTGCAACCTTTGTAGTAGTCAAGGGTCAGTCAAGACATATCGTAGTTTTTATGTAATTGCTATACTTCATTTTTGGGCGAGTAACCACCTCCCACGCAAAAGGACCGAAAGTGGCATTTTTTGTTATAATAGTAGTCTAGCATCTAATTTAACAAACTAGACGGTGGTTGCGCATCATTTTTTCGTGCATTACAATGTTATTGTGCAAGTGGTTAGACTTTTGCTGTTGAAAATGTTATTTCGAATGCAAAGGAAGCATGTCTATTCTGTTATAAACCTTTACCTTCAAGATAGAAAAAAGCGTTGATCTTCCAAGGGGACGAAAGCCGACTTCACGGCAGTATGACTGGTACAACTTAACCATTCTGGAACTTATTATGGTCCATACCAAATCAGGTATTTCGATGGATTCTCCAGTCGACATCTTCAATTTTCTCGTGCCATATGCCACGTCTTGCTGGTAATGGGGGCTACTAATAAACTCCAGGAAATGGTCAACTTTCTCTCCGTCTAACCGATACCGTATTACTGGCTCTTTCTCTTCAGAAATTCCTTCTCCTACAACCACAGCATGTTTCCTGGCCTGATTGATTCTCCAGGTCGTCAGCCCTGGAACCACCGTTTTTAACTGCGTCTTACTGTAGTGGTGTACAAAGATTGACAGGATCGTCATCTTTGTGTACCATGACGTCGCTACATCGTACAGTGACACCAGTGTCGCCATGACCGTGTTTTCTGGCTCCAATTCTCTAGTTGAAGGGAGTTCTGTAATCACGGCAAGAAGCTCGGCAGACTGCCCAGGTGCAATGCATTCAAGCGCTGATTCAACAACTTCCTTCGACTTTCGCTTTATGTAAGAACGCGTACTTTTTGCAACATCTGAAACTGGCTGATTAAGCTGGAAGCGTACTGGACTTATTTTTACATCGCTCCAACTGGCAATATTCCTATTTAGGGCTTGAAGTCTGCGATTAGGCTGAGGTGTTGGGAGGTAATCTTTTTCATCCAAACACAACAACTGTACTAGTGCCGGCATTGGAGTCACGATGTCCTCATACTGGCTCTCGATTTTAGAGTATTCACCAGGTTGAACCTGTTAAAAAAGATAAGACAAGTCCGTTAGTACTTACGGTCGAGACGAAGTAGATCTCTTAAAAAAGGGTCATACCTGCACGCGCCTTTGTCTTGACAAGGGTGTTGTAAGTTTACCTTCCGCGACGCTGTCATCAAGTTCGTCAGGTTCTGTTGCGGCCTCTTCTGAATCCTTTCAAGAGGTAAACGAGCGGATCCGTTCGGATAGTTCGCAGTTGTTTTTCAGATGTTACTACTATTTTGTCTCTGCTGTCTTTGTTGTTCAGTGTATATCAGTGTTATCAGGAGCAGGATTTGGTTGCATGATAGAGAGCGTCACCATTAAATGGGTAACAGGCAGCTGAAAATTAAAGAATAACGGGGAAACCACGAAAACGTAGCCCGGCATTTGAAAAGAAATATGCTATCATAAGTCTGGGAAATCTTTTTTTTTTCGTAATAACAGAATGAATGTAGAAGAATACTCACATAATTAAAGAGAAACAGACGTTGGGCTAGTTTTTGCGTGTATATAAGTTGTTTGAGTTTATTTAAAAACTTGTGATTGACAAAATTTTACTTTCGTGTCAGAAATCATGCCAACATTACACCTATGTAAACATTCTACTAATTGAATTATGAAATTCAAATTTTAATAGCTTTCGTGTCAGGAAAACGTCACGAATATGATCGTTCTAAAAGGCTAAGCGAGAGAAAACACAAAACATTGTTGCAGCTTAATGACAAGGATTTCAAGAATCTTTCTGGTGATCATCAAAGAACAAACATCATTTGGAAAGTTCAGAATAACGAGTAAATCGTCAGATCAATGTCATAACCACGAATACATTCAACTGTGGGAACTACGAAACTAAACTGCGGACATGCATGAAATACAGAAACCAAGAAAATTTCAATAACGGTCGATTCTGGAGAGCTCAATAACGGGAAAGAGTCAGGACTCTTCTGGCAATGATGCATGGAATATTTTAAAAATTTATTGAATACGCGCGTACGGGGAAAATCCTGACTGGCCGATAATTCCGAGCAACATACACTATATATCAGCTCAAAGTAAACCACATAAAACTCAAACTGAAAGCTGTCAATAAAGTCCTTGAACTCTGTAAGGTGTGGATGATTTTTTTGATAGCGGTTTATAACTTAAACCCGTACCAAATGCAAACGTACACAATCGCCTTTCGTGGGCCTCATTAATTATGACCAATTATCTCCCCCAGACAACTTATGCATAAAGAAATGTTTGCACTTGTAGATCAGAAACATCAACACACAAAGACTTCTTTGCAATCTTTTCGACAGCAACTAAATTTAACAACCAATTTCTTTCCTCGTCCAGCTGTTCCTAACCCGCTGGCCAACGCCAACCTAAACTGAAGACCAGCGAGTCCTAACATGCTCCTGAGTAAACTTTTCCTTCCGACTCCTTCCTGCGTTGTCTTTGCAAATCAAAATCTACGATATTTTCGAGGATCCAAACACTCCGATTAATTCTTCATCCATAGAGACTACGCAAAACTTGGTTAAGAGCCCCTCAAAACTTGTCTATTACACCTCGAAGGATTCTACTTTGAATGGCTTTGTGGGCTTGTTGCCAAAAAGTTAACACACTAACACGACTGTTTACGCCAGGACAGTCCCAATAGTTCTCAGTTGCTATAGCAACTGCGAACTAAAAAGAGGCAATAAATAGTCAGCATCCTAAGGGGCGGTCACTCAGTGAAGATGGCGGTTTATATCCAGGTTCAACGAGGTGATTGAAGTGTTGCTTACAGAGATTCACTTTGCGAAAAATATATTAAAATCTATATCTAAATTTTAATTCAAGACAAGAAACTTCATGCCTGGAAGAAAATCTTTTTCTTTTTTTCATTTATATTTCTTTTTTTCATTCATTCCCCTCTGGAAGAGGATCATTTACTGATTCATTCGTTCATTCATTATCTCTAACCAGTCTCGGTCAAATATACTTCTACCACAGGTAACCAAAGCGTAATATGAGAGTTTGTATGGAGCTGAAATTCGATCGAAAATAATCGGCGGTTTTCCGCCGAAAATACATTAAAATCGAAATAAAGTTTAAAAAAACCTTACCTGTTGTGTGTTTGCTGTGTTTTTATCGCTTTTCCGAGCTTCCGGAGGCCGTTTTGGGCGATTTTCTACTTAACGGTCGATGCGACGGCATGTCACGTACTAAAGAGAGCTAAAGGTCGGAAAATGGGAATTCAAATTTGTCAACCGACATTCGAGGTCCCGATCAAAATACCCGCTAAAAATCGATTCAATCTAAAGTCAGCGCTTTAAAACCACAACACATTTCAAAAAGGATAAATGTCCTACCTTTCTATGTGATTCAATCGTCAATTAGTTTATCTCTCGAAGTACAGCCCTGCATTAAAAACGAACTAACTTTTCGAAATCGCCGCCATCACAGGCTTGTAAGGAAAAGAGGGTCAAAACTAACGGTCCAGCCTGGGACAAAGCGCCAAATTTCGCTCCACCGGGGGACGGCATGAGTGACTTCTGTGTCGCCAAATGCCAAACTCACCCTCTCTCCGGTAAATCAAGTGTTGTACCGCTCAAATTTCGGCGGGAAATCGCGCGGGTCGCATTCAGGTATAAAACTTCACTTACCGGAGAGAGGGTGAGTTTGGCATTTGGCGACATAGAAGTCACTCAAGTCGTCCCCTGGTGGAGCGAAATTTGGCGCTTTGTCCCAGGCTTGACCGTTAGTTTTGACCCTCTTTTCCTTACAAGCCTGTGATGGCGGCGATTTCGAAAAGTTAGTTCGTTTTTAATGCAGGGCTGTACTTCGAGAGATAAACTAATTGACGATTGAATCACATAGAAAGGTAGGACATTTATCCTTTTTGAAATGTGTTGTGGTTTTAAAGCGCTGACTTTAGATTGAATCGATTTTTAGCGGGTATTTTGATCGGGACCTCGAATGTCGGTTGACAAATTTGAATTCCCATTTTCCGACCTTTAGCTCTCTTTAGTACGTGACATGCCGTCGCATCGACCGTTAAGCAGAAAATCGCCCAAAACGGCCTCCGGAAGCTCGGAAAAGCGATAAAAACACAGCAAACACACAACAGGTAAGGTTTTTTAAACTTTATTTCAATTTTAATGTATTTTCGGCGGAAAACCGCCGATTATTTTCGATCGAATTTCAGCTCCATACAAACTCTCATATTACGCTTTGGTTACCTGTGCTTCTACAACCGTTGAACGCGCCTGAAACAGACAGATGCGGTTTCACAGCCTAACTGTGGTTTCTTAAGCAGACTTTCACAGGCTACTAACACAGGCCTATAGCACCGTCTTGGCTCAGAACGGTGCTGTTATCGTGCACTCTCCATTCTTAGTAAGGGACGTCTACATGTTTTCGTCGAAAGTCAGCCTGATAACATCATAGCCGAGGCTAGGATCTAAGTGTTCCCTTTGTTTCGCTGATCGCATTTGGGTAGGGAAGGGAGAGAAGGGAGCGCTAATGGCAGAGAAAAATGGTTCAAAACCAATCAGACTATTGTCCTCGTTATCTATGAGAACAGCCAACATCGCTATATCATCGAACTAGCGACCAGGATACTTCTGCGTAAGGTAAAAATCCCCTAACAGGTTCAATAACAGTACCTGCATATCTGATTCTGTAAACGTCTTCGTGTGGATTCCCAGACATTTCATACATATACCTAATTAGTCAATAAAAGCAATTCAGACGAGTTTGAGGAAAATAACTTCCAAAACAAAAATGAAAAGTAATAGCTAAAATGTGAAACGAACCAAGGGGAAAAAATGACATGGTCTGAGATAGGGAGGCGAGCACTCGAGAGCACGAAGCGCGACAAAGAGTGTGCAGCACCACCAAGTGAGGACAACCGATGGATTCCCCATGGCACGCGGTTGATGGGTGGACGTCACGTTAATGACATGCTAACTGTCTTTAAGCCAATGAAAATTTTCCGTTTTTGGTTGTGGAGAAAAAGGGGAATTCAGGTGCTCCACCGTTTGTTTCTATTTTCCTCACTTCCCTTCACCCTCCGACTCCCTGCTTTCGCGCTCGTCTAACTCATGAGAAAATAGAAGTTCTATGAATAGGCTAGACGTTACCTTGGCCGATCTGGCATAGGATGTTCCATTTGTTGAATATTTCTTCCGACATACGTTTAGCCACCCCTCTAACTGGCTTCTGCTTGCTGTCGTGCAGACGATATTTGCAGGCCTTGCTTGGCCGCCAACCGAGACCGAACTCATCTCTGTGAAGAGGGCAAATGGTCAAAGAATCTCCGTTTTCGTGAAACAAGCCAACTCTGAGAAGACAAAGTTTCCATTCGACATCTATATCCTGGGCCGTCGTTTTGTAGCAGCCACTTAAATGACCAGAAACGTCTTTGGTGCATGTATTTAATGGAACGAGGGTCGTATGTTCTATGTATCGAGCAGATACGCCGCAATCTTTTTTGGAGTAGCCTTTAAAAGAGCAATTAAACGAGGCCATTTTGGTCGCACAGAAATTCTGATTGAAGTTCGATACAAGAAAAATGCACCTGTAGCTGTCAAAGGTCAGACTGTCACGCAATCTTGTATTCCAGGTCCTTTCAGATTTGCGAGAAGACAGATGTTCGCTGCTCGTTTCCATCCGATTGAGAAAGGTTTATAGGCATTATGTGGTTACCTTCCGCTGAAAGAATATGTTTTCTTATCTGAAAAGAATACACCATCTGAAGTATAAAACGGGTCAGTTTTCAAATGACGCAGAAACAAGCAGAATACTTTGATGTGCCGTTGTACGGAGCCCAGTTAGGGCCATGGAAAATTTACGCCCGATTTTTATTTTCTCGACTTTTTTCCCGACTTTTTTCTCGACTTTTTTCTCGACTTTTTTCCCGACTTTTTTCCCGACTTTTTTCCCGACTTTTTTCTCGACTTTTTTCCCGACTTTTTTCCCGACTTTTTTCTCGACTTTTTCCCCGACTTTTTTCCCGACTTTTTTCCCGACTTTTTTCTCGACTTTTTTCTCGACTTTTTTCCCGACTTTTTTCCCGACTTTTTTCCCGACTTTTTTCCCGACTTTTTTCTCGACTTTTTTCCCGACTTTTTTCCTAAGTTAAGCCGCTGACAATTTCACGGGCGAATGCAATAATATCAAAATGGCGGCAACAAGGCTTTCACGGTTTGGAATAGTATTGGTTTTTATGGCGATAATAACGGAATGTGTCGGGGTTCTTCCTCCCTACTTTCCTGCCTTGAGCGACGGTAATGTGGAGCGTGACGAGCTAATCGAACGTTACTTCAGTATTGGACTTGGTTACGACGAAATCTTGCTCTTTTTGGCATTGTTACATAGTATTACTTTAAGTATCCGTCAGCTAAAGCGAATATTGAGATCTCGTGGTCTTAGAAGGAGAGGTAATCGCAGTGATCCTCGACAGGTTTGTCGGGCAGTTGAAGAGGAATTACGTGGCAGTGGCAGTACTATCGGATACAGGCACATGACCCAAAGGCTTGTTGTTAACTACGGGCTTGTTGTTGACAAGGAGACAGTGAGAGAATTATTAAAAATACTAGATCCCGATGGTGTAGCTGCAAGATCAAGACACAGACTCCGGAGAAGGCAGTACAGAACAAAAGGTCCAAATCACCTCTGGCATATTGACGGGTATGACAAGTTAAAACCATTCGGCTTTTGTGTACACGGCGCCATTGATGGCTACAGCCGACGTATTATGTGGTTAGAAGTTGGCCCTTCTAACAACGATCCCTCTATCATAGCTCAGTACTTTGTCGATTGTGTGAGGCAAATCGGAGGAACTCCCAGGATGATACGAGCGGATTGTGGAACAGAGAATGTCTGTGTCGCAGCTCTACAGCGCTTCTTTAGGCGCGATGGGAATGACACGATGGCGGGAGATAAAAGTTTCCTATATGGTAAATCAGTCTCAAACCAACGTATTGAAGCTTGGTGGGGTATACTTAGGAGGGGATGCGCAGACTGGTGGATCCCCTTCTTCAAAGACATGAGGGACTGCGGACTTTACCGTGATGATGATGTGGTGCAAACTGAATGTCTTAAATTTTGTTTCACGCCTGTGATTCGCGATGAGCTACACAAAGTAGCTGTGCTCTGAAATTTGCATAAGATAAGGCCCTCGACCAATGCTGAGTCGCCAAGTGGACGACCTGACATGCTTTACTTTGCACCAGAGGTTACTGGAGGAGAAGACCTCAAGGAACCTGTAGACCTTGAAGATGTCGATGTTGCAGAGGAAAGTTGTTGCCACAGGTCTCCAGAGAGTGGTTGCGTTGATGAGTTTACTCAGTTAGTATCGATTATAATGCAAGAGCAAAACCTGAATATGGCCAAGACCGCTGAAGAAGCGGTCGTGTTGTATTCAATCTTGCTCGAGAGCATTGAAGACCTATTCTAACCGCAGACCCAAATAGTAGAAGAAATACTGCACTGCTATCTCTGTATGTAGCAATTATTCCCCGAGACTGAGGAGAGTAATTGGTTTAGTAAGTAATTAATTAAACACCTCAAAGTATTAATTAAAGTACCACATTAAGTGGATAGCCGGACCTAAGCAGTTAATTTTTTTTTTTGTAAATAGGCAAAATTCAAAGCGCAAAGCAAAGCGGGAAGCAAATATTTTGCTCGGAATTGACTTGCCCAGAACATCCCGAGTTTCAGTAGCCTTTTGTGGTGTTGACTTAATACAGTTGTTGGGAATAAAAATAGCATTTCAGTGATGACTGTTAAATGAATTTTCATGTCTTTCACTATTAAACACGTCCAGTGCAACCCTTTTTTCTTCGGACTATGACGATTTTTACGACAATTGACGCTTTCCATTAACCCTTTGTTTAGATGTTCAGAGTTAAAATTACCAAATTAGGCAGTTGTCAGCTGACCTTTGACCCCATTGAGACACTGTTTTTGTTTCCTTTTACATAGTTTTTCGTAATAATGAACCTCAAACTGAATGCAAAGCAAAGGTTGAAATTGTAGACTAAGGTAAGGGCACCCTTTGTACTGATTGTGCGGTAGAGGACTACTTACATTAACGACAACTTCCTCAAGGTCGCATGGTGTACTGTAGAAGATTGTGAAATCTAAATTTGTGTTATCCTACGTAAACTGAAATGACTGTTTTCCATTTGGTCTGTTGTCTGAAACAAACAAGGACAACAGTTTTCATGTTATAAATAATGATTTTCCTGTATAAATATTGATTTAAATAAAAAAAATAAAAATAATAAATTATGAATAGCAGTTCTTTCGTGTCCATTGTTCTTTTTTGTTTCCCTTCGTTAAGTTTCTTTTCGTCCTTAGTCCGGCTGAGGAAAATTTTTCCTGACAACAATGAGTTGAGTGCCTTTGTATTTTGAGATTACTATTACTGCTTCTTTGAACGACTCCCGTTATTTAGTTGTTGTTTTCAACAGCGACCTCGTTCCCAGTTTTGTGACATTATTACACCGTCTCTACACATATTCGGGCCATGGGTACCTTCAGTAATAACCACGGCAACGCCAACAAAAACGTCCCTCCAGAAAATAAGCCATGCGTAATTATCTCAGCTAGTTCAATTTGTGTAATGTGGCCGAACTATATGGAAGCAACAGCCGATTTCTTTGGTATATGAAATGAATTTGTATACTCAAAACTTGTTTTCACTTAAGCTGTTTCAAGGGCATTTCGGATTTGTTCATAAAGAAAGTGTTCCGGATTCACTGGTGTTTGCTTTTAGTAAGGATCTGAGGACGCAATCTTGTCAACGAACGAACGTATACGGTACCAAAAATATTGCGCTAAAATTGGCTGAAATTGTCTGGAATTCCCTCGAACAGGTGTAAACAGTCTAAAATCTGCAAAAGGAAGAAGAAGGAAAAATGAGTCCCGATTGCCATAAATCCGGAAGAGTGTAACAAGGGCTGATAGATCAAGTGAAATGCTCCCAAAACGACACCCTTCGCTTTTTTCCATATCCAGTCAGTTGCTTTACAATCCTGCCAGCTACGCAGGCTATAGCCTGTTCCTGGTACGCCCTTTCCAGTGATCTGCATTTGCAGTAATGTTACTTCGCGCCTTCTTTCCTCCTTGTCTATCTAAATTAAAGGCTTGAAACAGGCTACGCAGCCTAGCTTTAGGCAAATTCTTGCACACTGAAACTGTAAGTTACGGATTACGAGCGATATACAATATCTGCTAGGTTTTTGGTAAGTCCTGCTTAGGCCAAAATACCGCAGTACATTTGGTAAAGTCGCACACGAGCCAAGGAAGCCCACACAGCCAGAGCTTAACCCAGTCTCTGTAGCATGAAGCAACTGAGAGTATTGCTTCTCACCCCTGGATGGGATGCTAGTCCATCGCGGGGTTACCCCCGGCAGTATGTCGCCGGTACCCAGTGTGGAGTAAAGGTTGTTATCTGAGAAGACAACACGATGGCCGGGTCTCGGTCTCGAGCCCCTGACCTTCAGATCCTAAAGTCCAACGCGCTAACCACTACACCACCGCCCCCTCCCACCAAAAACAATAAATTAAAACAAAATTTCATTCATACAGGTTTGTAAACTTTTATTCGTTTTACCAAACATTACCGGAGGTAACAAAGCCATAAGGAAACTTCTTACGATTTTAAAGTTCTTTTCTCTCCAACTGATAGCACACAAGTTTGCTTGTGAGAGCCGTTGAAAAAATGTTCAAATAACCCACTATATGAATAAGCTCCTTAGAGACATTGTTACAGTAGCTGTTGTTTAGGAAACGAAGAACGACAACAAGAACAACAAGGAGCATAATTTAACGACCACTGATCAATCTATCTTGATGGTTATGCTCCTTTACTTTATAGGAACAAATTTTAACTCAAACTTCTAGCTCTAGTTACACAGATTTGAATGTTTTACAAATTTATTTGTTTACTAAACGCTAAACGGAGATAACATTAAGCCCTATAAAAAACTAGCTGAAACTAGCTGAAATTTCAAGATACTTTCACGCAAAAGTCCCCAGAACAAAGCGGTTAAAACTTGAGCCATGGCTAAGATCCTCTCAACAGACTTGCACCGCTTGGTGTTAGTTCAGGAAAAGACGATTAATAGGAAAATAGGAACGACAAGAACAAGGGCAGCAACAACATAAGTTTCTCGACTGTCATTTGCACTTGACGAGATTGCTTCCTAAGTTGAAACACGAAGCATCATGTCAAGCAATGATGTAATTTACCGGTGTGCGGATTGCCCAAAAATATCATTACTCTTATGTAAAAGCTAATACTGTTAGTTAATGCAGCCGTAATGGAACAGTTCAATCAACTTGAAACAAACGCCATGGGTTTTGTAGTCTCCCTTTGAATGGTTCATTTCTAGGAGCCTTTTGGTTTCGTTTCTGCTTTAGATTACTGTACTCTACTCCAATTGCGCTATTACTATACACAGATTAGTAAATGGCGTTCTTCATAAGCTGTGCAGTGACTAACCGTGACAACCTTCTTAATTTCATACAAACCTTGCCAGAACTTTCCCACGTTTTCTCTTAACAGTGAAATATACTTTTCCGTCACTTTTTTCTATCTCTTATTACTTACGCGGGTGGTACAAATTAAAAAAATAACACTTTCCCTCTGTTTCAGCTACAACCTGAGGAAAGGTACGCCATGGTTTGGTAAATGTTCACTGCTTGTCACCCATTATAACAGAAACATAACAGAAATCGGACATAATAAGAGAACAGTTTACTTATACGCCGCAAAGAGCAGTGTTTACAAAAGAATGACTGTCAGCTCCTTAAAGTGATGTGAACCGCCATGATTCTGGGGAAAGCAGTGTGTTTGCCATTTGCACTCTGAAATCAGTATAACCAGTGTATCCGCCATCGGGAAGGTCAATGATCGCAGAGCAGGTGTGAATAAAAACCATGGGGACGGTTCCAGCATGTGTGTGAAATACGACCTTGACATTCTTCACCACTGGCAAACAGCTCCCCGTTACGTATCGGAGGAACAACTGCAACTCCTTGGGCGACAGACTTCTGATGTATTGCTTAAGAAACTGGAGAACCTGCGATTGTGGCTTAGTAAGCACCATTTCATCCACCTGAATCATCCCGAGTAACTTTGAAGTGGTGAGCTTCATTCTGTCGTAGAGTTCATCTACATCTTCTTTACGAAAATCTCCCCACAGCTCCTTACAGCTTCCTGCTAACATCCCAGTCCTAATTTCATTTATTGCAACGGACGGCTTGGCTATCAGTTCAGTTTTGGCAACGTTCGCCAAAATCTGCTTAAGTGAGGCTGGTGTTGGGTTCTGCACTACCCCATATTCTGAAAGGAACTCACAAAGGAATTCAGCCGTCTCGTTTGGAAAGACATCTATCAATAATGATTTCGCAAGTGCACTTTCCAAACGCATACGATCGTACTGGAATACGTGCTCCAAGAAACCAGAGATATAGTCGTCTACAGACAGGGCATTCTTCCCAACCAGCAAGGCAGTTGCGAACACTTTACTTATGGCAGTCGGGAATATGCCAGTCAATAAGTAACAGTGACTGACAACTCTTCCTATGGCTTGGTAGTGGTTATCTTGGATGTCGGGGCCAATTCTTGGGACGAAGGTGCTCTTTCCCTCAAAGAACTTCTCAAACGCTCTTTCCCAGAACGTAGAATACACCTCCCTTTTTAAGCCATCCATGTCAAGTCCTTGCTCGCCTTCAAGAGTGAACGTTACCATCGAGGAAACAACTTCAGGCGATGTTTCGTATAATTGTACAATACTCTCCAATATTCCCTCTCTTGAAAGATGGATTTTTCGCGTATCCTGTAATTCATCCCTGAGTCTTTCAATCCTCTCTGTATGGGTCTATTTGAAAAGTAAATAAATAAATAAATTAATATATTATTTGATTAATTAATTAAAATGAATAAATAAATAAATAAATAAATAAATAAAGAAGGCAAAAATGAGTGACTATTCATGTAATCAATTTGTCTAAATTTTTATAATCTTAGACCCAGCTGTGCGAAGAAACTATAAAAACCAGTGTATGCCTTTTGGTTGCAAAGAAATCATAACATGTCTTAAAGTAAAGCTAATGCCACAAGATCCTTGTGGCAAGAATCACCTTGGAGGTTAGCATAGCTTCTCATTGCTTCACCAACAATAACTGAGGTGAAATTATCCTTAAGGTGCCTCCAAATACAAAGGTACTTTTGCGCGCTTGATGACTATGTGGGAAAAGATCCCAGCAAAAGGTGTATTGGCATCCAAAAAGAAAACTGGGGGTGCCATGCACTTTTCAGAGATAATTGAGCAACAACAATTTTAAAAAGTTTCAAATACTTAACAACACAGGACCTTATTTCCAGATAGATGCTTAATTGTCTCTGTAAAATTCCCGGTTCCCCAAACTTTTCTTTTTTGAATACTATAAGACCTTAGCCTGTGAGGAAACTCTCGGCAGGTGCCCGGGAGGGCTTTTCCCTCCCCACCCCTCGCCCCCCCCCCCGAGAACTTGCTTGTAGGTTAATAAGGCCTTGCTTAGCCCTGCATAGTCATAACTTGCGCTAAAGTATCTACCTGCCTGTCTCCCTATGTACCTGACGACCCTATGTACCTAGCTAGCTACTTATGTACTCACCTACCACTTACCTTCTGACCGACGGACTGATTGACTTACCTACTAACTGACTGGCTGACTGACTGACTCACTGACTGAGTTATATGCACTGACTTAGTGACGTAAATGCATTGACTGACTCCAGATGTAAGTAGATTATATTTTGGACTGGAAAGGCCACCAGGTTTCTTGTTTAGACCTTGACTGTAGGATCTAGTTTGCGCGTATTGCAGGCCTGCATTTTGTATTCCCATGATTCTCTTTGGGCGGTTTTCACCATGTGCGTGGGTAAACATTTTCCACTTGGGTTGTTTATGTTTCCCTATTTTGGAGATAGTTTTTCCTTCATATAGATGTACAACTGTATGAGGTACCTAAGTTGTTTTGTATTTGTTTATTTTGCATTTATTTCGATTTATTTCGTTTCAGTGCTATTTAGTTACCGCTATTTTCGTTTTTGTTTTCGAACCGCGCGATTATGTTTATTTATTGGACCGTGTGTCTTAAACACATTCAGTTTGGAATAATTCTGGGAATAAAATATTTTCTATAAGCTATTTGTAGCTTATATTGACAGTTACCTCGTCGCCCTCCAACAACTGCGTTGGTGGATGGTGAGAAAGGGGATAGACTTCAAAGCACATTTCTGATTCATCTGGGTAGACTTCAGATCCCCACATGGACCTGAGGGATAAATTTTGGCATGTTACAAATTAAATTAATATGCTTTATAGATGGGCCCTTACCCAAACAGAATGATACACGTGGGCAAATATAACAAACCAAACCAATAAAAAACTTCATTCTGTTTCCACTCCCACATTTAATTACCACACTGACCACAAATAGCTCCAAAATCAGCCTTTAACATTTCCTACATTTTGTCCAACATATTTTGTCAAAGAGATGATTTGGAGTCAGACAGAGTTTCCGGAGATTATGCAAAATTGAATAGCTGAAACCTTTCCACTCCTCACTTTGCACAGGAAAATGAGCTGATGTTGAAAAAAGTGAAATTTTTTGTCTGCAGTGCCTACCTTAAAGGAACTTACCCCGTGGTATCTGTATCAGGTATATCCTGTGGTTCATGAGGATTTTCATCAAGCTCGTGACAAGCAAGGTCTGGCACAGTGTCGGAGGTACTGTCATGTGGTTTTCCAAACCCTTTAAACTCTACCTCATCATCTGAAAGTGACAAGCAAGGTGTTCCATCATCAGAAGGAACCATGTTCAGAGTCACTGGATCGGCCAGTACACTGCTAGGGTGCTGTGCAACCCCAGATGGATCACACAGTTTGAAGTCTTCAGGTTCAGTGGCAAGTGAGCCAGCCCAGTCATACACCGAAGACATGTGACAGGGACGAAGAAAGAATCTTGTCTGCAGCCCTGCTATTTGATGCCGCACTCTAACTGCCACAGCATTAACAGTGTCAGAAGGCTCTGGTGGCACTCTGGCCAGTCTGGCTTTCCTTACTTCCTCTTTCTGTACCTCGTTATTTAACTTCTCTTTGAGGGCATCCTCCCTGGTCTGTTTCTTGGCCCTATCAATTTTCAACGACTCTTCATAGGCTTGGTTTTGTTCTGTCAAAATAGATCTTCTTTCTTCTGTACAGCCAATCAAGGAACTACCTGCTGTCATCACAACCATTTTCCGTAGCATCTGTTGTCATCTCCATTACTTTGGATCGTAGATAAATACGAACAGTTTTTGCTTTGTGAGTGTGAATGTAGCTCTGCAAAGTGAAGGGCACTTTCTCCTTTTGTGTTCTGATGGAGGAATGGATTGCCTCATCCTTGAAGTTGGCAAGGTCAAACTCCATATCCTCCATGTTCCCATATAGAGACTCTCCATCTGGGAAAAACAATTCCTTAGCAGCTTTCATTACATCCCATCTGTTTGAGGAAAGAGGCATGTCTATCATTCTGCTTCCTCCTCCCTTTGCCAAAGGAACAAGGACAAACTTGTGTTCCTTTTCACTAAAATGCTTCCATCCAATTTGGATCTTTTTGGATTTGGATTTCTCTGAGATGTCACTAGGGCTACTACTTTGCAGTGGTGGTTTCTTCACCTTCTTACGCAAGAAAAAGGCCTCTAAATACGACCTTTTTTGTTCTCTTGTATGTTCTGCCTCCTTTTCATGTACTCTCTCCACTTCCTTTGTACAGAATCCTCTTAAACTCAGTCTATCACCAACTTTGGATAGGCCCAAGTCCTCTAGCAGGTTATCTGATGCTATAATAATAGCAGAGATATCCATCTGGTGAAAGATGTCACACAGGATATCAATCAGTGCTAAGGCCCTGTTTGCATAGAGATAGGGTGACCATGTAATTGCTTAAGGTAGGGTCACCCACCCCAAAATGACTTTGCACACTTACAAATGGGGATATTTTTGGTGCTATATGCTCACCAGGTTAAATCAGCGGAATTGGGAATTCAGCAATAGCAGTTTGGAAGCAAATTTAAGAATGCACTATCAAAAGTGAGTCAAAAGCCAAAGATCAATCAAGGATCAGAGACGAGAAAACAAAGTCATCAGTTCAGGCAAAAAACTGCTTACAATCAAAATCACTGCTGCGAATTCCACAGAAATGAGCATGTGTGGCAGAAATAATAATATTATGTAACATTCAGTTGACTTCAAGTCCTACTGCGAGATGTTTTCAGTTCCAAGGCCTTAACCCTATTCAGTCTACAGGGTCAAAGGAAACATTTTTAAATGTAAATTCTAACTTAATCCTCAAAATTTCATTGTCACAGCCTCAATACTCAAAAAGTGCCCCCACCCCCACCAGGCCAGGCTGAATAAGCATGAATAGGCAAGATGGCCCTATAGGGATGACCCTTTGCAGATAAATGAGGGTTACCTTTTTCTCTTGTAGTAGGGTGGTACTTTTGGTAGGGCCACCCTCCTTCCACATAAACAAAGCTTAATAATATAATAACCTATCTAATAATAGCCATCTTGTTTGCTGTTTTTATCTTAGGTTATGGCCCACATAATACCAGGTTATAAGATACATGATAAGCTTTATTTTGGAAACTTTACTGCAGTTGTTAAAAGGAAAACAACAATATAAAACCGTACCTTTTCAGCTTGAAATCTAGCAATTGTCTCTTCTCCGACATCCCTTTGTCTTAAAAATTGGCAGACCTATGTTAAAAATATAACATTCTATGAAAAACAACCTGTTAAGTCATTTTGTTCCAGGAAAACCGTTTACAATAAACTCATAACTGGAAAATGAACCGTGCCATTATTTCGGTTTTATTTAAAAACCTTCCTCAGGGTTAAAAATATAAGAAGTACAGCTAAAGCATGGCTATTCAAACACAGAGCATTAAACAATCAGTAGGTTTCCACAACAGTCTGTGTCATTTAAACACTTGATTTAATATTTTATCAGCCATATTTTTGAAGTCAGTCTGATACAGGATTAGATCAAACTAGACTTTGAAGAAAAAAATCCACAAAACATCGGTGGTGCTGTGGTTGTAATTCTTCATGTAGTGATTTTTCATGAAAAAGCTTTAGACATCCAGTGGGGTTACTTCTATTGTCTGCATGAATGTACAGATAATTCTGTCATTTAGAACAAGCGGAAGACCTTCGCAGGCACTCCACTTTTTGCAGTCCATCCGGATTGGAACAAAAATTACTGTTCCATTAACACGAAATGTCCATTTTTGCTGCACACACCACAAACTCGTCTTAGTAATTAAGTTAGCCTACAAACAGTGATGTAGACTCGATGGTTTTGTACTCTAATTAATTCTTCCGCAAAGCAACAGGTAGCTGCTATTTAAACAAAGTCAAAATCACTTCCGCTGCTCCACATAATTTCACTTTCCTTGGCAAAGTTGTCTCCATGAGTTTGGCTAATCTGTCCCATCGCGCGATCCACAAGTTTTAGATTTTAAACCAGTCAGATTGTAAATTTGGAAATGAAATTGACGTTCTTCGCTTGTATTGAGATAGCCTAGTCTCCATTTGACAGGGAAAGTATCTGGAATTTCAAACCGAGAATTTTTGGCTAAATGGAAAGTTTCGTTTCGCAGCTAATGCATGCCCGTAATGCGCCGATCAATTCGAAACTTCAACATCCCCCCCCCCGGGCATACCCCGGGCATTTGACTGTGCATCGTGCCCAGGGAGGGGGGAATTTGAACGTTGCGTTGGAAGGGTGGGGAGTTTGAACCAGATTTATCTCTTGTCCTGACGTAATACGCCCGTGAGTTTTTTCGGTTTTTGCAGGGTTTGACGGATTTACAAGATAGAATTTCGCCTTTGTTAACTTTCAAAAGGGTCTTAAAAAGAAGTTTGAAGGTGTCATTACGGCATCTCTCTCTTTGAAAAGTGTGAACAGTGTTGATTGAAGACTAAATTTGCCTTTGAGGAGAGGTAGTTCAGTACTAATTGGTGGGGCATTTGAACGACTTTCTTGCCCCGAGGGGAGGGAATTTGAACAAGACAATCTTCAAAAGTTCAAATGCCCGGGGCTTGCCCGAGGGGGGGATGTTGAACTTTCGAATTGATCGGCGCATAACACATCGAAGCGTGCCGTTATGAACATGTAAACAATAAACAGCTAAGGAAATCATCATGCCTATTTCACGATCAAAACGGCAGCTAAGAGAAGCTGGATTAACTTATTTGATTTACGGTTATCTCACCTTCTCCAGCGACGAGATCGACGGCCCGGAAGGAGATGTGGACTCCGCCATGCTTCCAGGAGGTGAAACTTGAATCCACGAAGTTTCAGCGGTAACAAAAAGTCGGGGAAAAAGTCGGGAAAAAAGTCGAGGAAAAAGTCGGGAAAAAAGTCGAGAAAAAAGTCGGGAAAAAAGTCGAGAAAAAAGTCGGGAAAATAAAAATCGGGCGTAAATTTTCCATGGCCCTAACTGGGCTCCGTAGCCGTTGTCAGCTCGTTCGATCACATCTGTTCAGCAAAATAACCATGGCGTGATAAAGCCGCGGCTACACGAGCGATTTTTTGCTTGCGATGGTGATGCGATTTTTTTGAAATTGTCGCGTCGCCAGCGCGCGGCGAAATCGCCTGTGTAGCCACCCTCTGACGAAGTCCGTGATTTAGTCGCAAAAAATTCAACTCATTGAATTTCTCGCGATTTTTTTCTGCGATTTTTTCATCTGTCGCATCACCTGTGCGAGGGTGGCTACACATGCGATTTTCTCCGCGCGCTGGTGACGCCACAATTTTCAAAAAAATCGCATCACCATCGCAAGCAAAAAATCGCTCGTGTAGCCGCGGCTTAAGTGCCACGAAAGCCAAACAATATACGATAACCAACCTTCAAAGGAAGTGTCTTTTTAATGGCAAGAAGTTCTTTAGGTGGACAACTTGTCTCAACGGATATCAACAGTAAGTCGGTATGTTGTTTGTTTTCGTTCACGTTGGCTATATGCTTCTGGTTATGTTAAATTGCGAAGCTACGCTACCAAAATTTTGGCAAGAGAAACGAACTGTTGCTGCAAAATATGTTTTTAATGACTTTGACATTATTGTTTGAGAAAATTCTATTTTCTTACGTTAAACTTCAACTGATAAGGATTTTCATGTTGAGCTCATTTGCCTATCGAAATGGGATTATGGACATTTATTGGTGAAGATACTGTCAACCAACCTAAACTTTACAGAGTTTTTATTTGTGAAAAAGAAAGGCCATTTCTTTGACATTATTTGTTTGAGAAAATTATATTTTCTTACATTAAGCTTCAACGGATGAGGATTTTCATGTTGAGCTCATTTGCATATCGAAATGGCATTATGGACATTTATTGATGAAGATACTGTCAACCAACCTAAACTTTACAGAGTTTTTATTTGTGAAAAAGAATGACTATTTCTTTGGCAATCTAATGACAGTTTCAACTGGATTGAGATAGCGCCGCATCTCCACAAATAGCGACTATGAAGACCCCACTTCACGGGCGTAAATTCAATAACGTGAATTGATATTTGAATTCTAGACAAACGAATTAACCGACAACAGTTTACTGTACACTGTTCTTTTGTTAAGGGTTAGAACTACTGTCAGTAGATATGACATTTCGTTTCTTCCCATATTGTGCTTGTACGAGGTGATCAAATTTGGGGTAAATTTTGCCTCAAATTTGAGCACATTTGTTGATGTGACAGTTTGATTGACATTTCTCCTAAACAATAGACAATTCAGCCAAACTGTTCCACAGGGTATAGGTATACTAGTGAAGTTGCACATGTGTGCCAAATTTGAGGGAAATCGGAGAGACGCATTGTAGACCCGTTTGCATGGTTCTCACATGGACCCTCTCTTAAATTAAAAGAAAAGAAAAAGTGCTAAAAAAATTGGGTGTCAGTAAAACGCGGGGTCGGGGTCCATTGTTCTTTTGTTTCGTTTTCGGTTTTATGTTTTGGTTAGGGCAAGACAACAGAAAACGAAACAAAAGAACAATGGACCCCGACCCCGACCCCGACCCCGCGTTTTACTGACACCCAAAAAAATTACACAAAAAAATAAATAAATAACCGAAACCTTTGTTTGTCCGTTATCTGTAAGCTCAAATTAGCCTCATAATTTCCTTTTCCGTTCTTATAAATTAAACTCTTTTTATTACACTTCAAGGGCTCGTAGAGCTCTGTGAGTAACTCACAAAAGCTAAGGAGAAGTTGATTTTAGGATTTTCTGGTAAACAAATCAGTGATTGCAGAAACACTTCTAGTAATTTGAATTAAACACGAGTGAAGGTTTCCTCGCAAAGCCTCAAACGAACAACCAAATAAAAAAGGCCTCGACGAAATATTGTTGATACTCAGTACGTAAACAAACACCCTTGTGTAATATTAAAATTCTCCTAGCTACTATAGTACCATACGGATCAACAAAGAACAACCACAATTCACTTTGTTTGGCACAATGAGAGATTTATTCCGTGAAATGACAAAACAAATGAGAAAGACTACAAGATCACTCCACAAACAAACTTCTCGACCCGAAAGCGGGTGGGTAGGGAGGGAAAATAAAGAAACTTAACAGTACAGCTACGTAGGACTAACAAACTTGTCATAGAGCGAACAAAACATGCGATGTTAATAGATTATATGAGAATTGTGTGACAGCGTCGAATTAAACATTTTAAGCGGAGCTCAAAATAAACCAATAAAACTTCGTCAAAAACACGAAGCTACGAATTCATCTGAAAAAAAATTCAACAAATTGAATAAACCATTTTTTTTTCGAGGTGCAAATGTTTTGCTGGTTGTGTTATCCCTGCAAATGAATCTTTTAGAGCTGTTGAACAAACAAAGAAACTTGCGCGGCCTAGCAGACCAAATTTTAACAAGCTTGAAAGTAACTCTGACGTAAAATTAAGTCTGTGCTGAATTATTGTTAATCTTATTAAATCAAAACGAGTTGAAAATAAATTATTTTACCTGTTATACGCCAGATTTGTTGTCAACAGCCCAGTTCTTCATGAACTTTTCTCCCGAGAGCAGTCACGAGTAAAGTTATCGTTTGTCTTCTTCAAGGAACACTTTGCACGCACAAGTCAGAGTTCTTACCTGATCCCCTCTGGTATGGCACCACAGGCCTACCATCCTTTGTTTGTGTGTTGCAGGCTTTTAAATGGGTGTGTCAGTTATAAAATTAACGTTTCTGACGGACCAATTACAACATCATCAAACAAACGAAACAAAAACATGAAAGAAAAGTTTATCAACAACATATTTTATATATACTTCGTTTATGTCAGAATCCCTATACTTTCCTTCAAGGAATGTAATCCTAAGTCGACCTTAATTTGCACTTCTCAGTGCGTGGTTTCTTGTCAGATATTTTTCCACTAAAGCTGTACGGGCGGTTAATCAAGTGTCATATGGGAATGTGCAGATCTCTCCAATGTCTTTTTGGCTTCCAAATTATTCAAATATGTTATTTCTGAGTTATTTTGGCCTCTTTCAGAGCGATGCTTGGTGCTTATCCTTTTGAGGCTAAAGATATTCGGACATGGCCTACTGACCCAACATTGAGCATGTCAGTAATGGCATCTGGTGCCATAAAACTCTCTTGAGTGGGAGAAAGAGCAAGAGAGGGTCCATGCTAACTGGGATTAAACCTCAACCAAGTGTTTCATTTCCCTTTTTTAATAGCACTTCCACTGCAGCTACCATTTGAAAGCAGTCAAAGTAAACAAGAAGACATAAGGAATTTACTGAAATCTACACAAGGACATGAATTCAAAGTTTGTGCAATTATCCTGGGCAGGCCTATTTGGTCGAGGCAGCAACTACAGTAATTAGCGTTATCTTTGAACAGGTAGTTAAATAACTAATTAACAAACGTTTTTCTTAAGGTTTTCTTAATCTTTCTGTCAGAAAGTGATCGCTCCAAAACAACACACAGAAGGATGGTGTCGCGAAGGGCGTCAACAGAGATGGTCAGTTACCTGAACCCTTTCTCCCCTGAAGTCACTGAGTGATGCAATGGTTCCATTTTTTTGTGTGAACGAATCTCTAATGTCATGTTACCATTCAAACGAGTTCTTTTAAACATTACATTCCTTTTGGTGCTGTGTAGTATACACATACACTTGGTGGTTCTAAAGTTGTGTCTTCGAATACAAGTGTGACTATTCAATTGAAAACTATTTAGCATAACTTTACAATGAAGATAGTTTGGTTACCAAACTTTTTTGTAAAGTGGAAAGTCTGCCAAGTTATTTGCTGTGGCACCTTTAGGAGGCAGTCAGGCTTCTGCAGTGCCACATGCCATACCACTGACACTCACACAAAGTATTTAATCAGTGAAAACATTTTGACATCTTTTTGAAAACTTTTTTTATCACTTCTATATTTTCTATTTACCACTCAATCTTAAGAACTACGAGAGAAGAATTTGTGAGCATGAATATAAAATTTTTCCCCTCTGCCTCTTACAGTTCTTTTGTTTCAATATTTATTGTCTTCACTGCCATCCATCATAATTATTTTGACAACCAAATGACCATGAAAGACAAAGTGAATTGAAATCCACCATTTACAGCACGTCACCATCACCTCTTGAACAAGTTGAACCAGAATTTGCTATTTTTTTCAGACTTCCCTTATGATGATTGTCAGTAGTGAAAAAAAAAATGTTGCTGAAGTCTTAAACATTAAAATTCACACATTATTAAAAGGAACAATAAACTTTGAGGTGATTTTTTTGTTAATCAGAGTCAAAATCATCCTTATCAGAAGGCACGTCTGAAATGGTCTTGGAGTCATTTCTTTTCGCACTTGCTTTCCTTTTCTTGGTTTCAAAGGGGTCCAGGGAAGTTTCGTATTTTTCAGCTTTCTTTATTGTCCTTCTAACTTTCCTCCGCTCCACTAAAACAAACAAGAAATAAAGTTAACGGCTTAATAAAAGGTGAAGTCCATCCCTGAGTGGTTTTCTGATCTTACTAAAAAATTTTAATTTTTCTTATAATATACAGGTCCAGCACTGTTGCTGAGCACTGCCAGGTGTGAGACAACTTCGTACAAGAATAAAATAATGTTTAACTGTTCAATCCTTTCAAATCAAGAAAGGTTGTACATAAATATCAAAGAAACCACAAACAAATCAAGAAAATAGATTTTAATAAAATTCCTTAAACAGTAAGACTATTAAATATGTATTACTCGGGGCCCTTGTTTGAATCAGAATTGAGTTCCAGTTACATGAAATTATAGTCCTTGGAAAGAAACTGTACAGGAACAAGCTACGTGACATGTGCCTGCCTGGAAAAAAGTGTTACTGGAATAGTTCCTTATTGTCATGTGCACTGAATGTTGAAAGCAGATCAGAAAAGGCAAAGCAATAAAATTATGTACAGCAGAATGAAATACACACAAACATTGAATTTGCCTTCTGACTTTAAGTGGTTTCTAAGTATTACATGTATTACTAAGTGGCTCTAACTATACCTGGTGTTTTACAATGCTGAAGTAACTGTAACAACTGGTCTTTATTGTGATGTATTAGGAATCTCTGACAGGAGCGCAGTGTCCCTGTGGAGAGCCAGAATGTGAATGACTAAAACTAAGCTTTAGTACATCATGCTAGCATTTTTGGTGTACTATGCTAGGTAAACGATTTAACAATAATGCTAGCATTTTACTGCCATTTTTGTCTGATACTTAAACCATATCAGATAAATGCAAACTTAAAGAAAATAACTAAAACAGAATCAGTTCTATTGATTAGTTCTAACCTACATAGGACTGTGTCGAGGAGGGTACAATAACAAATGATACCCCTACAACAGTTGTTAGTTTAATGTCCATGTGAATGACTTGATTAGTGACTTGAGAAACATTTATTCACATGTCTAATTATGTAGAAGCCTTTGATGTGAATTTGATCCACTCAACTGAATGAGGCATAAGGTTCATCCAGGCCAGAGCTTAACGCCAGTTTTTGTGGCATGAAGAAACTTGGAGCATCACAACTCCCCCCTCTATGGCATCCTAGTCCATCGCAGGGTTACCCCCCAGCTTTTGTGTTAGGATTCCCTAACAGTTAGCCAGTATACATTTATACACCTGGGTAGAGAGAGAAAATATGGCGTAAAGTTTCTTGTCTAAGGAAACAACATGATGCAATGCAGAGACCAATTAGCCTCCAACCACTGCCCCTGTGATCTTGCGATCGTCAGATCGAAAGTCCCATGCTATAACTAAAAGATTACCATGCCAAGCATTATACTGAGACAACCACTATACTGGAAAAATTAAAGCAGTTAGCAAAAGCATTATTCTGGTGAAGAAAGCATATAATTTGTACAAAAGCCTACCCAAAACTGTATGAACAGTATAATACATTAAAACCATGTCAGCTTGTAATTAGAATGATTATCACCTCCAACATGAAGCACTCGGCACATGCATAGTCTCTTCTTGAACTTCCTGATAAAAGTGATTGCAGACCAAACCATTCTGTAGTAATCCCTACCACAGGCTACGAAGGCCACTCCAGTAAGTGGGTTCACATACTTCACTAAAGTTGACACAACAATAAACAATCAATGTCAATTATAACTGTTATGGAAGAGAGAAATGAAATGCAGTGTCATACAAATTATTCCAAACTGTTAATAATTTGCCCTCAGCTTTTTAAGTTTTTAAGTTTGATTATTTGCGTAATAAATGGCTGTTACTTGTAGTGCCTCTAGTGAAATTGTGATTTACACATGAATTTGGCTCTTGTACAAGATTTTTAGCCAATTCAAACATTACTCTTACTCTATATTCCTATCTTTTTCAAAACTTAACCTTGTAGCAGATTGCCTTTGGGGCTGTACATTAAAGAAAAACACCTGCACCATAAAAACTTAAATCTTACTTAGACATTTCATCTTACCTCAGCACCAGAACAACTTCTTATGTAGTTGCTCAGCCATTGTTCTGGTCTTGATTAAGTAGGAGCTTAGTTTTTTTTTCAGAGTAAGGAATAAAGGGTGTGCCCTTGATCATGTATTTGTAATTTTGTTCAGGTACAGGAAGACCACCCTCTGTTTGTGTGGTGTATTTACTGTTACCTGAGACTTAATTTTGAGGCGATTCAATTGGTTGAGATTTTTGTTTGACTAGTACAGATATTTAAGTATTCTTTACCTTTATGGTTCAATTACGTTTAAATAAAATATTAACTGAGTCACGAGTGGTGCTTTTTTATTTGCAGTAAACACACCACATGAACAGAGGGTGGTCTGCCTGTGGTTGAAGAGGAACCTGATATTCTTGGGAAGAGGTGTAGAAAGAAGTGCAGCGAAAAATGGAACATCCCTATAAATACTGCTACCTTTCAAAGAGCGAGCGAGACAAGCCCTCCCGTAATCCCCATGGGCTTCTTGCACTGCGCTCTTCACTGTCTCGTAGACACATTTACTTGTAATGCTGTCATCAACTTTGTTATCTTCAAATGAAATTTCCACTAACAAATACCTACATGATCAAAGATTTCAACACAGAAATTTGAGTTATTGTTGCATATGTCAACAGTGACATAATACTTCACTGATTTGTTGGGGAGGAAAGATAACTGGGTCGCAGGATAGCGTGATCAACCTGTCTGTCTGATTGCGTGTGTACAGGACTAACCTCTTTTTATATCTGACCATGATTCTTCTCCGTCAGAAACATCGTAGTAGACAAAGAAAAGCTCTTCAATTGGAACTCTTCCGCTTCAAGAACTGCGTAACAAGTTAGAAGAAAACTCAAGCAAGAATCAAGGTCTTCAACTGCAATTATCGACAGGCGTTCCAAGCTGACTTTGTAACCGCGCTTGTCGCGAGCAAGCGGAAAAAGCACGTTGTGTAAGAACAAGATGGCGGCTGCAGAATGGAGAAGAGCAATGTTGTGTTTATTTCCAAGAATGCTCTTTTTTGTAATCTTTTTGTCCTTTCAAGCAGACGGTAAGCAGTATGAATCTTGTTACTCTTATAGTTTGTAGTAAAGCTAACACGCGTCGATCGAATGACTGCGTACGAATAGGCCTGGGCAACTGTATCGACTACGGGACGTTCTGTTCGTTCGTAAAACTTTTGGAGGCATGCGCAATTCAAGAGAAGTTTTCTAAAATGTGCCTCAGTAGGCATTAACCTTCTTCTATGGCGAACACATGCATCTGATTGGCTGAATCATTGTTTTCTTTCCGCTGATAGAAAACGAATGCCGTGCATATACTGCCTTGGAACGTGAAAATTTCTTTTGATTTTATGCAAATACGACCTAATGCATCGGCTCAATTCCAGCAGTGCCCCCTGCCCCCCCCCCCCCCCCTCCTCAGGCAGGCATAAGTGGAGCATTTTTCCTCATTGTCCGTCCCCGGGTCCAGGTATTAGTCTTCCCTGGGGCATTCGACAGTCTCGTGATTGTCACATCATAGCACTGTCACTTCCTTTCAGTGCTAAGTTCATCGTCTAAGGGGCGTTTTTCTCATTGTCTGTCCCAGGGTCTGGGCATTAGTCTACCCCGGGGCATTCGACAGTCTTGCGATTAATTGTCACGTCATAGCACTATCACTTCCTTTCAGTGATAAGTTCATTGTCTAAGGGGGACAAAATGAGACGTTAGATCCACAGAGTTTAGTTAAGCTTAATTTAGCTTTGATTAGAATGAAGGTAAGCCCAAAAACTAAGACTATGACCATCTAAAGTGAATCGCATAGATCTATAATTTTTATAAGAATTGTGTTCCACTCTTGGTGGCTGAACAGGAGCTTTACCATGCGACAGAGATAAAACCCAGCTGAAAGGTCACTGAAGAAAACAACTAACTTGTCTTTTTAGCACAATCATTTAAGCCTGGTAGAGAACCTACCTGGCAGGACAGACTTATAGACTGGTGGATGTCTGTAAGAGTGTTTGGAGCAAGCCTCATCATTGGAGGAGTAGGCTTGTCTTGGTTGATTGTCCAGTTAAGAGGAAAACAGCAACCTGCTAACTTAGGACACAGAGACAGGAGACCAAGGAAGGTAAAGGATTCAACATGACCATAGATCACTACTGAAATTTAATTATTGAAAATAATAATAATTATCCAGCAGTTAAGTATCAGAAGATCAGAGGTTCCATGGTGCGAGGCCAGGCTAGTTTCTGCATTGTCATGCTAATTTCCTAGACAAGAAACTTTGCTTCACTTGTCTCTTTCTACTTAGATGTATTGAACAAATAAATTGCATTTGGCCATGTGTGTGTACTCTGGCAACACACAGGTATGCCAAAACTTGGTAAGAACAAAGAAGTATGCTACAAGCTACAAGCGAGTAGAGTGACTGATGTTCTCACTGCATTTTGGCATGCATAGCCAAATAGAATCTATTTGTTCAGTACATTGTTTTGATATTGGTTATCCAGCTCAAAATTAGAAATGTTTTTTAAACTCTTCATAGTGATAATTTGTGCGAGCAGAACTTGGCAGCTCATTACTTCATTGGTGAATCTTTACTTCAATCGCAAACTCCCTAGACCAATCAAAACATGCGTTTTACTCTGCCCATTGTATAAAAGTGGGTACTGGGAAAAATGCTGGGAGTAATCTTGTGATGTGCAGGTATCCCTTTCAGAAAGGAGTAGTAATGGGTGGTTCCAGAAAATATCCATACCTATACCATGGGCGGCATCTCGGAATTCCGAAGGGGAGGGGGGGTTACGTCGACTGGAATTCCGACAACATGGGGGGTCCATTGGACTGGAATTCCGAAGGCATGGGGGGATTTTCAGGAGAGTAACTTCCAGTTTGGTGTAGTTAAGTCTCTTCAAGAAAAACTCGTCAAAAACGACTTATCTAAGGACGATGATTCACTCGTAAACACGAGACGTTCAACTCTATCAACATGCCGGAGACACATTTCAGTGGTCATGGTCAATAAAATGTTTATGCTAACATGACGGCTGAAAGCTGTTCACTTGCCAGTAGATCGGTCACAAAAGCGATCGTAGGTTTTTCTTTGATTGTTTTGCTCAAATACAATACTGTCGATCCCAGCAAAAGGTTTTCAGCCCCTATATTTTACGTGGACCATTACTTAAAG
This sequence comes from Siderastrea siderea, assembly GCA_964030785.1. Taxonomy (NCBI): domain Eukaryota; kingdom Metazoa; phylum Cnidaria; class Anthozoa; order Scleractinia; family Rhizangiidae; genus Siderastrea; species Siderastrea siderea. The sequence goes on along the minus strand of OZ034978.1, from coordinate 17,786,719 downwards.
CAGATATCATCAAGACACATGTGAAATTGTTGCGTTACATACCATGCGACGTTCATTGAAAAGGTCAGATTTCACGCGTTATGCAAATTTGATGCGCTTTTGATCAGACTACATTCACTATTTTGTACAAATTCTTTTAAAGTTGTCATTGACTTTGAATTTCAATGTGAATTTCATTTACTATTTTAATTTTAATCGAAGGATAAAGAGCGGGAAAAAGTTTGATTTGTTCTCGCGGTATTTATTTACGGCCGCAGTACAGTATGCAAATTGCGTTCACTGTGAGCAAACATAATTGCAGGGAAAAAAGCTTGCTATTTTACTCTAATTCTTTTCCTAACATTATAACCTTCGATTTTTAGAATAGGTTGCATTCAACAGTTTCGCTTTTGACGGCAGGTTTGAGTCTGGCAAACGCAATAAGTTATGAGTTTCCAATTTCAATTCTGAAAATTTTAGCTTTGTTGTTAAAATTTTACGTCGCATTCGGTACGCGAATTATTCATGGCAACCCTCCACACCAAAAATTATAGACACACATTTTAACATTGGACCAAGCATTGGAATGACTACAAAGCCGTTTGCCTTTTCTAATGTTTAACGGATTATCGGTAGTGTACATTTTGCCATGGAAGGTTACAATGTAAAATATCACTCAGTCGGCAGCTGTTTGTCATCACGCAACGTTGATTGTTTGCTGCGCTGAATGTACATTTTTTTCTTTCGGAGGGAGCAAAAGGATTAACTTCCGTTTAATAAAGGTGTTTTGAATATAGAGTGGGCTTTTCAAATCAGTTGGAAGAAAAAAGCGGCAATTCCTAAGGGGGGTTGAATGATTTCGGAATTCCGAAGGCATGGGGGGTAGAATGGTTTGGAATTCTGAGGGCAAGGGGGGGTTGAGCATTTTGGAATTTCCTAAGGCAAGGGGGGGCCTAGATGAAGATGCCACCCATGGTAGGGTATGGATATTTTCTGGAATCACCCAATACTCCTAGTTGCTTCACACTACATAACCAGGTTAAGTCCTGGTTGCTTGGATCCCCCTTTTTGACCTGGAGCACAACTTTACCTTTGCCACTACTCTGGTCACCTAGATGTTAAGGTCACTTTTTGCTTTTTTTGAGTTAACAAGTTTCAGTCTCTGTGTTATCATGATGTAACACCAAATTTTCCAAACTAATTGTGAAGGTGTTTCTTATTGTTGCATGGGCACTGTCCAGTCTAATTCAAGTACTGATCTTTTAAAAAAAAAATCCTTTGACAGGAAAGAGCCAGTGCTATAAAGGATTCCTCCTCATTCCTGGAATCCAGGGCCAATACAAGGAAAACAGCAAGGTCTGATGGACTGAAAATCTTCTTTGGGACACAGACAGGAAAGGCTAAGGTACAGAAGTTAACTAACAAGAGAGTGATAACTTAGTTTTGAGGAGTACTGTATCAAACAAGAGAGAGCATGTTTAATCAGGATTTCCATCACCGGGAAGACAGTTGAAACAATGACTCATAGTGGAGTTTCCTTTTTCTTTGGGCAAAAATTGAGGTTTGATATTTGCGAAACATCAAACTTGTTTTGTTGTGTTTGTTTTGGATATTTGTACATATTGAAACATTTACGTATGTGAGGTCTATGAAAATAACTAATTTTTCCTAATTTTGTTATCACAATTTTCTTGTCCCTTTTTTTTTCTGTAGACCCTAGCAGATGTATTACAGTCAGAAGCAGAGACGTTAGGACTGAAAAGTAAGGTTGTGGACTTAAAGAATTATGAACCAGAAGACAGTCTTTCCGAGGAGGTATAGTTTTCTGTTCCTGATACCAACATTACATTGCAGGTAGTCATTTAGAGAAACTTCTGTCTACAGAGGGCAGTCTGCTCTGCTAACCTCTATGTTTGTCTTTGATCTAAAACTATTAATTTTATATTCTGCCCCATGCATGCCCTTCTCTACATATAGGTTCTGTGGCTATTTCAGTCTTGCTGTAAGCATGGGGTGAGCTCCTGCAGTTAATCGATTTTTTTTATTAATTTTATAGGTGAACACATGTGTGTTTATAATCAGTACCTATGTGGATGGAAAGCCCCCAGAGAGTGCAATGTGGTTTTACAAATGGCTGGAAGAAGCTTCAAATGACTTTCGTGTGCAAAAGTCACTCCTAAAGGATTTAGATTATGCTGTGTTTGGCCTTGGGAATTCTCTCTATGAGGACAATTTTAATATGGTGAGTAGTGAGTAGTTATTTTATTTTTTAAACACATTGCCAAGATACATGAGATCTTTTCTTGGTGGTGATGTCTCTACCTTTGAACTGAATTCTGTACTTGTGTAGTTGACATATCTGCTTGAGTGTTCTAAAATAGTCTACGATCTTTAGAAATGTGAAATGAAAACAAAAGAAAAAACAAACAAATGGATTGAAATATCACTAATTGACCTCTGGTCAATCCTGGCACAAATCATCTTTAAAAATCTTCCAAAAATGCATATTTTATTTTGTTTTACATGTATTAATTTTTTTGTTGTGTTCAGTGTGGTGTCTTCCTTGTTTCCTACACTCACTCATAAAACTATTGATTTGAATACTGGGAAAGAATTTCATTTTCCTGGATATCAGGAAGCTCCTGCTGTTGAAGAAATGTTAGAACAATCCAGTCCATTTCTGACAGGTTGGAAGGAATGTGGACAAGTGGCTGGAGTTGCTCAGTGCAAGAAGAGTGTTTCCTTTTGGGGTTGGAGATGAAAACGTAGCAAACAGCAAACATGGAGGTACAGATCAAACCAAACTGATGGCAATTCTTTAGTGTTATCCCTTTCACTTCCTGAGATGCAGTCTTTGACCAGATTTTCAATTGAAAGATTGGAGGGCAGTGATTCGAGGCTGTTCTCTGCACCATGTTGTGTTTTTCTTTAACCCTTTTAGTCCCAATATTAACAGACAAATTCTCATTACTGATCTCCATACATTTTTTTATAGTACTATTTGGGAGAATTTGTTAAAAGATCAAACCAATTTCCCCTTGGTGATCATTTTATTCATTCCCATAACCTGTTCTTTTGATTTTGTATTGATATTGTGAGGAGAAATTTGATGTTGGTCACTCTTAGGACCTAAAGGGTCAAACGAGAAATACTACCAGTGAATAAAGAAAAAATGGTGGGGAGACCTTGTGAAGGTCCATCATCTCATCCAGAGGAGCAGTTATTTTCGTAGTTGGTTCATGCTACAGAAACTATTATATTCTAGCCATGCGGGCTTCTTGTGCCCCATGTATGACTTGAGTGTAAAGTATTGATGAGTCAAATGAGTCAATGAGTCATGAGTCAATGAGTCAGGTATAAAAAAATAAAATTTCGGTAGGAACAATAAAATTAAGCATCACTTTTATTTATTTTGGCTACTTGCTTAATAGTATGGATTGTCTGATGGTTTAAATGGTGCTTAAGGGGTGGTTGGGAAGGCTATTCTTCGGGGCATGCAAGTAGTTTGACAAAAATAAACAAAAACATATACATTCTAACAAGGTTCGTTATCAAGTGACGACCTCAACGAAGAGGAGCAACTATAGAGACAAAATATTATGGTAGCCTTCTAGTGCAGAGTTTAAGGGGTTTACATCCCCTCCCCACCCACCCAACACACCCTTCTCTCCTCAAAGAGGCCTCTTTCGACTAGGAACAGGGATAAAATGAGGAGACTAGACTAGACACTAGAGTGAGCAAAAAATAAGGAGAGTAATTGGAAAGGGGAAACCCTAACCCTAAATACCTCTTTCTTGCACTTCCCGCTGTCCCACATACCACTGCTTTCTCATATCCAGCTTTAGTAGTTTTGGCCACTTTTGTCTTCCATCGACCGAGATTTCCCCATTATTAGGAAGAACAATGACTTTGTATTCATTGTCCATTTGTATTTGCGGGTACATTTAAGTTTTAATATGCTTTGTACAGATACAAGGTCATTTCAGTTTGGCAGCCAAAGGAAAGCAGCCAAAGGAAAGGAATAGCTTTTGAAGTACTGGGCTTCCTCAAACTTACGAATAATTAGAATTTCCTTAAAGAGTGGAATTGAATTAAAATTGGATACTTTGTACGGCATAAACTTCAAAGCACGCACCCAAACAGTTATTTTGAGCTTATCATGCCTTCAACAAATTCGAATTCCTTTAAAGAAAGTCGTTTCAAGTGCCAACGATACAAAGTTATTGTGCTCCCTTTTGTGAAGTCTTTTGTGTTGTTTCAAATGCAAATTACTCGACAGTAATATTAGCAAATGAAATGTGTTACTGTAATTAAAATCTATACCACAAAACAATGCCTAAAAAGGATTTCATTTGACTGGAAGACCAGAAAAATCCGATAAAACAAGGCCCCGATTTAAAATCTATACGTCAGAAAAGCCTTTGGGCATAAAATAAGCATGTCTAAGCAGACGGACAAGGATTTCACTTACCTTACACTTCGCTGATTTGTCCGCCATTTTTGGGTTGGAAGACAGATATCAGATTTTTTTATGAAAAACCCACTGATCTGATCTGTTGACTCATGACTCATGACTCATTGACTCATTTGACTCATTTGACTCATAAAACATCCATTCTCGTATGACTTCTGTTACTATATGTCTACTTTACCTTCCCTTATCTTACCTTACCTTACCTTTTTTAACTACTGGAGTACAAACTTGATTCATGGTGTGATTCAGTTTTTGACAATTTAGATAAGAGATCTAAGTTTCATTAGCATTATTTTTCTGTGGTGCTGTTTGTTTTCTACTACTGGTATTTTGGTAGTCAAAGGATTATATCATTAGTGCAGTTATAAAATTAAATTTCTTAATTGTATGTGCATTATTCATTTCAGGCACAGAAAATGACTTCAAATTTTGGAGCTCAAAATTCCTTTCCCACTTAAAAGAACAAAGAGAAAAATCAAGTGATGGTGGCTGCCACTGTTCTAGTGAATTACAATCTGTAGATAAATCCTGTTGCCAGAATCAACAAAATCCTGTGGACAATGAAATGCAAGATGAGGAGGTAGTACACTAATTTGAGCTAGACATACATGAAGAATGAGAAAATGTTCTAAGTGAAGTATCTTGCCTAAGTCACTTGTTTTAAACCAATGTTGAACAATTTTTTTTAGTCTCCTCTATAATTACTGTATTTTGTGAAAATGTGTATAGCATTGCTCAGTTTCTGCTTTTGTTCAGCTGTAATTAGGTAATGATGGTCCTCATTGTTTTTGGAAAACACACTGCAGCTGTCCAACCCTCAGACCAATAATGCATAATGTGGTCCTTGTTTAATTTTTCATCCTAGAAGCTACAACAATAAAGCGTTTTATGGTTTGTCGTATGGTATAGTCACATGGGGCGTTTGTTGCAACATTTTACATACTTACTGCTGGTCTTCATTAGGCATGAAGGTTGAATGGCTACGCATAGCCATTATTCTGTGGTTGGGTAACTTCAATCCTTAGTCTTACCAAATGAAAATAATGAGATTACCACTTTGATACAGATGTTGAATCTACCTATAACTAGTCAGCCACAGTAAAAAGTCAAAACATCACTGTCTTTGTCTGAATATCAAGAGACAGGATAATAGCAATCATTCTATGAGTGCATGCTGGACATGAGGTGATAATTACATACATTGTAACCAGTGAGATGCATAGTGCCAAGCTGGTTATAACCACCTCACATCCAACAGTCACAAGTGGATAACTTTGTTGTTTTAAATTCTCAACCTTGGTAATATAGTTGCTTCTTTTTTTCTTGCCAATTTTTTTGGACAAAACTGTTTGCAGCAAAAACTTTTGAATGCTGCAGCACTTAACGTGGCATCCAGTTTTCTTATATGGTAAAAAGAAGGGTTGTTTGCTGATGGCATGTTTGCGGTGAACCGGTGAGAAAGCTGTAAATTTAATAACCAAGATTGAAAATTGAAGAATACACTTAATAGTTGCCTTGCCACCATTAACAAGTCTTTTTTTCCAAGATTTTGTATGAGAGTACGAGTGAAGAATCATCTGGTGAAGACGATGAGCAAGGAAACAAAAGCAAGGATGGCTTGGTAGACTTGGAGGAGTTAGGTCCTATGATGAATACAATGAAAAAAGCCAAGGTAAAATTTCAGTTATTACTATTTGGTTGTGGTTGAAAATTTTATCTGTTAACCAGTGATGGTGAAAAGCATGTTGACTGTAAGGTAAAGGTCTCTTTTGTTTTGTTCTGCATTGTAACATTCATATTTTTTTAGGAGGAAAAAGAAGCTATGAAGCTTAAAGGTCCAAAAAGAATTATAGGTTTGTTAAACGTTTTGCATTAACTGCTAACTGTAATGATGGTTCATATTTATTACGCTTGCTTTTGGTCTTTCTTTGTTGTGGCAATGGAGCATGTTTCACCTCTTTTCCACTGTGACTTCAGTTTAACTTACAGCCCTACTAGTGCCGTTAAGGTGGTTTGAAACACACCAGTTTTCTCTATCATTTGCACTATGCAGTCACTTTGATGTGGATCGTGACATTTTGACTACTTATTGCTGGTTCATTGATTGCACATGCATGTGACTGGCCCCATGACATAGTGTGTTTCATCACAAATTTGAGCACCAAGAAGGGGGGTGGAATGATGCATAAAATGATGCATAGCAGAGTGTTTTGGACAACTTTCAAGGTGTTGCATAATTATCCTGAAGAAGCTCTCTCTCAACTGTGTTATACAAAGAAACAAACTTGTCAAAATCAATGCTAGTTACTACTGGGTCTCCAAACCTCTGTAATACTTGTAATTTTCTCTGTTTAAACATAATGAATCGTTAATGAGTGGGTAACAACAGTTGTTCGCTTTCCCTTTTAGTAAAGAGCTTGACCTAATCACGAGTAATACTATGGAATAAATTACATTTTTGCATGTATATAACAGTACTCACCAAAGGACATTGCATTTGCTAAATAAAAAAATAATAAATAAAAAGAGAAAAAAGATGAGAAATTTTTAGTGTGGGTGGGGAATTGAACCTACCGGTATGACCTTTCACTTACTAGTTTGATTCTCTTATTACTGAGCTACTGGGAGATTCTTGGCAAGCTAGCTCACTAGGTTCATCAGTTCGGACATCTGCTGGTTGCCTACGCAATGTTTATAATGCAATATACCATCACTACCTTACTTTGAAAGGTAGCATCTTTTACATGAAATGGGAAGCCGTAATTTTCTTTTCTTGGTTTTCTCCATTTTTCTAGTAGGTAATTGGTATTTTGTCCTTTGGTTGAGAATATCTTACATGAAAACTATTGGTATATTATAGAACAGTTATTCCATACAAACTCTTTGGCATGAACTCACAGCGAACTCTGCACTGTACGCTTTGTTGCCATGAGTTTGTATTCATGTACATATGTCTTGATTTCAAGAATAGTTATTCATTTATCAACTGAAGATCTCCTTTGAAGTCATCAGAATGTCACCATGTAAGCCATTAACGTTTTTTTCTTTTGTTTTGAAGGTAAAAAGAAAACAGTGGAGCCAAAAGAAATGATTACTCCAGCACTGGAGAAAGCTTTGACAAAGCAAGGTATTAACCCATCCTGAGTAATCATAACTGTAATAAGAAATGCAAAGTGCGGTAACAGTGAATTATCAATCATTCATTGAACCACGACTTGTAAACCTGAGAAAAGGAAAGCCAATTCGGAAAAGAAATGGCATTTCTTGGATAGAGCTGTACATCTGGGTTGGTTGTTATTGTTTTTTAAAATCGTATTTTTTTTCTCTTTAGGCTATCGATTAATTGGCACTCACTCTGGGGTTAAACTTTGCAGGTGGACCAAGGTATGGTATATTATGTTCTGAGGAGACATTTTTTATGTTGTTCTATTTAGGCAATAGTCCTTGGCACTTGCTGCAATTTCAGTTTGACCAAGTTCATCTTTACTCTCTTACTCTCCTTTCTCAGTCCTCTTGGCCAGCTTAGGTTTAGTGAGCTTTTATTCACTGAGTTGACTGTAATGTATTACAGCCACTTAAGTTTTCGGGTTTCCTTATATCATTTGAATTATCTGTAAAGTGGGATTCTGGTGTTCAGCCATTACAGGTAAGTAAGTTTAGTTTATTTCTCGTTTCTTCCACCAATAGCCAGAAAAATTGTCTGTTTGATACTGTAACAGCCTTAAGCTGTTTACTTACCACGTAAAAAGAGGGTCACTATTCTCTACTCTGCACGCAACACTAAAAACGGCTATAAAAAGTAGAATGGAAATGACTCAACCATTGTTTTGTGTTTCAGTCCATGTTAAGGGGTAGAGGTGGTTGCTACAAGCATACCTTCTATGGGATAGAGAGTCATCGCTGTATGGAGACCACGCCCAGCTTAGCTTGTGCAAATAAATGCGTCTTCTGTTGGAGGTACATGTAGTTTTCTTAGACAAGACACTTTTCTGAACAATGTTTTTTTCCACCCAGGTATTGTTCAATCTTTTATGGGGAATACGTACCAAAATGTATCCAGGTGAACTCCAACTTAAAGTTGCAGGAAAAGTATACTAGTCTTCTATTTTTCACCGTGTTGCGAGATACATGTGTGTTGCAGTGCGTAACATGTATTCTACAACTTGTCTCGCAACGCTCTCGTCACCGTTGCGTTGCAAGTTGAGGAAAACTTGCCACATGTAACAACGCCTTTTACATTATGGACTGTTAATTGTTTTTTCAGACATCACACAAACCCTGTTGGAACAGAGTGGAAATGGAAGATGGATGATCCAGACACTATTGTAAATGGCGCCATGGAGAATCACCGCAACATGATAAAACAGTTCAGAGGTATGTCGGGTGGTTATTAAGCAAGTGAGTGTTCAGGAGTGTTCAGTCTTGGTCGTTGTTCTAAAATTTTATAACACCTAACACTTAAAGGTGCGTAAAGAACAGTTTTACAGAGCGACTGTAACCTGTAACCAGGGTAACCTGGACAGTGAAGACCAGTCACATGTTGAGACTAGAATGCCGAATTAATTTTACTTTAATTCTAAGTCCAAATGTTGCGTTGCACTTAAAACTGATTGGCTTTAACTTCGGTAAGTTGCCTTGGTTTAAGTCGCGGCACTGTAAGTTTTGGTCAACAGCTTTACTTTGTGCTATTTTCAGGTGTTCCTGGCGTAAAACCTGAGCGATTTGAAGAAGGAATGAAGATACAGCACTGTGCACTTTCACTTGTGGGTAAGCAGCTTTTTTTCCCCAACATAACGCCACTGTTCAAGGACGATTGAACAAACGAAAATGAAGGAATGTGTTGTCGTTTGGGAGTGAGTTAGGTAACACTCAAGCTTCAATTGGTGATTAAAGTGGACACGTACAGTGTAACAGCAAAGCTAACAAACCTGTTTCCCTTTTTAAAATGTTGTGTACCTTCCACACATGGCAAACCTTGGGACCACATTTCACCTGTTTGCTCGGGAGTTGTACCCTCTTATGGGAGAATTACAACAAAGTGTTCTTATCGGACTTCGACGGTACGATACAATACAAACTTCATTGGCACTCCCCAAAGGGGCTTTTCAGTAGTGACAATGCGATTACGATAAAATTATGAAAAATTACAATAAAATACAAGTAATCAGAGACAAGAAACTACAATAAAATTATAGAAACTACGATAAAGTTGTAAACGATTGTAAATTGTAAATTGTAAAAGAGTTTCAATAAGATGGCTTCAAAAGAGTTTCAGTCAGATGGCTAAGTGCCTGGTTAGGAGTGTCCGTCACTGGGGGTTTAATTGTACTTGTATCACTTACATTGTTAAATAAAAGCCATGCTTTATTTGGTTACAGGTGAGCCCATAATGTACCCAAAAATAAACGAATTAATCAGAATTCTTCACGGACACGAAATTTCCTCGTTTCTTGTCACCAATGCACAGTTTCCTGATGCGATCCGGTGAGTGTTGTAATCTCAGTGTATTCTTCTTTTTCGGCAGAGCGTCTATTTACCCCCATTACAGATATATTACTTCCTCTACTTGTTATCCATTCTTTGACTGTGAAGAGCTGAGGACGAGTGAACTGCAAGCTGGGGCTGATGGGAAGGAGGAAACAGAAAAAATAGTCCAGAGACGTTTGTGAGCCACGGGGTAGTAACGGGAAGTTACGGAGCTTTCAGTTCCCGGGTGTCGTCTATGGCTGACAAACTTCTGTCCTTTACTTTGACACTATCTTGCTGTGCGGCCCACATCTTAAGATTTCGAGTTAAAACAAGGTAGTTGTGAATAGGGTTTCCACGTGGGTGCAAAACTCAGTTTTAGTGTTCAGTTATTGGATTCTGTCATCAACTTTGTAAAACGTGCTTGTTTTTTAGAAATCTTATTCCAGTGACACAGTTATATGTGAGTGTGGACGCGAGTACAAAAGAAAGCCTCAAGAAAATCGACAGACCGCTCTTCAGAGATTTCTGGCCCCGGTTTCTGGACAGCCTCAAGGCTTTATCAGAGAAGGTTTGAGCAGGCTTACATGATGTGTACTTTGTGTGTCCAAAGCATTGCACTTTTGGAAAAAAGTATCGTTTTCTATGTAAACTCTCTATCGTCTGTTTATCATCGTCGTATTGTTATCACGTCATGGCATGACGACGCTTTTGTTGTTCGTTTTATGCTCAGAAATTATTCGTTTACGTCTACGTTCATTTGCTAGGGTGACGCTTGTTCCTTAACTTAAGTACTGCTAAGGAAGAGGAACAAGCACATGTCTCATTCTTTGCGGGAACCCCACCCTCCCCTCCCCTTGCCCAACCTTGTGCAGTAGACGGTGATAGATTTTGAGCCATAAGGCTTTTCCAAAGCTCTTACTGACTTAAATTCTTAATGTTTTTATTATTACAGGGTCAAAGAACTGTGTATCGTTTGACTTTAGTGAAATCATGGAACAGCGAAGAACTCCAAAACTATGCCGACTTGGTTTCCATCGGCAAACCAGACTTCATTGAAGTAAAGGTAAATCAAAATACTCAGTGAGCGGTTATGTGCACCCGTTGCCAAGCACGGGAAAATATGATTCTGTTGCCTGATTTTTTGATTTTGATTGGCCAAGAGAACAAAGCAGTTGGACTAGCTTTAAACTGAGGATAGCGTTGTCATCACATGACCAAAACGAGCTACCATACCACGGAATAAGATACAAGAAAAATCGGCGAACGGAGCGACCGGTGCGATGCTTGGAAAGAGGGCGATGGCCCTGCATCCCCATTCCCCATTCCCTCTGCTCGGCGTTTTCTCTTGCGCCCCGTTCCTCCGCACTAAGGAGCCTGTTCACTGGCTACATAACAAAACTAAGGCAAAAGAAAAAATCCGCTAACAAGTAGCAAGCAATGCTCCTCATTTTTACATCCCTGACCGGCTTTACTATTGCTACATTATGTGTAGTTTGCAAAAGTGGGAACAATATGTTCTCTTTTAATACTGGTGTGTTTTCTACATGTAACTTTATTCTCTCCCATAGGGTGTAACGTATTGTGGGGAGTCGAAAGCATCAACTCTGACAATGGAGAATGTGCCATGGCATGAAGAGGTATTCAGATCTCTGTTTAGTTTAACCCTAAGTGAACGTGTGTGCACCCCCTCTTTTCCTTCTCGTGGATCGCCGTGGTAATAGCGAACTTGCGTTTCTTGTCGGCCATTTCAACCTTGTTTGAGAGCAGCAATCTGCAGCAGAACTAAGCTGGCGAGGCCAACACGCCGATGGCGTATTTACGTTCCCGTTGCCACGTTCCTCTGACGAAGAGACATTTCCTTGAGTCTCTTCCCTTAATCGTTTTCTAAAGGCTATGGTAAGCCAGAAGAACTGACGCAGTAGTTTTCTGGTAGTTTATTTGCAGGATCTGTGTAAAAGGTCTTTGTTTCTTTATAGGTGATCGGCTTCGTTCAACAGCTCGCTGATTTGCTTCCTGATTACGAAATCGCGTGTGAGCACGAACACTCTAACTGTCTTCTCATGGCTCACAAGAAGGTGAGATTCTTGTGTCTTCTGTCTAGTTGTTGCAGGGCTTAAATCTGTCGTGGAACGGAGCAAAAATACCCTAGCGAGAAAAATAGTTTTGTTTATTTCTGGGCGTTGTCTTTTGAGTTTGCGCTCTCATTATGCCGCTGAACTGGTCCACGAGGAAAGTGAGCATTCTGATTGGCTCGCTGAGCGGTACTAATTTTGCTATATGGACCGCTAAGATGGACCGCTAAGATGGACCGCTCATGGGTTTGATTTCACAGATTTGTGTTTTCGAAAGAGCTTTGAAAGTAAACTGTTTTGTGTTAGGAACAAATACAATATATTGCGAAGGAGGTATAAATTATCGCGCCATTTCCCAATGTAAAAGTTCTTTTCATGGACACTGTCTTTTTCAATTTCACTTTGCAGTTCAAGAAGGACGATGGATGGTACACATGGATCGACTACCCCACATTTCATCAGCTGGTATGTGCAAAAAAAATCCCTGTTAACATGCTTAGGAACTGGAGCGGTACCTACTTTCCAACGAAACACGTTGTAAACGACTCTAAAGTGGCTGCGCCACCAGATTTGATGTTCACCGTCATACATGTCGGATTACGGAAGCTTCCCTTTAACTGTACTTAGAACAGGATTGGTCACTTTTGTCAAAAAGAGTTTCTAAGTGGCATAAAGTCCTAAAGCGTTAATTGAACTGACAATTTTGTAATGAACAACGGTTCCCCCTCCAAAGACATTACAGTTACATTGAGCCTTCGGTGATAAACAGTTTAAGGTAGTTTTTCAGTTTTGTCTTCTCATCCTTTGTAGATGCGTAAATACGAAGAGAGCTCTGGAGCAGAGAATTTCACAGCCTTAGACTACATGGCAAAGACACCTGATTGGGCTGTAATGGGGCATGCGCAAAGAGGCTTTGATCCACTGGAGACTCGCTGGCATCGCAAGAAAAAGAAAGACATCAGTGGCTGTTAAACGAGCTTGCAATTGTAATTATTTTAAATTCAAAATCTTTTGAAGTATCAGGCGACAAGGATTTTTATCAAATATTAGAAATCGGTCGTGTCTCCTAGACCTGATTATCGCCACCGAATTTTGTCACACGGAGAGTATGTGGCTGTATGTGGCGTTACGTTATTCCGAGTGCTTGCACTGACTCGTCTTAGACAGTTACAGTCATGGGTAGCTCTTCGGGTTGTTAATCAACGTACAGGAATTTGACAGAATTGCCACATTCCCCCTCGACTGTATCTACAAACTCAACTCATGCTCAGTCTGGACTGAAATCTCTTTTGTTGAGCCTTGACAGCAATAATTAATTTTTCCTCTTTATTTAGTGGATGGCGGACGTTGTGTCAATAAATTCTCGTGCCCTTATTTGACTTGTTTGTGCGGAGATTCGTTGTTTCAATTTAGCATCGAGAGAAAGGCGGCATTTGTTGAGGGCAAAGAAATCAAAGGCCCTTTGGAGTACCTCGTGTACATGTAGTGTCTTTTCCAATTATACAATCCTGCCAAACGTCCTTTTTCACGAGGGCAGCTAATGAGGGGCCTAATGATACAACGTGATACACGTGATACGTCCTGTCACGTAATACAATTACCTTGTATCAGGTGACAGGACGAAAAAAAACAATATTTGCGTAATATTTTGCACCAGCAAAAGCACATAGAAAGAATATTCTTATAATCAAAGGGTTATTAAACAAAAGGCAAAAATAAGTAAATGAAAAAAATAGTTGTGCCGAGACCCGGGATTATTCAGAGCTCATGCGAACTCTCCGGATTTGAACCAAGGACCTTCAGATCTTCAGTCTGACGCTCTCCCAACTGAGCTATCTCGGCAACAAGTGGCTGATGATGAAAGCAAACAGTTTACCAACGCTGTAGTAATACTACCATTTTCGTTCAACCCTGAAGCGTGACGATTTTTTCGCGTATGTTTACGTTTTAAACGTAACGGTTTTGTCTGGTTACGTGTCACTTTAGGCAATGAAACCTTGTCGGTGACGTTGCGAAACTGACAAGGTTCTTGGCGCCATTCGAACATGTTTTGTTCACGTGCTCTGAAACTTTTCAGGTTTTCCGTGCACTTGAGCATGTTTTGTTCACGTGCTTTGAAACTTTATGGTCCGCGAAACGGCCAACATTGAAATTTGTTGTGCTCCAAACTGCACTAACTCCTCGGTGATTTGGGAAAGGGAGATAGATCAGTAGCGGACTTTCAATACTTCGATGAGTTCAAGGTCATCTTCCCGTAATTTTTCAGATGTCAGGCCTCTTTAGGCTTTGCTAATTTTCGCATTTCGTCGCGGTATCTGTGCCATACAGATTTTGCAGTGTTTACGGTCACGCAACTCGTTCGCAAATTGTCTAAAACTCCGCGGAATTTTACCCGTAACTTGTTCACCCCCTTCACTCAGACCCTCACTGATATTAAAAAAACATTCTGTCAATGATGGAGCATTTTAAATCTTGATCTAAAGCGACTCCTGGACGGTAACTCCTTCCAAACTTGTTAACTTGTTAACTTTTCTCATCTCCTTCACTGCAAAAAATTAAAGACTTTCATGCGGCAAAACCTGAAAAGTCTCAGAGCACGTGAACAAAACATGTTCGAATGGCGCCAAGAACCTTGTCAGTTTCGCGACATAACCGACAAGGTTTCATTGCCTAAAGTGACACGTAACCAGACAAAACCGTTACGTTTAAAACGTAAACATACGCGAAAAAATCGTCACGCTTCAGGGTTGAACGAAAATGGTAGTAAATGTTTAAGAGAAGAGCCCATGAAGGCCGTAAAGAGACGCCTGGGGGTATGTCCTTCATTGGTGTAGAACACTTCCCACTTCAGTGGAGAACACCGATGAGGGCACATTCCCGAAACGTCCGTTGTTTGACAGCATTCATAAGCACTCCTTAAACATTTATCGTTAAATTTTCGGTTATTAAATAGATTTCTTATTGATTCACTGCACACAGGTTATCAGCAACGATTACCGAAGATTCTGTAAAAACAATTATTGCACTCGCGCTTGCTGGATTGGAGATGATAGTAACCGATACTTCATATTCTTATTGTTCGCGTTACCTGCGATGAGCCCTCACTTTCTTTTCGTTTGGAAACCTTATGAGTAAACAAGAGCGCTGCTAAAATTCAGCATGGTTGCAAGTCTATACATTCCCTTCGTTGCTTTCATGACCATTTACGCGGCTTTGCTAATGGAACATTGCATTACTCAGCTCTGTCGTTATGTCACCTAGTCTGAAACGTCAGTCGACCATTGCCTCGCCGTAAAAACTCATCTGCGGGGCCTTCGCATTAAGGTTTTGGGGTCTTTTTTTTCCTGTTACTGCCCAAACAAAAATTGTCCCCCCAAAAAATAAAGAAAGAAAAAATCCAGCCGTCTATAAACACAAAGAAAAATCTTAACTATTCAATCCCGAGCTTAACAAATACCTATGTTTTCCACTGGGAACGGCCGCCATTTGGAAAGAGCAACCGTTTAGCTTCGCAGACTAATATTTTGCCATTGTCCAGCTCTGTCCCAGCTAGGGGACAAAACTATGATGTTTTTGTAGCGTCAAGCATATGGGCGACAACGACACTTTTGGTCTGAAAATAGCGGTAAGCAGGATATGGCTGGAACAAGTACTTCCTCAATATGTGACGAAGAAGTTATTACAACCTCCTTTCCTGCTATTGACGGATTTAATATATGACACAAGTATGCAGTTTCAATCTTGCTTTATTTCTACTTGTGAATAAACTAGATCAACTATGGGCGTTAAGGATAGGCAGGCCTGGTTGCTACACTGCGCCTGCATTTCGCCCGCGGTACTAGCACTGCTCATCAACTATTTCGTAGCAATTTGCGTTTGGTTGTCCATGATTCAGTCGGTCTGGGATTCGGAAGGCTGATAAAAAAATAGAAAAAGATCACTGGATTAAACATAATCCTTTGTTAGAATTAGATTGTTGTCTAGCATTTCAAGATTGTAACTCATATCCCGCCTGACAGGCAGGTAACAAACATTGATGTTTGAGTTGGCCTTATTGACATGAAGATCGACTTAACGCGGCGTTAAGAAAGCGCTTATCCGCTTATCCTGACTGTCTATTAAGCTATCTAGTAGCTGTCTATTATCATTCTGTCTATTAAGGACGTTCGCGCTAATTGTTTCTGCGCATCCTTACTGCGCACGCAATTCACTGCCACGTATGCATTGAGCGCGCGCCCTGTTGGAGAAATGTGGAGATATATAGCGCTAGTAGGCACTTTAGTATCTATGCACGAGATTAACTCTCTTAAATGTTCGGTGACCCCATATTTTCTTTTGATAAATCACTTTGTCTGTCAATTATCTACATTTTGAGAAAAATTAAAGAAAATCTGTATAGTGGAAGTTTCATTTTTTTCAACTTTTCTGCCCTCCATCATAGAATTATGCTATTATTGTAGCTGCACGGTGTTCGCAAAAGTCCATCTTAGAGGATGAGTTTAACCAAAAGGATGACACCAGCTCACATTGTTTACTTGACAGACCCACTTAAATAAAGTTTGGCTAAGAAAGTGGGTCTACAGCGAATCATTTTTAATATTTTTAAACTAACAAGCATTGAGGCCATGTCGAGTTGCGAGGGCCGATTTTTCAAAATTGGGGTAATTTTCCACGTGCTTTATTTTGAAAACGAAGTCGGTGACCCCTCAATTTTTTTGCACTTCTGACATAGGTAACTCATTATCTGAATGTAGCCAAAGTATGAAATCTGTATTGTAGAAGTTTTTCGCGCGAACGTCCTTAAGCTAAACGAGTCACATAATATAGTGGACCCACGACTTGTCGACCATTGTAATTTCTCGTTCTTTGAGTCCATCCTCAGACCCAACAAAGCCACCAAATTCAAAGGCCTTCAAAAGGGGCCCTTCATTGTGTGTTTACTCCAAGCAGACAATATGTGTAAGTACGTTATAAAGAATCTTCGTTCCCAGGATCTCTGGTGGGAAGATGAGGACCCTGGGAAAAAGTACGGACAAAAACCTGATTACCGCAACCTACCCTGATAGAAGAGATTCCCCTCCTTCAATCTACACCCATGGCAGCTTTGAAATCTCCCGGCATGATGTTTGGCTGCTAAAGAAAGAAAAATATTATGTCGCGTAATTAGCGAAGAAAAATGCTTGGTGACATGCTAAAATAGGTCATAACACTGTCAAATCCCATAATTCATGGTAGGAAATGGAGCGGAAAACGATTGTGAGTTACTTTTCCCTGGACGCAAATAAAAGTTAACAAATATCAATCATAAAGATGTGAAAGATCATCGCAGTTAAGTTCACAACTTAAGCAGTTGCAAAAGAGGAACACTGAAAACATTCAGGTTTGAACGGGAATCGAACCCATGACCCTGCGATTACCGATGCAGTGCTCTATAAGCTACCAACTGAGCTAACAAGCCAACAGTGGGAGCCGGTCATTTTGGTAGTTCGTAATCACCCGTGAGTAATGAATAAATGAATGTGAACATATGAAAATTATATATATTTGAACTGCGGGAGAAGAATAAAGATGTGAAAGATCAACTTAAGCAGTTGCGAAAGAGGAAACCTGAAACCTGGTAGAGCACTGCACCGGTAATCGTAGGGTTATGGGTTCGATTCCCGTACAAGCCTGAATTTTTCAGGTTTCTTTCTCCACCAATAAAAAAGACGTATAATACGTAAGCAGTCGGATACACCCGATTACACTGACTGACGGCAGGCCTGGTTTTTTCAACCTTGATTCACCGCCTTTGACCTTCCAGTCACGATTCGCTTGTAATCAAAAAACGGTGAAAGAAATTTGCAGATCTTTTGTTTCCCATTTATTGCCTGTATTTCAGGAAGTTAAAACCGTAAAGTTGCAAGAGAAACGGAAGTAGCAGGCTTTCTCCTGACGCTACTTAAGGCGTGGGGGAGGGAAGATAGCAAAAACGCTCCCTGTATATCGATCGATTAGTCTAAGCTGTCTAAGGGAAGAAATATGTCTATGACCTTTGCAGTCTTTTTTCTCATGGGTGATTGTTTATAGGATATTTACAGTGTCTCTGGGGCGCTCTTATCCGGTAGTTTGGTACAGGGTATTTATATTACCTGAGTTACCCGGGGGGGGTACTCCCCGAAAATTTTGGTGGGAGTGTGCGGCACACTTACTGAAACCTTTACCCTGTTTCAACCAAAATATGCGATTCCCTACCCTATTTCAGACCTGACCAAAAATACCATTCCCTATTTCACACCTGTCCTATCAGAACCCTAGTTCAGACCAATATTCCGTAAGGAACGACTAGTGATTTTGAATACAAAAATGAAATTTTCTTATATTCTGTGATTTAAAAGCCTTTATCCTAGTAGTCACAGAAATGCATTTCTTTTGATCTAACAGGATCATTTAATTTTTTCACGATTTATCAAAGTTCTAACTGGTCGCAGCTGGTTTCTTGGGCCTCAAAACTGAAGAAATCACGCACATTGCAGTTACTATTAAAAAATAGCAATTCGCTGAAGAGGCCCAATTCTCCATTTAATCTACAGATACACCTTTCTAGTTTGCCTAGCCATATCACAATTATAAATCAGTTTGTTATTTTAACGGCAATAATACGTTTCTACAAACACATAATCGGGCTCCAATCGAAACACAAAAACAGCCCAACTTTGAGGGCACATTAAAAAAATGTGGCACCTGTTTGGAGCTTTCACCCTAAATAAAAGTAAACTAGAAATGACAGAAAATTCGAAACAAGAGTAAAATTTGTATGCACTCTAGATTTTAAAAATTGATAACGGTTTGAATTTTAAGAAATCTCGAAAACATGTCAATAAACAAACACTTGCCTTCCCCGAGTACTCGTGTCAGCTTATCATCTCTGATGGCTTTCTTGTTTTCAAGGGTGGAGTTTTGACAGCATAAATCGTCCCTGAATCCTGTAAAGCATCGTTTGCGTGTAGTTTTCAACCAGCGACGAGTTTCTATCGCCGTCTTTACCTGGTTTGTAATGGCCGTTTTCATTCGTAGCGAGCGTGACGCGTTAGTGACATCGGAACTTCGGTGCTCTCTGCGGACTCTTATCGGTCTTAAAGCGGGCTTGATGGTACAGGTGCCCTTTGAGATAATGCAGAGTCATCTTTGGGACTACAAAGACATTTCTTAAGCAAACTGTGTGAAAATATGGAGAAAGTACAGCAGGCGATTTCGCTGAAATGAACGTTGGAATATTCGTTTCCAGTCCCCTGCAATAATATGAAGCCGCAAATTAAAAAGTGCCGTGATACGGACAATGGAAGGGAAGTGTTCTTTTTCCGAACTGGCCAAATCCAGCTGTGGTGACTTTCGGGGCTCAACCCGTATGGTGTGTAGATTACGAGAATGTCAAGAAGACATAACAGGCTACTTGCAAGCGTGCCACCTTTCAAAGCTTACTGGAATTCCGGAATACGAGCTAATACTCCCCAGAGCGGGATTATTTGACGTGCCTTTACACAGGCAGGAAGAAATGTTCGTTTGCCCTAAACACAGGTATAATCTGGGCCGTAACTGGCGTCCTTTAAGGACGTGTCAGTATCCCCTTCATTCCGGATCAAGGAAAAAGCTAAGAAACAGAAATGTAGTAAATATGCAGATGTACAAGAATATACAATCAATTTTTGGAACAACAATTCCTGTTGGGTCAGGTGAGTGGTTTGTACACTTTTATTTTGTTGTGCGTGGTTATAGCCACAAAACTGCCGAAATTATTAATAAATAAGACAAAAATACCAATTTTTGGAAAACGTTTTGCTTCTACGGTCACTTTGTTAATGAAGCTCTTAATTTAATTATGAAACCTAGAAGGATATAAAATTAAAATACTTCTTGAATTGGCTTACAAAATGGCCCGTTGTTGACGAAGTTCTTCAATAATCTGGAAGAATTCTTTAGTACAACTTTATTCACAGTCATAGGCGCTTTGAATTCTAAGGTTACGAGACAGGTTGTGCGAAATTTTGAGATGAGAGACATAAAGTGCGCGAAATGTTTCATTGTGTAAACAAACTGATGAAATGAACAAGTGTTTGCAAAGCGCATATCTCAGCTGAGCGTCAGCAAAACCCGGAACAAGGAGCGCCCATTTCAGCTATCGCTAGATATAAAAAATTAAAACGATCCACTTAACCTGTGCAATATCAAGAAAACTTTACCTGACAAACTTTTAGAATTGTTTTTTTTTTTTACGATTCCTGAGCCCCCCCGGCGTTAATGAAGATTGATTGCTGGAGTATTTGAAGTAACCGACCAGTGAATATTTGAACCGGTGAAAATCAGTGTTGTTATGAATCGTCCAGGAATTCTCCCGTTTTCTTATAAACGTTTCACTGACTTTCAAACCCCTACAATAAAGGGGAACCCTGCACTGTAATACCACCAAGCTGCAAATTGGCAACATTTTTGTGATATCTTCGTCTGTTGTACAGCAATTTGTACCTCGTGTGTCAAAGAACACAAACAGAAGTTCGATGAAAATGTTGGTTGGTTGGAGAAGGAAAGCACTAAGACTGGGGAAACTGGCAACACTCAGGAGGACACAAGGTTTGAAATAGAGAAGCGTTCATCATACTTTCTCTTTCTATTGAAATAAAGACCTCCTTCTCCAAATGTCCATAATATTTTTTTTTCACAAAACAATTCAAATAAAGTTAAAAAATAACAAATAAGCAAAAGAGCAAACTTACTTCTTTACGTTTGTATTAAATGTACATGTGGCTAATTAACAATAAATGAGAAAAGACTGCCAGAGTAGAAGGCAGACAAATCTTGGTAACCTTAAAAATAGTAAGAAAAACTTATACGTCAGACCAAAACTATAAACCACACCCTGGATGTACTTGTAGGTACTAACAAGTCACCTTGTAAACATGCAGAATATGGCGAACAATTTGAACGGACATTGAAGTTAAATACAAGTATACTGTACACTGATTTGAATTCACAACATTGTAATAAGCTGAAGGAGAAAAAAACGCCTTAAAAAAATAATTTTCTTTAACCTTTTTCCTTTTTTTAGCATTTCGATGTTATGTGTAATCCAAATGTATTGTTTTTAATAAAATATTTATAAAAACGCACATTCAAAGGCGTTTTCTTTTCTCTTTTTTTTTCATTTTTTATTATGTAGACTTGCTAAACAAATGGCGGCAATGAGTTTGGAAGCTACACTGGAATGTACTCCCTTGGCCCCTCGAACAGTAAAATCTGAAGTTGCAAAACACGTGGATTGGACTCCCGGAGAGTGGTCTGGAGAGGACACTGAAGATTCCCAAGAAGACGAAGGGGACAGGGAAGAAGCAGAATCTTTGATAGCTACCGACAACGAAGCAATGGCCAGTTTATCAGAAAAAAAACAAAGGTTGGCAAATTATCATGGGTTGGGCCATGAAGTTTCTTCAAATGCGATATCGCGAAAAACAGAGCGATTGGTTTGGTAAAGGAGGCCTTAGCTGGGACATTAGCAGTGTTATATCCCGTGATGCTTCAACTGGAAAACTTCAAGTTACGTCCTTCACTCATTTATTTGATCAGTGTACCCAGGATTCGTACCCAGTGGCATCAATAACTCAACATCTGCTACAACATTTGAAAACCAAGAACCCCAGTCTTGAAAGTGTTCATTTAAGATCTGATGAGGCGGGCTGCTATCACAGTAACTTCTTGATTGCCGCAGTTATAATTAGAGACATTGGACAACGCGTTGGAATCGCAGTTGAGTCCTATGACTTCTCTGAGCGCCAGAGTGGAAAAGATGTGTGTGACAGGATTCTTTGCCCTCTGAAGTCGTCTGTTCGAACCCATTGTTCAGGAGGTCATGATATTCTGACGGCCTCCGATATGCGGGAAGCTCTTCAGAAGCATCCTGTGAGGGGGGCAACTGCTGCAGCTAGTATGGTGGATGAATCAAAGAAAAGCCTTCAATTAAAAAGGATTGAGCATTTTAGCAGTTTTCACAATTTCAACTTTGAGCCGTCGGGAATCTGAGCAAGAAAAGCCTATAAAATTGGTCGGGGAAAGCTTTTGCCTTATGACACGGTCTATGTCGAACACCAAGGGGCAACCGACCCTCAAACAGAAGACGCCACAAAATCATTTTTTGAGCCAACTAAGGAAAGAGAACTGAATCCAAAGAAAAAGATTTTCCCCTCAAAAAGTGAGCCAGCTCCAGAAGGAAGCCCCACTCTTCTCGAGTGTTCATTTCCAGGATGTACCCAGGCTTTTGATTTATTTTCCGATCTTGAATTGCACCTTGGTTTAGGCAAGCACACCACAAATTCTGCACTTCGGGAGACGAGTGAAAGCTTATACGACAAAATCAGAAAAGAATGGGCAGCGAAATTTGC
This sequence comes from Siderastrea siderea, assembly GCA_964030785.1. Classification (NCBI taxonomy): domain Eukaryota; kingdom Metazoa; phylum Cnidaria; class Anthozoa; order Scleractinia; family Rhizangiidae; genus Siderastrea; species Siderastrea siderea. Next base: position 17,764,316 of record OZ034978.1, on the reverse strand, counting down.
GGCGGTGGATGTAGCCCTCAAACAATCCGCTGCAACTTTGACGGCATCCTCTGCTGAGTCAGCAAAGGTGCAACCCCTCCAAATGGGATGGGCAATCAGTAAGACCCACTCAGGTTCTACTCGATTTTCTCCCCGAGTGAAAGAATATCTGACGGCCAAAGTTGAGATTGCAGAACGAACAAGTTGTAAAGCAGATCCTGCTCAAGTTGAAAAGGATATGAGAAATGCACGAAAGCCATCGAATGAACGACTCTTTAACTCCAAAGAGTGGTTAACAAAATCCCAGATACAAAGCTTCTTCTCCAGGCTTGCAGTGTCCAGGCGCAAGGAAAGAGAAATTGCTGGATTATCAGTAGAACAGGAGGAAGACGTTGAATGTCTTGTGGACGATGCCGAGCGTCAGGGCTTAATGGCGAAGATAACTGATGAGGTTGGGCTGAAGCATCCGATCACCTACGACATTTATGATCTATGTGAATTGCATCAGCGCAATAAGCTTTCAACTTTTAATATTCCAATGCAAAAAACATTCTTTCCCATCTCGACATCAGTTTCAAGTCCAAAGAGAAAAAAGCGAGTCTGGTGCAAAAACTTAAGGAGGTTATCAGTGAATGCGAGTGTGATGCCTCTCTCTACGAACACTTAAAGTAAAGTCCTGTTACGTGTGATGGGCGGTGCTTAACTCCGATTTCTGTGGCAAAAAGCAACCGGGAGTATCACTATACCCTGCTGGGATGCTAGTCCATCACAGGGTTATCTCCAGTACTTTCACGCCGGTACTAATTTATACACCTGGATGGAAGGAAATGTTTCTTGCCTTATCCTTATTTACAATCTTCGTGGCTCGAAGAGGGACACCCAATTTACCGGTAGGTTATTGGCGTTCCCAACTGCTTCAAGATGACAGTCCAGTCCACGGAGCAGTTTATATAACCGTGCACAGGAAGACTGGGGACGAAAACGTAAATGTTCTCAGGAACACAACGGTACTGTCTGCGGTACATTTGAACGTTCATTCCTCAGTTTTTTCTTCCTATATTCGGTTGGGATATAGTAGGGATATGATGAAAAATCTCAATGATATATCTACGTTATTCAAAGGAGTAACTTACACGCGCATCATGGCTAGCAAAGAAGAGAAAGTTCGGAAGTTACGAAGCCGTCACGCGTACGTTCGTCACGAAATGAATGCGGCCATTACAAAGCGGGTAAAGACGGCGGTAGAAACTTGTCGCTGGTGGAAAACTACACACAATCGATGCTTTACAGGATTCAGGGACGATTTATGCTGTCAAAGCACCACGCTTGAAAACAAGAATGCCATCAGAGATGATAAACTGACACGAGTACTCGGGGAAGGCAAGTGTTTGTTTATTGACATGTTTTCGAGATTTCTTAAAATTCAAACCGTTATCAATTTTTAAAATCTAGAGTGCATACAACTTTTACTCTTGTTTCGAATTTTCTGTCATTTCTAGTTTCCTTTTGTGTAGGAAGAAAGTTCCAATCAGGTGCCACATTTTTTTAATGTGCCCTCAAAGTTGGGCTGTTTTCGTGTTTCGATTGGAGCCCGATTATGTGTTTGTAGAAACATATTATTACCGTTAAAATAACAACGTGATTTATAATTGTGATATGGCTAGGCAAACTAGAAAGGTGTATCTGTAGATTAAGTGGAGAATTGGGCCTCTTCAGCGAATTGCTATTTTTTAATAGTAGCTGCAATGTGCATGATTTCTTCAGTTTTGAGGCCCAAGAAACCAGCTGCGACCAGTTAGAACTTTTGATAAATCGTAAAAAATTAAATGTTCCTTTTGGGTCAAAAGAAATGCATTTCTGTGACTACTAGAATAAAGGCTTTTAAATCACAGAATATAAGAAAATTTCATTTTTTGATCCAAAACCATTGGTCGTTCCTTAGGGAGACACACTCTTAAAGTAACGTTTACATGCTTTTATTAAAGTATATAAGAAAGTAACTTTTTCGAAAAATCATACCCAATTCCAGATCAGATGACACAAACCTTACCCTATTTCAAACCAAAATGGTGAAAATCTATACCCTAGTTTAGACCAAAACGGCTCGAAAACCACACCCTTTGGGGGCGCACACACCTATCTAGCTTATGTCATATGGGATTGCGCCCCCCTTCCCTCAACTCAATTCGCGATTCATTAACAACTACTTTCCGAGGGCCGTTGCGTTAGGAACTTTACGGTATTTACTTCAAAGCTTATTTCATAAAATCCAGGCCTACTTAGTTTAGTACAATCGGCTGTAACCAACCTTTGCGGAAGAGATTCCTCTGATTCGAATGTGACGAGCGGGACTCATATATTCCCCTGGCGAGTTTCTCGGTGACGGCTGTGGTTAACAATAAAGCAAGTAGCTTATTTAGTTATTATGTTGTTTAAGTACAGTATGTAGTTTTTTTTTTCAGTTTTGCCGGGGTGATGGGGGTGGGGCTGTGTTTCTACTTCCCTGAAAAAAAAATTGTGTTCCTCAGTAACGTTAAAATTTCCTATCAGCAAGGGGAATTCAGTTTTCTTTTAACTGAATTTGCCACACCGATCTGAGGATCTGCCAAGCTGTCAGACTTCCTTGATGGTTTTCAAACAAAGAAAGTCAGCCTCCTCCTCAAAAACCTTAAGATCATGTTAACTATAGTATTTAAACGTGAAAGGTGTATAGCTCGTTCAAAACCGAAACTGAACATGAGGTCATGACGAAAAATCACATGGGAATAATTATGTCATGAACTCAGAAAAGCTGCCATCAGTCTAAGGTCCGCCCTTTTGAACTTTTTGATGTCTCGAAAATATCAGAAAATGTTATTTTATTTACCGGAGTTTTACGGATAAGAAAAGGCTGCACATAAAGCTATCTTTCGGACCAAGGGAAAGCGATTGAAGTGCCAAGGTGGTAGTATTAAACTAATAAAGGAAGACCACAATGTACCAATTTGTAAAAGTTTCGACAAAAAACTTTAAAACTTCATTAAATTATGCGCTAGAATATGATCTAAAAATCATTAAATTAAGTTCTACGTTCTGATGTTACGAGGTAGGCGCAATGACATATGTTCCAGCGACACAACCTCGTTCCAAGGGACTTTGGGTCTGGCAACCCAAAGAAAGACCCTGGAAACGAAGTTGGCAGCGATACGTCGCAACGTGAATTCAACGAGAGTTTTGTCCCTTAGACGTGTCCCATTAAGTTCAACCAGTTGAATTGCCCTGCGATATGGCCCCTCGTGTGAGCCCACCTTTAGTTCACCGGACTCTCAAGGTTAAGTTGACAAGATTTTGTTAAATATTGTTATTGTTTTTTTGGTAATTTTTTGTTTTATATGGTATCGGTATGTGTTTAACTGCGACTCTATGAGCCCCCGTTTTGGTTAACCAACAAATGTTATTCATTCGTGCTGTAATAAAAAATAAGCCGCGGCTTAGAACCTAATTAAAACTAAAGTCACTCTTCACTTAAATCATAAAACTTACCATCTCTTCCACGTTTCCCTAATGCGAGACAAGAGAAAAAGATTATCAGTCAATCAATCAATCAATCAATCAATCAATCAATCAATCAATCAATCAATCAATCAATCAATCAATCAATCACTCACTCAATCAATCAATCAATCAATCAATCAATCAAGCAAGCAAGCAAGCAATCAACCAATCAATCAAGAGTGCGGTAATTTCCCTAATTTTTTGTGAAAATGGTTTCAAGTAGTAAACGGGTTGTTACCCGGTTGTAAAAAGAAAATAACCTTCTTACCTTTCCTTTCCTACGCGCCTTTCCTTTCTTTCCACCTTTTCCTTTCTTGCCGCTTTTCTAAACGAATAAAATTGGCCTCATCCAATGATCTAAAGTTTCGTATCCGTAAGGGCGATTTTTCGTTCAACTGAATTTGGTGTAAAAGGAAGTGTTACTTTTTTAGCAGTAGCCTCCATCGGCGCAGAGAGATGTCTGGATTTTACACCTAACAGACACCATTTGTCCAAGAAGGCCGCAGTTGTCCGCTCGACGGAAGTTTAAGTTTAGAGGAGGAGATACGCGCATGGTTATAAAACCAAATGAAGGATATTGCATTGATTATTTTTGAAATATTTCTAGAAGACCGCACCCCCCAGGAACTGCCAAGCTGTTGATTGCTTTTGAATTCTTACCAGTTTGTTCGAAATAGTCAGTTTCAGGCCAGGCAGCCCCTCGATACAAGCAAACGCATGATTTGTTTGGTTCCCTACCAACAGGCCATCACTACCTTCAGCCCACCAATTAGTTTTCGCGCGCTCTCGTTTAACGAAACACATCATGTGGGTATTTAGTAAATAAGCCCTTTCCGGCTGCTGGTACTTCGGAAGATAGTGTTCCAGGCTGAATGATTGTCCACAAAATGAACAGTTCCCTGAGAAAGTTTCGAGAGCAAATTTGAAATCATGAGGACAATCTTTGAACAAAAGGCATTATCCTCCGATTTTCTAGTTAACCAGAAAGGCCTTTATTTATAACCCTCCGATTAATTTCTACAACGCGCCTGCACTTTATCGATTGCAAAGAGAAAACAGTCATGGATGGTCATGGCATATTTGCAGGTAAATAAGCGCAGGTTGATTATTTTACTAGATTTTATTACAATGTGATTAGATCTGAAAAGTTAAGTCCTAAAAATATGACTTCCTTTCGTTGTGTGTGTGTGTGTGTGTGTTTTTTTGTGTTTTTTTTTTTGTCGTCAATAAAAGCGAACGTGGGATATTAAATTGCGCGGGATATATTTACTATGAATAACCCCTTCCGCGCGGCGGCTGGTATATCGGAGGATATATTGTGATAACAAGATTTCTCCACCGGTGTGATAACAAGATTTCTCCACTGGTGTGGTGAAAAGTTTTGTGGCTAACGGGACAATAACAATGAAAACTCTGAAACACCTTCTCAACTTGGGGGAGTCACTCACTGGCTGCGGAAGGAAGGGAACTATACAGTAGAAATCGTCGCGACTCAAAGAGTAGACAGTGCTTGGTTCCAAAAGTAAACTTTAATACTGCGATATCTCCAAGATATCGCCAAAACTCTAACCAAGAATGCAACCGATGCAACTACGTACAGGACTGGATCGTTGTTACCGGCGTGCCCACCGCGGGTGTAACCCACCGGGGTAACCACACGGGTCTAACCTCGGAAAGTGGCGTAACCGAAGAACTACTTACAAAGCACATGTATTTATGCCACCCTCTACATAGATGATGTAATCTTTCGACGACTAATCCTAAACTGCCATTGGTTATCAATGATCCAATTATTGTTCTGGCCCACTCCATCATTGGCAAGACAGTTACCCTGTTAAAGATTAACTACTTACAACTTCAGGTAGTTCACACACTAAGGCGTTATACTACAAAACAGATGAACGGGTGGTTAACATGTTAAGTTGGCTCCTACAAAGTTACTGCTGTCGGCTTTTCTATGCTTTTAATCGTTAGAGAAACATCAGCAAATTCTCTTATTACAATATGCCCGAGGCTGAAAGATTATCCAAAAAATGAACAGTTGGCCGAGAAGCAATGCTTCGAGGGAACTGCGAAATTTTGAGGACAATCTTTCAGCCAAGGGCGTTATCCTCCAATATACCAGCAAGCCAGGAAGGGGTTTACTTCAGTTTTATAACCCTCCGATTAATTTCTACAAAGCGCACGTTTTATTGCGGCAAAGAGAAAACATTCAGTGAGCGTCTCAGCACATTTGCAGCTAAACAATTCCAAGCTGGTCAGTTTGCTTGATTTTATTACCCTGTGATTAGATCTGTAAAGGTAAAACCTGAAGAAGTGCTTTCCCTTCTTGTTTTTCTCTTGTCAATAAAATTGGACGACGGATGTCAAACTGGACCGATTTTGTACCACGTTAAGTGTTTCGTCCAATGAAAGCGCGCGAAAATTAATTGGCGGGTTGCAATTACTAAACATCATACGAGTAGAGAAGTTGCATGCACAAGAAATAAATGGCAAAAAAATGCCTCTTTTAGAAGAAAAGTTCGTTTTGGCAACGTAATAACTGATTTTCCGTGATCCAGGGGTTGTCAGTATAATAAAACTGACAATTATACTACTCAATCTCGTCTTACACAAATAGATAGCAGCAGGAGCCATAATCGGGGATGGCTCCTGATAGTAGATTCCACATGCACGCCTTGTTGGCTCGATTTGACTCGATTTCGAGGAATAATTGCTAAATATATCCTCCAGTTTACGTGGAGAACATTGCGTCACGCGATACGTATTTAAAACCAGTGACATGCGGATATCTCTATTTGTGTCTATTTATCATGCAAGATTATTGGTCTTTGCTTTCATAATGAAACACATCTAAAAAAAACCATCTCATTCTTTAAAAAAAATATGTTACGGTAACAAATCCATTTTTCAGCAAATGAGCGATGCCCTTGTAATTTTTCCCTGGTCGGCGCATTATGCTGTTTAAAAATCGTTTCTGTTAATAAACCAAATAACTCCTTAAGTCATCATCAATCAGAAATCTCCAGCAAGGTGAAATAACTTTTATATGTCAAGTTAGCCTGTTCCAGGCTCTCAGATAGTAAGAAATTTAAGCAACTTTCAGTGTAATGCTAAAGGACTCGAAATAGCCGCAGAAAATCAATTTCAGAATCCTTGATTAATAACCCATTGACTCCCGTGCCTCCCAAAACCGACCATAAAGGACCATTGTGCTTGATCAGTTTGTAATATTTGAGTGACAGCCGATGTGTTTGATAACCAATTGAAGCACCAGGCACACCTCTAACAAAAAGTGCCTAAACTGAAGCGCTCATTTAAAAATAGACCACAGTTACACAAAGAAAAAGGAAACTTATAAAGTTTCTTTGTGAAATTGATGCAAAACTTGGTCTTGGCACAGGTTGACAATCTTAGTTGAAAATTTCCTCTTTCCTAATAATTGAGGTGAAATCTTTTCTAGTCCAAGGAAAGACTATCAAATATACCAAAGAAATCAAATTGAGAACCAAAAACAACGCGACTGAGCGCTAAAACCGGAAGGACGACCTGGTACGGTGTTAAAATTTTGAATTGTGCGCATGCCCGAAACCAAATTTGCAACTCCTCGAGAATGGAAAAGAAGTTTAGTTTACATGCTGCAGAGGAAGTTATAGCCATTTGGACCGGGATTTGAGCAGAGAAGAGCCAAATTAAAGCCTTCATGGCTTAAAATGGCGGGGTTTTTTGTTTCTGAAAAACGTTGGGAGTTCATGGGTTAATTAGTCAATCCATCCATCCACCCATTATAAAGTAAGAAGAACATTTTGGAACCACCCATCTTCTCAGCCGAGATTTGCGGGCAATCAAGACGTTCGACTGAGGATTAATCGAAAAATTAACATTTGAACTGCGAATACGAGGTTGAGTACGTGTACGATGTAGCCGTTTCAGTTTGTAGGCTTTACATTAATCAAGTTGCATACTAATCTCATTCCTGGACAGTTTTCTTCTCCGGCGACTGGTGACAACGCGAAGGAGTGAGGGCTTTGGAAACGTCATTGGTTTGAACTTTAAAAATCCTACTTGTACTTAATCTCGCACTCGTAGTAAAATCTAAAGGTCGGTTATAAATGTGCTACCAAACATGTAGAAACAAATAACCTTCTCACCTTGTCCCCCTGTTCATCACCTTTGCCATTGTTCTCCTGGAACATTTAAAAAACAAAATTCCAGTTGAGCTAAAGAATAAGAGCACATAATGTTTTATTTATCATAATTCCCGATGTAACAGGCAAAAGAAGTTCCTGACTTCTCTCAATGTTTTCAGCAACACTTGAAGGGATAACGCACGAAATTTTAAACGCTATATAGCTCTTTGACTTTTGAAGTAATTGACAACTAAAAGTCAAATTGTCATTTTTAGTGCCCTGGTCTTTGAGGGTTGTCCAATACACCCAAACTGACTCGATTCGTCTAAGGTAGTGACGACTCGTCTCGATTCGACTCGAATCGTCCGTTGTGTAGTCGATTCGACTAACTGGAAAGTCGATTTGCAAGACACTTAGAAAAAATCACACAAGAAGGTGAACAGGGAGGGTAGGAAAAGTCGTCGAATCGACTCGATTCGACTCGAATCGTCCGTTGTGTAGTCGATTCGACTAACTGGATAGTCGATTTGCAAGACACTTAGAAAAAATCACACAAGAAGGCGAACAGGGAGGGTAGGAAAAGTGGTCGAATCGACCCGATTCGAGTCGATTCGACTCAAATCGTCCGTTGTGTAGTCGATTCGACTAACTGGATAGTCGATTTGCAAGACACTTAGAAAAAATCACACAAGAAGGTGAACAGGGAGGGTAGAAAAAGTGGTCGAATCGACTCGATTCGAGTCGATTCGACTCGAATCGTCCGTTGTGTAGTCGATTCGACTAACTGGATAGTCGATTTGCAAGACACTTAGAAAAAATCACACAAGAAGGCGAACAGGGAGGGTAGAAAAAGTGGTCGAATCGACTCGATTCGAGTCGATTCGACTCGAATCGTCCGTTGTGTAGTCGGTTCGACTAACTGGATAGTCGATTTGCGAGACACTTAGAAAACAAATCACACAAGAAGGCGAACAGGGAGGGTAGGAAAAGTGGTCGAATCGACTCGCTTTAAGAACGAGGAAAGTTCATGTTATCTTCTTGTCGTTCCCTATGCAAATCCTTCAGATCTACAACACAAGCGAGGGAGAAGGTTCATTGCAATTTTCCTGTTTAGTGTCGCATCACGCTTTAAGAACGAGGAAGGTTCACGTTATCTTCTTGTCGTTCCGTGTGCAAATCCTTCAGATTGACAACAAAAGCGAGGAAGAAGGTTCATTACAATGTTCCTGTTTAGTGTCGCAACAGTGACGCTTTAAGAACGAGAAAGGTCCATGTTATGCGTTCCTTGTTATGTCTTACTGTGTCACGCGCACATACTTGAAGGACTTTACGACCTGATTTCCATCATTTATGCCAAGTTGCAGTGCCCTACGGTGAAAAGACGGAGATTGTTCCATCAACCGGGGCTGATCAAGCCTTTAAGCCCTGATGTAAAAATGCATAGTCTTCTCACTGTTCTCCATTCATTTCTAATGGAACTAGTAGGAAGAATTTGTCTAAATATCAAGGCATCCTAACCTTGGTGATCACTTTCTTTATTCTCATCGCTTGAATGTTTGAACAAGCATTGATAATGTAACGAGAAATTTCATTTTTGTCAATATTTGCTGGCTTTAAGGGTTAAGAGAGTTTATTATGCATTGGTTAGAGAACCATTACCCAAAATAGTTGTTTTAATGTAACTATTAAATCGGTTCGAAATGTTGCACTGAACGTTACCAAAAAAACAAATCTCTTTTTTTGAGTGTAGGAGCGATAGAGAACGAAGAAAGTACATTGTTAACTGCGTTATTTAGCTCTGTTCACTTAGTTGCGTTCACCTTGTTCCTTCCCGCATCAAGCAAACATTCGTCTTTCAAATCGGCACTCTGAGCCAGTGTCACCCAAAGTGCTTTACCCGCTTGTGTTTTTGTTTTGAAACAGCCTTCAGCAATTGGCTGCATGGTGCGTTTGCCGGACTTTTCGCAAATTATACTGTGCTGCACTGGCCTTTCAGCGAGCTGATATGTACAGTAGTAGCCTCTGAAAATAGAAATATCTACATCACTAGGATGTTACTGGAGAATACAACTCTAGATCTGACGTTGTATTCAACGCGTATGGAGCAACCGATCGATTGATCGATCGATCTCGATGGACGTAAAACCAGAGCAACCACTTCCACTCGATATAAAAATAAAACAAAAACAAGGAGTAAGAATATTGACGTCTTCATCGCTAGATGTCACTGGATAAAACTAATTAAGATCTGACTTTGCAGACAATGTGTATACATGGTCTATTACAGTCCAATCGATTCCATGATCGCGAGATCGATCGCATCGACCAATGCCGATGGACGCAAAACCAGAATAGCCACTTACCCTTTTTGTAAAAATAAAACAAACAGACAGTTAACACAAGGAATAATTAAGCAAAACAGCACAAGCTCATTACCATATTATGGAGCAGGCCCGTAGCTACTGTTATTTTGTGGTAAATTAACGTTCCTTCTGTTTTCATCCGGCAACGAATGTAGCACTATTTCGGCAAAGGCAGCGTCGATACTATTACTGAAACCCGTAGATGTTTTTCTTTCCCTAAAACTTGCTGGAACATCAAAAAGAATTATTATTCTAGCGTCAATCAATTTAAGAGAAAAATCTGTTAGGGCAGTTTAGAAATATTTCTATTTATGCAAATTACGGACTTTTTGGCTGATTTGCGCTGCATTTTAGCAGTTTTTAAATACAAATATCTTAAAACTGCAGCCACCTTGGAAGCTCAATGTACATTAAGAATGTTTTGATATCATAAAAGATCCTTCAACTGAAAAGAGAAAGTGTTAAGTTTTATCTTTCTTGAAATATTGGAGAAAATTGCAGGAATGACCAAAATCAACCCATAAAAAATGAATCATAATTTACGTAAAAACGCTCTTACAGATTTTTCCCTAATTTCGCATACAAGTTGTGTAGGTTGAGTAGTTCAAATAGTTTAAGTTTCGTCGTAAAGTGTCTGACTAGTTTTCGAGATATTCGACATAATTTAAAATGAGGGCTTGTCCATTACCGTTGCTATGGTGATAGCTGTTGCTAGGAAACCAGTGAGAAAATAAACTTTGATCATTTGTTGGAGAGGTGGTGTAGTATCAAGGAAATCGAAGTTTACCTTCTATGCGAAATTTTGACTTCAAAAGATACACTCCAAGGCCAAAAAACCTGTTGCGAGCCTCCTTAAGAACGAGGAAGGTTCATGTTATCTTCTTGTCGTTCCGTGTGCAAATCCTTCAGATCGACAACAAAAGCGAGGGAGAAGGATCATTACAATGTTCCTGTTTAGTGTCGCATCAGTGACGCTTTAAGAACGAGAAAGGTCCATGTTATGCGTTCCTTGTTATGTCTTATTGTGTCACGCGCACATACTTGAAGGACTTTACGACCTGATTTCCGTTGAGTCGAATCGACTTTTAGGAATACGAATCGACTCGAATCGAGTCGATTCGAGTCGATTCGTCAAAATTTTTCACCTCCCTGCGCATTTATTCGCGACCTGACTTCCGGTAAGTCGAGTTCCGCTAAACGGACTTCCGGTGAGGCGGAAGTCTTTGATCCTCGAGCTGACTCGAATCGTCTTTGCTTTAAGACGATTCGACTCAGTTTGGGTGTATTGGACATGAGTGTGGTCTTTGCCAAGTATCGAAGACCTAGAAGACCTAGCGCTCAAACATTCACACATCACAGGAGCCCACCTGCACATCAACAGTAGCACTCGAACTCAGGGTTTTCGGTAACTCAAGTACGTTTCGAGCAACAGATCTATTTGTTCTACTTCTCTTTATGAATATTTCGAGAGAAGAACTGAATCATTTAATAATTTCAGATTTAAAGTGCCACTGGGACGAAAATTCATAGGTTTATTTCGGCCAAATTCTGTCGCAGAATATCGAGTTGTGTCTATATTTCCCCAGAAAACTGAACAACAAACCTTCCATCCTAATATTTTTTAGCTCCAAAGTCGCGTAAAAAGTGTCCACCATTACTGAAAACGTGTTCCTTGGTGATTGCGCAATTTAATAGCTTGTGACGTCAGAGGCTCACCTCAGTCGCGTTTCCTTGTGTTTTGACTGAAGATGTCTACCGTCGACTGCGAAACCTCCGAAGAGTATTTCTACGATTCGGAACAGTCTTTAGCTTCCGAAGCATCTGGGGATTCGTTTCATTTGGCAAATGAAGAATTTTTCTAACAGTACGATGTAAGAACTGATGTGAGGTTTCAAGTAATAATTTTGTCAATAAACTGTTTAAAGTTTTTTTTCTGGCCATATTATTTGAGTTGTTTGGCGGGAGTTCAAAACATAAGTGAAATATGCTTATACAATGATTGTAGTTCAGGCCCCAGTTGCTCAAAAAGTGGATAACTCTTTTTCAATGGATAAGTCGCTGTCCGGCAGATAATATTTATCGCTTGCTTCATCTCGGTTGTTCAGAGCTTGGATAGCGCTATCCAGCCAGCTGTTTAGCCGCTATCCAGGGCATAAAGTTGTCCATTCCAAGGTAGGTTGTGTAAATTTCATCCACTGAATAAACCTGTAGCAAAATAGACATGGCTATTTGAAGAATTGATCTTTTAAGCTGAGGAAATTTAGACAAAACGCCTATAAAAACTTTAGACTTTGATGCTCGCGAATTCTCAACCATGGGTCGATGGTATTGTTGGTGTAGGAGAAAATAAAAGAAGCTATACTTTGTCTGCCGTTGTGCATTATATATTATAAAAAAGCATTGAGATTTTTGGCCATTCTTGGCATAGTCTGGGAAACTTTCTTGAAAAACCGTAATTGTTGTAGTCAGCTGTCATAGCTATCATAGTACAGTGGTCACTTAACACATTGAAACACAAGTGCCGTGGCGCTGCTAAATATTTTAAACAGTTTTTATAGAATTCCTTTTCCGAGCCGAAAGAAGTGAAATAAATCAAAACCTTTTTTCAAGAACTGGAGGCCTTGGGTGACGGGAATCTAAATATTTACAGTCAAAATTAAAAGCCACAAGGAAAATTTTCCGCTGCTCAACAACATGCGGACCGCCGAGGAAGCGAAGCTTTCGCTTGCCTTATTCGCCGCATAAAAATAATAACTTGATATTTAATCATTTTTCCTAGTAGTTCATTTACTAAGATTGCTATGACAGTTACAAGAAATAACATTGTTAAACCCTTGGGCAAATAGTGGCGTGTGATATTTTTTTCCCAACTTCAATTTCCACGCACTGACGATCCGATCTATTAAAGCTTTATCTCGAACAACAACATTTTATTCGCATTCCCAATTACAAATTCCATTGCACATAGAGAAGAGAAAGAAAAAAAGTTGCGAAATCGATTAATTTACAATTCCTGTATCTATTGATCCATTTCTTAATGCAAAAGCTTGATAAATGAAGTAACCTAATTTTTTACAAGTGAAAGCGTCAATGCTATTTAAGAGAAATACAATTTTGTCATGAGCATTTAAGAATCGAAATCGGAATATTTACTAACAATATCGTCCATTAAAGATTTTGTAATTGCATCATATCTATTGCAAGATAAGAGGAAGTGTACTTCGTTTTCAACTTCATTTGAACTGCAGCATTGACAAATTCTCAGATGCTCAGGGAGTTTAGGGGTGGAATGTCTCCCATTTTCAATTCTTAGGTTGTAATTACCTAACCTAAGTTTTTGCTACTGCCCGAACAATAATGTCAATCGACTTTTCACCGACAGGGAATAAAGAGAGAAAAGTTTCTCCACATTCAGGATGGTATGTTATAAAATAAACGTCCATGCTTCTAAGCGATTACTGCTCTGAAATTAACACACGCGGAATTAAAAAACGGAAAAGATAAGCAGTACAAACTTTATCGGCTAATTAATCACGGCGGTCAAGACTGCATTCGCCGAGGATCTTCGCGCTAGCAGACGGTAGAACTAAAAGGGTTTTCCACGACGATAATAAATTTTAAAATACGTTAAAAGAAAATCAGTCTTGCACAATGGTGGATGCGTTGAAAAAGAAACAAACTATCACTTCAACTGCGTTATAAGATTAGCTACCTTTCGTCTTCTTCGCGCAGACAATGTTTTTTCCGGTTCTTTTTTCCATATAGTTGGAATGGACAATGGCATGATCGACCTCTGGGATCTTGCGACATGAACAGCCCTCTGAAAAAACTCATCCGTGAAGTGATCAAAATGCCTCTCAGGTTGAAATTCACACTGTGTGTGAGTACGAACGTTGTCCTTTTTTCCATTGCGGGTCCGCTTGCAGGGCTTCGATGAAGCGAAATACCAGCTCGGTGGTTGGATTTATTGTTGTAGCATTGTGCAATACAAGTACTACCTGTCATTACTGCTGCAGCAAGGAAGATTTCAAAGTCGTGCAACAAACACTTGGCAAGAAATCTTTCCTCGAGGACAGTTTAATTTCCCGTGGAAAGTAACCATGTGAAGGCACTAGCTTTGGGGTGAGCCTCTGACGTCACTTCCGCTCATCCGCAAGCCAGCTTCCGGGACAAGGACCGGCAATGGCGGCCGCAAAATCTCGACAAAAACCGTCCGAAAAAAAGCGACTTCTAGTTGTCGTATTAAGTTGAAATTTGGCATGGTGACTAAGAACCACAAACTATGTTAGAAAATGTAAAAATATGGAATACCAAAATTCTGGTCCCAGGGGCACTTTAACAAAAAAGAAAAAAACCAACGTCTCCTGGCCTCCGTCCTTTTCTGTTCTCGCCCTTGAAGTGAAAAACAGAAATAGGCAAAACTGAAATAATCAACCCACAGTCGTAGTAAACAAGCATATTTATGAAATGACGAAATAACAAAAGCTCCTCTGTAAGAAAGCGTTTCATCAGCTGGTTTAATTTTAGGTTTACGAAGTTGAAACTTCGTAAACTCTTGTGGTTAGTTAAAATTTGTTAAGATGAGCTATCACTCTTTGTCCTTTGAAGCAATAACAATTAAAAGTAGGAAATGCCATTTGGACCCTCCTATCGAAAATTTCTGGAGCCGCCCCTTCAGTTGGTCAGAATACATGTACGTTCAGTTTCGCAAAGTGATTGAGCACGCTCTTTTCACCGTAGTGGTTACCTAGTAACACAACAATACCGTAGGTGATGTCTCTTACGATTCGACAATATATATTCCAATTTCTTTGGGTAGCCGCTTCAGAATGTTCAATACTGATTGTCCTCTTTCGCTCGTGGATTTCCATTTTTGGTGTTTGATTCCAATGGCTTTTTAATCCAAGTTGACTGACGCAAAAACTAAAACATCGCCAGTTTCAAACTAACCTTGATATCAGAGTTGATGTCATCCCTGTCGCGTTCAGACGTATTGTTCGTGTTATTCCCCTGGTCTCCAAAGAATCCCACGGTGTTGTAGACTCCAGGACCTTGCAATGCCAGGTTGTCCTAGCACCCAAACATTTATTAACAGTATTACTCGAACTCATGGTTTACATCGTCCTATACCCTTACACCCCCCCCCCCCCCCCCCCACCGAGTTCAGACGTTTCCTATAAAGAAAATAGTCTGCAAGCAGGCTAACACAATTAATTGATTGCTTCGTTTTTCGTGATTTATATCCATTTTGGTAAATAAAGCACTGGTATTGATGTACCCTTATTTTCGTATTTTCTCGTTTGTATTCGTAATGAGTTAACTCCTAGTCGTAATTTTGTAATACTAATTCTATGTGCTGGATTTCTGATTATCTCGAAGTACTCTTCTAGTTGCCGGTAATCTGTTTTAATATTTTTGTGTGAATTTTTCTATAGAACATTTTGGTGTGCTTTGTCTAGTTTTTAGGCAATCCTCTGCACATTTCTTTCATAGCTACTGTTTTATGTTTGAACTAATTTTTTTTCTTTAATTGTTGCTTGGTTTCATCTGTTCTTGTGAGATCAGTGAGTGAGTCATACACTGTCAATTGATCTGTTGGATTTGCAGTTTCATTTGTGCCAGACTAGCTACTCTAAGAATGTGCTCGTGTTGTTGGGGTCTTAATATCCCTTTAAGTCAGACTTGAACGTACAATGGCATTTCAACCCATCCACCTATACACCAGTCTAATCACCCGTCTACACCCCTCTGCACCCGTCTACTCATAACTAAGACCACCAGCAAATCCTTACAACGTTACCTTTAAATTACTCAAAAGTTTTTTCTACTTTTGCTGATAGTCAGGGATATAACGTTTCGCCATAGTATCGGTCAATCTCGATTGATATTTACCTGTATGAGGAAAATAACCTTACCGTTTCATTTTTACCACCTTTGTCTTCCTTACCCTGAAGTGAAAAAAGCAAGATAAAATACTAGTTTAGTTGACGCGAAGGCAAAGTAAATGTGCCACGTTACTAACGATTGTAAATTTCTACAACAACTATCGTACATATTTTCTCGAGGCTTGTGTATTTTCGGTTAGGATCACTCAAGCCAATAACGACCAATCAGAAATAGTATTTCGCATGCCTTGGAACATCTTGCGGACGTGAACAAAAACTAACTTTCAGAGTAAGAAGTGACTCTGCGTGCTAACCTCACCAGTTCAGGTGGTTTTACTCCTCTGTGACATAGTTGGAGATTCGATCCTTTGAAGTGCAATCTGAGTTTCAAAGGCTAGTCACTTTTTTCTGTTGGCCTATTACAATTACGCGGGATTTTTCTTGTGTTTTTGAAAGTACCGATTTATTGCCGTGTCAACAGCGTATCATTCCAATTGTCTTCAGATTTCTAATTTAAAGTATGGACACAGCTTGTTAAATGAAGGCTGCTGATATAATCATTTTAGCCCTGAAAAACACTAGCTTGTCAGATTTTCAAGAGGATCATCATGAGTTCTTTTCAAGTACGCTTCTCTTTATAAATATTCCCATGGAAAAAGCATTGAGTCATTTCAGATTTAACATGGAAGGAAAAAACCAACCTCGCCTGGTCTCCGTCCTTTTCTATTCTTGCTCTTGAAGTGGACAATAAAAATACGTAAGTTTGAAATAATCAACTCAAAGTCGTAGTAAAAACTAGTCTCCCTCGCAGCCGTTTTTAGCGTCGTCACGCAACACTTCTCCCCACAAACGGAGCGTTGCGTGACGACACTAAAATCGGCTGCGAGGGAGACTAGTAGTAAACCGGCATATTTCTGAAATAATTTAAAGATAATCGGAAAATAAAACAAAAAATCCCTTGTAAGAAAGTGTTTCATCAGATGGTTTAATTTTGGGTCGACAAAGTTGAACACTCTTGTCCTTAAATTAAAATGAAAAGGACTGAAGTTTGTTGTCATTATTTAGCGAAGGGGGCTGAGCCAGTGACAGAAATAAATACATCTTTGAACAAAAACTTTTTGTTAACGTTGAAAGTTATAAGCTAAGTGATTCACGTGAGTGACGTTATAAGTGATTCATTTCAGTCATCTCGTTGTACATCGCTGCAAGCCTCGTTCCCTTTGAACCTCAGGAGGGCTTTTAACTGATATATTGTGACGGGGAAATGCTTCAGTTGTTTCTGTGAGCTTCGAGGAATAGATAAGAAAATTACACTAAGCAAAATCACATCTCATTCTTTAAAAAAAAAACGATTACTGTAATATAAGATACCTTGGAAAAAGCTTGAATTCGATTTTTGAGCCAATGAGGGAGACCCTTGCTATTCTTTGGTCTGAACATTATGCGGTTTAAAAATCGTTCCTGTTAAATAAACTAAACAACTTTTTAAGTCAGCAAGAATATACTAAATTGCCAGCTAGGTGAGTTGCATTATTGAGCGCTATCACATTTACCAACCTGCAACACATCTCGGAAATATTGAAAAAGTGTGCTACACTAATGTTAGACGAGAAAGAGTTTACGACTTCTGGCGTCGCAACTAAGTTTGAAAACTGTCTCATCATGTAATTACTCCTATTCAGTGACACAGCAAACCAAATACCTTTTAGACTAGCTGTTGCCCTTAAAGTAAAATGAAGACTGACGTTTAATCTTATTATTTAGCGAAGGGCGCTGAGCCAGTGGCAGAAACAGATACATCTTTGAACAAAAAACTTATTTGTAAAATTTCTTACCATCCATTAGCGGGCTATTGGCTTATGAGTCAATCATTCCAGCCAATCGCATTGCATATCGCCGCCCGCTTCGTTGGCTGAGAGCCTTAGGCGTGTTGGTACTATATTTTGATGTTCTGTGACAGATTCAAATTCTGCAGTTGTGTCTGTGCCTCGAGATTAGTTTAGAAATTAACCCATCTTTTAAAAGGGCACTTTTACCTCCAAACACTTACCATAAACTGAGGCCTTCTCCTTTTGTTTACTGGGGCAGCATCAACGTCATTCCTTAACCACAAAGATTGGTCTGCCTGCTGCAATTCGTCAAAATGATTTTGCTTAAGTATGCTTAGGTATATTTTGATGAAACATATACATTTCCTTTTCGTTATAATTATCTTTTTAAAATAGACTTGCTTAAATAAGTAAACTAGAGATTCATTTGTATTGTTCTAAAGATAAATTCATGTAATCATTTGATTTATTCATATATTTCAGTTAGTTTTGGTTAGTTATAGTGTTTTCTTGTAATGCGCATTTGATCATGTACTATTCGTATGTTAATTTGCGCAATATTAAGTAATAAATATTATTATTATTTAGTGTTATTATCAGTTATTATATATGCTTCCTTTACAAGGGGCAATGCACCTGTACTTGACAGACTGAATATTCTGTTGATTTTGAAGGCCAGAGGTCGTACAGAAATTTCATTCTGAACGAAATGAATCGAAATGTACTATATTGGACGTTTATTGCTACATTGCTACTGCTACTGCTACTGCTACTGCTACTGCTACTGCTACTGCTACTGCTACTGCTACGGCTACTGCTACGGCTACTCCTACTACTACTACTACTACTACTACTACTACTACTACTACTACTATTACTACTACTACTACTACTACTACTACTATTACTACTACTACTACTACTACTACTACTACTACTACTACTACTACTACTGCTGGTGCTGCTGCTGCTGCTACTACTACTACCACTAATTTTATGTGGCTGTTGTAGAGACCTTTAGCTTTCACAATAATAATAATAATAATAATAATAATAATAACAATAATAATAAAATTAATAATAATAATCACAAAATTCTTTGGCTAGCCATCAAAGAGCGTTCAAAGGTGATTGCCTTAAGCAAGAAGTTGACCTGCTTTCTTTTTCGGTGAATCATGGTCATTGGCTTCTTGTCTGGTTTCTTACCTTGATCTTGATATCAGACATGATGTCATCTCTTTTGCATAGTCTTGCATAGTCTTAAGACTATGTGGAAAAAGCGGATCTTAGCAAGGGCTGTTGGAATCCAAAAAGAAAACTGGGGGTAACCATCAGTCTTTTAGAGATAATTGAGCTTAAATTTGGAAAGAAATTGCCATACATTGTTATGTATTGTAAAGTTTTTCAGAATTGTATTAAATTATCGCTAGCATAAATTCGTGGCTACCCACAATTTTCTTTTTGGATTTCAATAGTCTTTGCTAAGATCTGTTTTTCCTGCATATTCACTAATTGTGGAGAAATACCTCTGTATTAGGAGGCACCGCCCTTAACAGGTGTTATATTCTACCTTTAACCAGCATCTTAAAAGCTTAATTGCAACTCTGGACTCGCCTCCAAACGTTTACGAACAATCAAGCCCTGCGTTACTCCTGATACCCTATTGAAAACCCCACCAACTCATCGCTAATTAATCAACGATAACTGAACAATGAGTGTCAAAATAATTTATCTCAGCCCTACAACAGTTTAAAAACTGGTTGGAAGATTAAAGGTGTGAAAAAGATAACTAGTTGTCAAAACTGACGACAGCGTGATGTGTCCAATAAAGGTAATTTAATTCATTTCGTTGAGAATGAAAATTCTGTACGACGTCTGACCTTCGAAATCAAATATTCAGTCTATGAAGTACAGGTGCATTGCCCCTTGTAAAGGAAGCCTTTAACTTACCCTGTCAGACTGAGGCTTCTTTCCCCTCGCCCTCTTCCTTACAGATGTAGTCACATCGTCATTTTCGAAACCAACTGGTTCTGGATCTTACTGCTAAACACAAGTGAAAAACGAGGTGTTTGCGTTATGGCAGAGTAGCATAGTTTTCAAAGCACGATGTTATACCAAGGTTAAATCACTGGGATTTGGAATCCATGAAACGTTTGTTGTGTGAGAGTAGGAGAGACAAAAGTTCCGATCTAGCATGCATTTTTCATCCATTTTGGAAAAATAGGAAGAATAATCGTAATAAAAAGACACTTATTCTGTTTGATTCTCTTATTTGTCGGTTTTACCGCCACAAAAGAAATTAAAACGACTAAGTTCTTTTACAATGACGCCCTTTCAAAATGGGCCTCTTGAGCTAAAACTATTAACCAAAATTAAAACAAGGCAGATCAGCAGACTAGCGAGCTGTCGACGTTAATGAGTGTTCGCTTCGCTGATTAAAAATTAAGCTAGCAGGACAATTTTCAAATCGTTGATGGGTTTAACAATTGTAAGAGAATGCTATAGCTGGTGCAAAATCTAGCTCGGATAGGAAACCCGATTATACATGCATTACTGTGTGGTTTAGTATTAACTAAACGATAAAACACTTGCATGATCCGTGTCTCGCGGTAATGTCGACTGCTCAAGAGAATTGGTCAGTTCGAACATCAGCAAAAGAAATAATGTTCCCCAGAAAAGCAAAACTTGCCCTCGAAACATGGTATCACTTCCTTCTGCTCAAACCGGTATTCAGTTTGATATGATATTAAACTAGGAAAGTTATTGATTTTTAACTGAATGCTGTTTCTCTCCCTAAATACTTTAAGTTGTAATCAAAAAGTAAATCAATTGTTAGCGGAAGCAAAACAAATTGAATTAGTTTTTCGCTGGAATTATCCATAAGCAAATCGTTTTCCACATGCAGTTTTATTTTCGTCAGTCTACAGCTGTCTCTTGGTGTTGAGTACGCAAAGCTGTTCCACTTTGCATAGAACAAATTCTGTATTTATTGACGTTTATTTGAAATAGGACAAGAGGGAGAGGCAAGTTCAAAAAACATCGAGTTATCCATCTTTTTCTTTCAGAAGGGAGATATTCGTTTGCATCTGACGATGGGGTGCTTTACATTGGGATTGGCAGTCAAGCAAAAAAAATAATTAAATTACCTTGTTCTATGACAAACCCAGTTTGCCTTTCTTGTAGTTAAAGGTTCAGAAGATTTAGCGAATTTGTGATTGTAATATTCACATGCAAACCAAGCAGGCAGTTAAATTGAAGATCGTGCAAAACGAGTTCTCTGCGTTTAAAAACTATTTGCACGCTTTTATTGGGTACGTTTCGTAGCTCTCGTAAATATTTTTTCCCAAAAAGCTACCTACATTTAATTTCTTCAAAGAATATTCTAGTATTTGGAACTGATATACCACGAAATTCTCACAACGAACTTTTTAAATTGTCATTCAATTAGTAAGGAGAATTAATAAATAGAGCTGACTACTGAGGGGTCAAGCTGTATGCACCTCATGGAGAAGAATAAAGAAACAATAATTTATACTTTCACCAGAAACAATCAAATAGGCGCTCCCACAGTGGTTAAATACTAGATAAGCTTATACTTTGAATACCCTTAGGAAAACAATCCTTCATATTTGAATTCTAATTCCTGCTGTCGTATGCTGAGAAAACGTATTATCGAGGCCAGTCAAGAAACAAATGAGACATAAAGATACTGTTACAACTTGGAGCTTTCTGGCTGTAGACACTGCACAACAGTGTCTGAGGGAAACAGGTTAATTTTGTAGATAGCACTCACAAGGTTCCAAAATGGGATTTCAACAGCAGAAGTCAAGGTTCCAAAATGGAATTTGAACAGTAGGGGTCAGCTGCATTTCTGATAAACCTACTCTCACCCAACCAAACTAAATGGAAACACCACTGCATATTGTCCTGGACAACAGTTCCACAACAATACTATACATCCTCTCCAGAGACCCAACTTGAAGAGAGGTGGGGGAGGGAGGACGCTGAGGGTTTTTTCGTATCCAGTCCCATAGCAGTTACTTCAATTCCACCGACCCTTAGCTAAATACCTCATACTCCTACCCAGTTCCCATGTATTTGATTTTATGATGACAGGGGATTGAATATAATTTACATGGAAGCGATTGGGAACGAGAATTACTAACCTCCCAATTAGGGACCATTCTGGTCACCCATCCACGCCTCCTCCCACAAAAGAAACTTTGCTTTCCTACTAGAGTTTCAGTGAAGTCAGAAATTCCATCTCTCTCCCACCCCAATTGCTCAATTTTGCGGTGCACCCTTTGCCGAGCTTCGCGAGGTTCTGCGAGTCACGTATTTCTAGTAAAATAACTTTCTTATTATATAGCAGGCAATTCTTAAGGCTAAATGGAGTACTCTGATTAGCTAATCATTGTTCAGGATTTACAGTACGGACCATTACCATGGAAACGGTCCGACTGAAATAAGTAATTCCATCAAAAGCCTACCTGCATCCAAGCTTTTCATGACCACATGCTGCCCCGAGTTTTCCATAACAGTGCACCTAACAGCGTCCACAAAAAATGACCGAGAAGATCCCCACACTGAGACATCCTATTGTCTCCATGATTTTAAGCACAGTATTAACATCGAATGTTTCCAGTAACATGCAGATGGACAAGGACTTTAAAAGTCGAGAAAAGTTATTTCTGAAATATTCATGACTTAAGACTGAAACAAACCCCAAGCTGCCCGTGCACTTAAAGATGATAGACAAGATGCTGTCTCACCCGGGTCCGTTCGAGATACACCGAGTTCGGTTTAAAGAACAGTTTGATTCACAGCAAAACGAAGCGTCCAAGACGAATGACTGTATTGGCTTGCTCGCTGGCTAGACACTGAAAGAAAAGTCAGTTTTGGAAAAATTTAGGCTTTAGATTTAAAAATCCGCCGATTTGCCCTTATACTATTATCAAATTATTTTGTCAATCCAGCAGGCTGCATGATCTTCTGCTGAAAGGACTTCCCCATGATTTATGTCCCAACGCTTTAATATCAGTACTAATTCTTTGAAGATGTTTTGAAACGCGTTCTGTCGTTTTACATCACTCCAGTTTTGTGCGTCATCAAGAGTGGGAAATTCCCTGCCATCGCGCCGGAAATTGATGTGAATGAATAGACCGTAAGTGTCGTTTCGACCAAAAAAATATGCCATATAAATAACTACTCACTAACTCTACTTGCTCGGGACCTTACTGGGGAATATTGGCCCTCGGTCGTTTTTGTACGGACCTAGGGCCAATATTCCCCAGTACGGCCCTCGCGTTCAGAGGTTCATAGGTGATTTCCTGCTAGTGAGCCCCAATATTTCTTTTTCGAGGATACAGACTGATATGACTTTGACTCTGATGATGACTTCCGCACAGGTTGTCGAGCCGTCAATCCCTGTCACCCGGATGATCGTACTTACCCTATTCAGGAATAATAATAATAATAATAATAATAATAATAATAATAATAATAATAATAATAATAATATTTTTATATATAGCGCTATTGCTATTGCTATCCAATAGCGCCTAAGAAGTTGTTTAAAATTACACATCTATATAAAAACGTTACTGTATGTATATAATAAAAGATAAAAGATCAATAAAAGAGTAAAACACTAAAAATGACTTAAAATGAATAAAAAGACTAGCTAGTTTACGTAGTATAGTAAGTAATTCTAAAAAGAAAACACAAAATTACAAAAATACCTAACTAAAAGCTTGCCCAAAAAGATATGTCTTTAGCTTGCGCTTAAACTCTGATATATTATCGCAAGTTCGAATATCAGATGGTAAAGCATTCCACAGTTGTGGCGCGGCTACAGAGAATGATCGAAAGCCGTAGTTGCGCAGATTATGCTTAACCTCCACCAACCGATGGCCATTCATAGGACGTAGGTTGCGTCTTGGGACATATCTCTCAACTAGATCAGACATATGATGGGGCTAAGCCCATCATGCACTTAAATGTCATTAGAAGAATCTTAAAAACTATGCGCTCTTTTATAGGTAGCCAGTGAAGTTTATAAAGTACCGGTGTAATATGTTCACATTTGTTTGTAAGGGTCACAATCCGGGCTGCTACATTCTGAACATGCCGCAGCTTCTTTAGAGTTTGTTTGGGCAGTCCAAATAATAGTGAATTACAGGAATCTAATCTAGAGGATACAAAAGCATGTACTAGCATTTCAGCAGTATGAAGACTTAAATATTTCCTAATGCGACTAATATTCCGGAGATGATAGAAAGCTGACTTGCACATAGCAGCAATGTGGTTTTCCATAGACATGGATGTGTCGAAAATTATACCAATGTTTCTGGCTTTAGAAGATAGGTCGATTTCCTCATCACAGACTGAGATAGACGTCAGTGGGGGGAGTGGGTGATGACAAGCCTTCAAGACAAGTAACTCGGTCTTGTCCCTGTTCATCTTTAACATGTTAGCCGTCATCCAAGCATTAATGTCACGCACACAAGCTTCCATCGCCACTTTTGCCATTTCAGGGGATGATTTAAAGGTGAGATACAGCTGCGTATCATCAGTATAAAGGTGGAATGACATGACTAGCTGAAAAAAATGACAATAACAAAACCAAAACTCGATTACGACGCCGCTGTATGGAAACAGCCCTGGGACAGCAAAGATACGACTTAAACATGGTACTCTTGAGCGCCTTGAACAAACCGAGATCAAATGCAAAAATGGCGCAACGTGTCCTGTCTTAAAGTCTTATTCCGATGAAGTTTGCATCCTCTGAGAATTTTTTCCTTTTAAAAAATTTAATTATAGTTGTTTGCCGAGAGAACAAATTGGAAATTGTAATTCTGCTGTTATTGTACTTAGGAAAAGTGATTAATTTAGAATTTTTAAGAAAAAAAAAACATCATTATTATTCTACGTTATGTTTAAGGGTTGTTCAGCCATTTTTCGCAATGTCACATTTTTAAAATTCTTTTTAGTTTGAAACTAGAACGGTTTTTATTGGTATTCTAAAATACCATAAATCATGGTTATCTACTGATGAAAATTGAACGTCGATTAACACGAGGTCTAAAATCTGATAACATGGAAAGCCCAGCTTTAAATTGAATGTCTCTTCCGTTAATTAGTTGTTACATCAGGTTTTCACTCTTTTGTGTAATTTTTCTTTACTCTTAGAAGTACCCTATCAGTGGGCAATGTTCAAGTTTAAACTCTCCAGATAACCAATGAAAGAATTTTTTATTTTCCTGGGATCTAATGCTGCCACTGATAACCTTAATTTTTCGTAGTATAATTGTTTTTTAACCAAGAAGGCATACTGCAACATTAATCTTTCGTTGTCTACCACCAAAACAATTATTGAATTTCCCCCTCCTGGAAAGTTTTAATTGGATCTTTTTTTCAAATGAAAGTTTTCCGAAGTCATCTAATCTTCTTCAGCTAATGAAACTTCGTCAGCTTTCCTGAGCTTCTGTTTTGATGTCGAATTAATCAGGCCGAAGCACAAGTGTCATATAGGTATAACGATATACAATACGTCAAGATCTACTTGTGATAGGCCGCGAATGCAGACAGTTATTGGACTCAGACAAGGGCTTTTTGAATGATGTTTTATTTCTACTCAACACTAACATCTAAATATTGCAATCCATGCAGACAGCTTAGTTGCGTCTGCGTTTTGCCCGCGGTCCTTGAGCTTCTGTCATTCGACATCTGCTTTGTAAAAACTTCTTGCTTCTTCCGAATTACTTGTCGTGTCAGACCCCCTAACGAAAAGATAACAAACAAAATGAGAAACAAATTTCCTTCTTGATAGACTGTAGACAATATTTAATGAAAAGGTTCAATGGCAGTAGGTATAAGAAGGTCGTGGGTTCGAGTCTCACCTAAGTCACCAAATTTTTTCAGTGCTTGGATTTTCAGTGTATCAATTTATCATTTATTTGATATTGCCTAAGGGTGATTCTGATATAAGAAGCAGTGTTGTGCTTCAAAAGCAATATTTGAAGGCACTTATCAGAGGAAAACTAAAGCTAAATAATTTGCTATTTCGTACTATGCATACATGCGCGTGACGTGCGGCCATATTTCTTATGCCGGTAGTCTCAAACTTTTGACTGTTGCTTATTATCTCCACGTCGAGTCTAAAATATCCTGTTTCCCCAATAGATATCACGAGTCTTAAATATCATCTCATTCCCAAACAGATACCAGAGTAACCTGTTAATCAGGTGAAAAACAGAGCTCAACGCACAGTTGACAGACTTGACAAAGCCAGTCACAATTGATTTAGTACATTGACAAATCCAGTCACAACTGATTTATTCCGACCCTACTTAATCTGGCAATGCTTTTTGCAATCCATTTACACCAATCGTGCGTAGTGTCTTATATTATTTACCAGCGTTTTCTCATGCACAAAGTCACCTACTCTTGATTATTAATGAAAAGGGGGTAGTCTCCTGGACTTTGCGGGAACGGCCCTTGCTCTGCAGCTGCTCTTTTGTTGCTCTGGTTACAAAGTCAAGAACATATGTTATTCACGTCAGTATTTAAAAGGAAATTGTACTGATAAGGAAATTCAGTCAATCCAATGGCCTCCCCCTCCTCCCTCCCGTTATCCAAAACTGTCCTTTGAAATTGAATCAAATGCATGAAACTAAAAAGGAATCAAAGAAAGAAAACAACTTAAAAAAAAAAAGAGGGTAGAGCGGAACACCAAGTTACAACGAAATCTAATGGTTACTTTAAATTTGCTAAGATGAGCTATCACTCTTTGCCTTTGAAGCAATAACAACTTAAAGTACGAGATGCTATTTGGATTCCCTCTATTGAAAAGGTTCCAGCTCACCCCTTCAATCGGTCAGAATACCGTTCAGTTTCGCAGAGCGATTGAGCACGCTCTTTAGTTTCATCGCAGTGGTTACCTAGTAACAAAACATAACCATAGGTGATGTCTCTTACAATTCGACAATATTTATTCCAATTTTTTGGGTATAGCCGCTTCAGGGTGTTCAAAACTGATTGTCCTCTTTCGCTCGTTGATTTCCTTTTTTTTGGTGTTTGGTGCGAATGGCTCATTAATCCAAGTTGAATGACGTAAAAATAAAACATCGCCAGTTTCAAACTAACCTTGATATCAGAGTTGATGTCATCCCTGTCGCGTTCAGACGTATTGTTCGTGTTATTTCCCTGGTCTCCGAAGAATCCCACGGTGTTGTAGTCTCCAGGACTTTGCAATGCCAGGTTGTCCTAGCGCACAAACAGTTATTAACAGTATTAGTCGAACTCATGGTTTACGTCGTCCTATACCCCCCCCCCCCCCCGAGTTCAGACGTTTCCTATAAAGGAAATAGTCTGCAAGCAGCGTTTTTCGTGATTTATACCCATTTTGGTAAATAAAGCACTGGTATTGATGCACCCTTATTTTCGTATTTTTTCGTTTGTATTCGTAATGAGTGAACTCCAAGACGTAATCAGTGTAATACTAATTCTATGTGCTGGATTTCTGATTATCTGGAGGTACTCTTCTAGTTGGTAATCTGTTCTAATATTTTTATGTGAACTTTTCTATAGAACATTTTGATGTGCTTTGTCTAGTTTTTAGCCAATCCTCTGCATATTTCTTTCATAGCTACTGTTTTATGTCTGAACGAATTTTTTTCTTTAATTGTTGCTTGGTTTCATCTGTTCTTGTGAGATAAGTGAGTGAGTCAGTCACTGTCAATTGATCTGTTGAATGCTTAGTTTCATTTGCGCCAGACTAGCTACTCTAAGAATGTGCTCGTGTTGTTTAAATCAGACTTGACTGTACAATGGCATTTCAACCCATCCACCTATACACCAGTCTGCTCACCCGTCTACACCCCTATGCACCCATCTACTCATGACTAAGACCACCAGCAAATCCTTAAAACGTTACCTTTAAATTACTCAAAAGTTTTTTCTACTTTTGCTGATAGTCAGGAATATAACGTTTCGCCATAGTATCGGTCAACCTCGATTAATGTTTACCTGTGTAAGGAAAATAACCTCACCGTTTCATTTTTACCACCTTTGTCTTCCTTAACATGAATTGAAAATAGCAGAATAAAATACTAGCTTAGTTGACGTGAAGGCAAAGGAAATGTGCCACGTTTGACATGGTTTTATTCAATATTAACTACCTCAACTATAACCCACTACTGTAAATTTCTACAGCAACTATCGTAGATATTTTCTCGAGGCTTGTGTATTTTCCGTGGGGATCACTCAAGCCAATAACGACCAATCAGAAATAGTATTTCGCATCCCTTGGAACCTCTTGCGGACGTGAACAAAAACCAGCTTTCAGAGTAAGAAGTGAATCTGCGTGCTAGCCTCACCAGTTCAGGTGATTTTACTCCTCTGTGACATAGATGGAGATTCGATCCTTTGAAGTGCTATCTGAGTTTCCAAGGCTAGTCTTTTTTTCTGTTGGTCTATTACAATTCCAGTTTTTCTTGTCTTTTTGAAAGTACCGATTTATTGCCGTGTCAACAGCGTATCATTCCAATTGTCTTCAGATTTCTAATTTAAAGCATGGACACAACTTGTTAAATGAAGGCTGCTGATATAATCATCTTAGCCCTGAAAAACACTAGCTTGTCAGATTTCAAGAGGATCATCATGAGTTCTTTTCATGTACGTTTCTCTTTATAAATATTCCCATGGAAAAAGCATTGAGTCATTTCAGATTTAACATGGAGGGATTAAACCAACCTCGCTTGGTCTCCGTCCTTTTCTATTCTTGGTCTTGTAGTGGAAAATAAAAATACGCAAGTTTAATTTGAAATAATCAACTCAAAGTCGTAGTAAACTAGTCTCCCTCGCAGCAGTTTTTAGCGTCGTCACGCAACACTTCTCCCCACAAACGGAGCGTTGCGTGACGGCACTAAAATCGGCTGCGAGGGAGACTAGTAGTAAACCGGTATATTTCTGAAATAATTTAAAGATAATTGGAAAATAAAACAAAAACTCCCTTGTAAGAAGATCAACGTCATTCCTTAACCGCAAAGATCGGTCTGCCTGCTGCAATTCGTCAAAGTGATTTTGCTTAAGTATGCTTAGGTATATTTTAATGAAACATTTACATTTCCTTTTCGTTATAATTATCTTTTTAAAATAGACTTGGGTAAATAAGTAAACTAGAGATTCATTTGTAGTGTTCTAAAGATAAATTCATGTAATTATTTGATTTATTCATATATTTTAGTTAGTTTTGGTTAGTTATAGTGTTTTCTTGTAATGCGCATTTGATCATGTACTATTCGTATGTTAATTTGCACAATATTAAGTAATAAATA
Organism: Siderastrea siderea; assembly: GCA_964030785.1. NCBI lineage: Eukaryota > Metazoa > Cnidaria > Anthozoa > Scleractinia > Rhizangiidae > Siderastrea > Siderastrea siderea. Next base: position 17,735,257 of record OZ034978.1, on the reverse strand, counting down.
TTATTATTATTTAGTATTATTATCAGTTATTATATATGCTTCCTTTACAAGGGGCAATGCACCTGTACTTGACAGACGGAATATTCTGTTGATTTTGAAGGCCAGAGGTCGTACAGAAATTTCACTCTGAACGAAATGAATCGAAATGTACTATATTGGACGTTTATTGCTACATTGCTACTGCTACTGCTACTGCTACTGCTACGGCTACTGCTACTCCTAATACTACTACTACTACCACTACTACTACTACTACTACTACTACTACTACTACTACTACTACTGCTGCTGCTGCTACTGCTGCTGCTACTACTATTACCACTAATTTTTATGTGGCTGTTGTAGAGACCTTAAGCTTTCACAATAATAATAATAATAATAATAATAATAATAATAATAATAATCACAAAATTCTTTGGCTAGCCATCAAAGAGCGTTCAAAGGTGATTGCCTTAAAGAACAAGTTGACCTGCTTTCTTTTTCGGTGAATCATGGTCTTTGGCTTCTTGTCTGGCTTCCTAACTTGATCTTGATATCAGACATGATATCATCTCTTTTGCACGGTCTTAAGACTATGTGGAAAAAGCGGATCTTAGCAAGGGCTGTTGGAATCCAAAAAGAAAACTGGGGGTAACCATCAGTCTTTTAGAGATAATTGAGCTTAAATTTGGAAAGAAACTGCCATACATTGTTATGTATTGTAAAGTTTTTCAGAATTGTGTTTAATTATCGCTAGCATAAATTCGTGGCTACCCACAATTTTCTTTTTGGATTTTAATAGTCTTTGCTAAGATCTGATTTTCCTGCATAATCACTAAATGTGGCAAAATACCTCTGTATTAGGAGACACCGCCCTTAACAGGTGTTATATTCTACCTTGAACCAGCATCTTGAAAGCTTAATTGCAACTCTGGACTCGCCTCCAAACGTTTACGAACAATCAAGCCCTGCGTTACTCCTGATACCCTATTGAAAACCCCACCAACTCATCGCTAATTAATCAACGATAACTGAACAATGAGTGTCAAAATAATTTATCACAGCCCTACCACAGTTTAAAAACTGGTTGGAAGATTAAATGTGTGAAAAAGATTACTAGTTGTCAAAACTGACGACAGCGTGATGCATCCAATAAAGGTAATTTAATTCATTTCGTTCAGAATGAAAATTCTGTACGACGTCTGACCTTCGAAATCAAATATTCAGTCTATGAAGTACAGGTGCATTGCCCGTTGTAAAGGAAGCCTTTAACTTACCCTGTCAGACTGAGGCTTCTTTCCCCTCGCCCTCTTCCTTACAGATGTAGTGACATCGTCATTTTCGAAACCAACTGGTTCTGGATCTGACTGCTAAACACAAGTGAAGAACGAGGTGTTTGCGTTATGGGATTTGGAATGCATGAACGTTTGTTGTGTGAGAATAGGAGAGACAAAAGCTCCGATCTAGCATGCATTTTTCATTCATTTTGGAAAAATAGGAAGAGTAATCGTAATAAAAAGACACTTATTCTGTTTGATTTTCTTATTTGTCGGTTTTACCGCCACAGAAGAAATTAAAACAGTTGTTTTACAATGACGCCCTTTTAAAATGGGCCTCTTGAACTAAAGCTATTAACCAAAATTAAAACAAGGCAGATCAGCGGACTAGCGATCTGTCGACGTTGTTGAGTGTTCGCTTCGATGATTAAAAATTAAATAACCTAGCAGAACAATTTTCAAATCGTTGATGAGTTTAACAATTGTAAGAGAATGCTATAGTTGGTGCAAAATCTAGCTCGGATAGGAAACCCGATTATACATGTATTAGTGTGTGGTGTCATGTTTAGTATTAACTAAACGATAAAACACTTGCATGATCCGTGTCTCGCGGTAATGTCGACTGCTCAAGACAATTGGTCAGTTCCAACGTCAGCAAAAGAAATAATGTTCCCCAGAAAAGCAAAACCTGCCCTCGAAACATGGTGTCACTTCCTTCTGCTCAAACCGGTATCCAGTTTGATATGATATTAAACTAGGACAGTTATTGTTTTCTTACTGAATGCTGTTTCTCTCCCTAAATACTTGAAAATTTAATCAAAAAGTAAATCAATTGTTAGCGGAAGCAAAACAAATTGAATTAGTTTTTTGCTGGAATTATCCATAAGCAAATCGTTTTCCACATGCAGTTTTATTTTCGTCAGTCTACAGCTGTCTCTTGGTGTTGACTACGCAAAGCTGTTCCACTTTACATAGAACAAATTCTGTCTTTATTGACGTTTATTTGAAATAGGACAAGAGGGAGAGGCAAGTTCAAAAAACATCGAGTTATCCATCTTTTTCTTTCAGAAGGGAGGTATTCGTTTGCATCTGACGATGGGGTGCTTTACATTGGGATTGGCAGTCAAGCAAAAAAAATAATTAAATTACCTTGTTCTATGACAAACCCAGTTTGCCTTTCTTGTAGTTAAAGGTTCAGAAGATTTAGCGAATTTATGATTGTAATATTCACATGCAAACCAAGCAGGCAGTTAAATTGAAGATCGTGCAAAACGAGTTCTCTGCGTTTAAAAACTATTTGCACACTTTTATTGGGTACGTTTCGTAGCTCTTACTAGGAATAGAAGGAGAAAAAGCTCTACAACTGCTTTCTTGCTCAAACTATCATCACTTGGAATCAAACAAATAACCAGTGGTTCCATATGACATGACATGAAATAGTAAATAGAAATGCATAAACTGTGGGTGTCTCGTAAATATTTTTTCCCAAAAAGCTACCTACATTTAATTTCTTCAAAGAATATTCTAGTATTTGGAACTGATATACCACGAAATTCTCATAACGAACTTTTTAAATTGTCATTCAATTAGTAAGGAGAATTAATAAATAGAGCTGACTACTGAGAGGTCAAGCTGTATGCACCTCATGGAGAAGAATAAGGAAACAATAATTTATCCTTTCACCAGGAAAAATCAAATAGGCGCTCCCATAGATAAGCTTATACTTTGAATACCCTTACGAAAACAATCGTTCATATCTGAATTCTATTTCCTGCTGTCGTATGCTGAGAAAACGTATTATCGAGGCCAGTCAAGGTTCCAATCAAGGTTCCAAAATGGAATTTGAACAGTAGGGGTCAGCTGCATTTCTGATAAACCTACTCTCACCCAACCAAACTAAATGGAAACACCACTGCATATTGTCCTGGACAACAGTTCCACAACAATACTATACATCCTCTCCAGAGACCCAACTTGAAGAGAGGTGGGGGAGGGAGGACGCTGAGGGTTTTTTCGTATCCAGTCCAATAGCAGTTACTTCAATTCCACCGACCCTTAGCTAAATACCTCATACTCCTACCCAGTTCCCATGTGTTTGATTTTCTGATGATAGGGGATTGAATATAATTTACATGGAAGCGATTGGGAACGAGAATTACTAACCTCCCAATTAGGGACCATTCTGGTCACCCATCCACGCCTCCTCCCACAAAAGAAACTTTGCTTTCCTACTAGAGTTTCAGTGAAATCAGAAATTCCATCTCTCCTACCCCAATTGCTCAATTTTGCGGTGCACCCTTTGCCGAGCTTGGCGAGGTTCTGCGAGTCACGTATTTCTAGTAAAATAACTTTCTTATTATATTGCAGGCAATTCTTAAGGCTAAATGGAGTACTCTGATTAGCTAATCATTGTTCAGGATTTACAGTACGGACCATTACCATGGAAACGGTCCGACTGAAATAAGTAATTCCATCAAAAGCCTACCTGCATCCAAGCTTTTCATGACCACATGCTGCCCCGAGTTTTCCATAACAGTGCACCTAACAGCGTCCACAAAAAATGACCGAGAAGATCCCCACACTGAGACATCCTATTGTCTCCATGATTTTAAGCACAGTATTAACATCGAATGTTTCCAGTAACATGCAGATGGACAAGGACTTTAAAAGTCGAGAAAAGTTGTTTCTGAAATATTCATGATTAACACTTAAGACTGAAACAAACCCCAAGCTGCCCGTGCACTTAAAGATGATAGACAAGATGCTGTCTCACCCGGGTCCGTTCGAGATACACCGAGTTCGGTTTAAAGAACAGTTTGATTCACAGCAAAACGAAGCGTCCAAGACGAATGACTGTATTGGCTTGCTCGCTGGCTAGACACTGAAAGAGAAGTCAGTTTTGGAAAAATTTAGGCTTTAAATTTAAAAATCCGCCGATTTGCCCTTATACTATTATCAAATTATTTTGTCAATCCAGCAGGCTGCATGATCTTCTGCTGTAAGGACTTCCCCATGATTTATGTCCCAACGCTTTAATATCAGTACTAATTCTTTGAAGATGTTTTGAAACGCGTTCTGTCGTTCTACATCACTCCAGTTTTGTGCGTCATCAAGAGTGGGAAATTCCCTGCCATCGCGCCGGAAATTGATGTGAATGAATAGACCGTAAGTGTCGTTTCGACCAAAAAAATATGCCATATAATAACTACTCACTAACTCTACTTGCTCGGGACCTTACTGGGGAATATTGGCCCTCGGTCGTTTTTGTACGGACCTAGGGCCAATATTCCCCAGTACGACCCTCGCGTTCAGAGGTACATAGGTGATTTCCTGCTAGTGAGCCCCGATATTTCTTTTTCGAGGATTCAGACTGATATGACTTTGACTCTGATGATGACTTCCGCACAGGTTGTCGAACCGTCAATCACTGTCACCCGGATGTTCGTACTTACCCTATTCAGGAATAATAATAATAATAATAATAATAATAATAATAATAATAATAACAATAATAATATTTTTATATATAGCGCTATTGCTATCGCTATCCAATAGCGCCTAAGAAGTTGTTTAAAACTAAACATCTATATAAAAACGTTACTGTATGTATATAATAAAAGATAAAAGATCAATAAAAGAGTAAAACACTAAAAATGACTTAAAATAAATAAAAAGACTAGCTAGTTTACGTAGTATAGTAAGTAATTCTAAAAAGAAAACACTAAATTATAAAAATACCTAACTAAAAGCTTGCCCAAAAAGATATGTCTTTAGCTTGCGCTTAAACTCTGATATGTTATCGCAAGCTCGAATGTCAGATGGTAAAGCATTCCACAGTTGTGGCGCGGCTCCAGAGAATGATCGAAAACCGTAGTTGCGCAGATTATGCTTAACCTCCACCAACCGATGGCCATTCATAGAACGTAGGTTGCGTCTTGGGACATATCTCTCAACTAGATCAGACAGATATGATGGGGCTAAGCCCATCATGCACTTAAATGTCATTAGAAGAATCTTAAAAACTATGCGCTCTTCTATAGGTAGCCAGTGAAGTTTATAAAGTACCGGTGTAATATGTTCACATTTGTTTATAAGTGTCACAATCCGGGCTGCTACATTCTGAACATGCTGCAGCTTCTTTAGAGTTTGTTTAGGCAGTCCAAATAATAGTGAATTACAGAAATCTAATCTAGAGGATACAAAAGCATGTACTAGCATTTCAGCAGTATGAAGACTTAAATATTTCCTAATGCGACTAATATTCCGGAGATGATAGAAAGCTGACTTGCACATAGCAGCAATGTGGTTTTCCATAGACATGGATGTGTCGAAAATTATACCAATGTTTCTGGCTTTAGAAGATAGGTCGATTTCCTCATCACAGACTGAGATAGACGTCAGTGGGGGGAGTGGGCGATGACGAGCCTTCAAGACAAGTAACTCGGTCTTGTCCCTGTTCATCTTTAACATGTTAGCCGTCATCCAAGCATTAATGTCACGCACACAAGCTTCCATCGCCACTTTTGCCATTTCAGGGGATGATTTAAAGGTGAGATACAACTGCGTGTCATCAGCGTAAAGGTGAAATGACATAACTAGCTGAAAAAAAATGAAAATAACAAAACCAAAACTCGCTTACGACACTGCTGTTTGGAAACAGCCCTGGGACAGCAAAGATACGACTTAAACATGGTACTCTTGAGCGCCTTGAACAAACCGAGATCAAGTGCAAAAATGGCGCAACGTGTCCTGTCTTAAAGTCTTATTCCGATGAAGTTTGCCTCCTCTGGGAATTTTTCCTTTTAAAAAATTATTTATAGTTGTCTGCCGAGAGAACAAATTGGAAATTGTAATTCTGCTGTTATTGTACTTAGGAAAAGCGATTAATTTAGAATTTTAAGAAAAAAACATCATTATTATTCTACGTTATGTTTAAGGGTTGTGCAGCCATTTTTCGCAATGTCACATTTTTAAAATTCTTTTTAGTTTGAAACTAGAACGGTTTTTATTGGTATTCTAAAATACCATAAATCATGGTTATCTACTGATGAAAATTGAACGTCGATTAACACGAGGTCTAAAATCTGATAACATGGAAAGCCCAGCTTTAAATTAAATGTCTCTTCCGTTAATTAGTTGTTACACCAGGTTTTCACTCTTTTGTGTAATTTTTCTTTACTCTTAGAAGTACCCTATCAGTGGGCAATGTTCAAGTTTAAACTCTCCAGATAACCAATGAAAGAATTTTTTATTTTCCTGGGATCTTGTGCTGCCACTGATAACCTTAATTTTTCGCAGTATAATTGTTTTTTAACCAAGAAGGCATACTGCAACATTAATCGATAACTCAGTATTCTTTCGTTGTCTACCACCAAAACAATTATTGAATTTCCCCCTCCTGGATATTTTTAATTGGATCTTTTTTTCAAATGAAAGTTTTCCGAAGTCATCTAATTTTCTTCAGCTAATGAAACTTCGTTAGCTTTCCTGAGCTTCTGTTTTGATGTCGAATTTAATCAGGCCGAAGCACAAGTGTCATATAGGTATAACGATATACAATACGTCAAGATCTACTTGTGATAGGCCGCGAATGCAGACAGTTATTGGACTCAGACAAGGGCTTTTTGAATGATGTTTTATTTCTACTCAACACTAACATCTAAATATTGCAATCCATGCAGACAGCTTAGTTGCGTCTGCGTTTTGCCCGCGGTCCTTGAGCTTCTGTCATTCGACATCTGCTTTGTAAAAACTTCTTGCTTCTTCCGAATTACTTGTCGTGTCAGACCCCCTAACGAAAAGATAACAAACAAAATGAGAAACAAATTTCCTTCTTGATAGACTGTAGACAATATTTAATGAAAAGGTTCAATGGCAGGAGGTATAAGAAGGACGTGGGTTCGAGTCTTACCTAAGTCACCAAATTTTTTCAGCGCTTGGATTTTCAGTGTATCAATTTATCATTTATTTGATATTGCCTAAGGGTGATTCTGATATAAGAAGCAGTGTTGTGCTACAAAAGCAATATTTGAAGGCACTTATCAGAGGAAAACTGAAGCTAAATAATTTGCTATTTCGTACTATGCATACATGGGCGTGACATGCGGCCACATTTCTTATGCCGGTAGTCTCAAACTTTTGACTGTTGCTTATTATCTCCACGTCGAGTCTAAAATATCCTGTTTCCCCAATAGATATCACGAGTCTTAAATATCATCTCATTCCCAAACAGATACCAGAGTAACCTGTTAATCAGGTGAAAAACAGAGCTCAACGCACAGTTGACAGACTTTGACAAAGCCAGTCACAATTGAGTTAGCAGATTGACAAATCCAGTCACAACTGATTTATTCCGACCCTACTTAATCTGGCAATGCTTTTTGCAATCCATTTACACCAATCTTGCGTAGTGTCTTACATTATTTACCAGCGTTTTCTCATGCACAAAGTCTCTTACTCTTGATTATTAATGAAAAGGGGGTAGTCTCCTGGACTTTGCGGGAACGGCCCTTGTTCTGCAGCTGCTCTTTTGTTGCTCTGGTTACAAAGTCAAGAACATATGTTATTCACGTCACTATTTAAAAGGAAAAAACTGCAAAATCTCTCAGGGAAAAATTGCCTTCACTACTAAAGGCAATGTATTTGGATACACTTAGATTGTTCAATTTTAAATGTTTTGTAATTGTTGTATTACATCGAGATTATAAAGTTCCAAACGCATAACGCTCCATTAGAACGCTCATTTCGCTTCACATAGGATAATGTGTGCGAAGTTGCCAACTTATTAGTAAGATTCATTGTACTGATAAGGAAATTCAGTCAATCCAATGACCTCCCCCTCCTCCCTCCCGTTATCCAAAACTGTCCTTTGAAATTGAATCAAATGCATGAAACTAAAAAGGAATCGAAAAAAGAAAACAACTTTAAAAAAAAAAACAGGGTAGAGCGGAACACCAAGTTACAACGAAATCTAATGGTTACTTTAAATTTGCTAAGATGAGCTATCACTCTTTGCCTTTGAAGCAATAACAACTTAAAGTACGATATGCTATTTGGACCCCTCCTATTGAAAAGGTTCCAGCTCACTCCTTCAATCGGTCAGAATACCGTTCAGTTTCGCAGAGCGATTGAGCACGCTCTTTAGTTTCACCGCAGTGGTTACCTAGTAACAAAACATAACCATAGGTGACGTCTCTTACAATTCGACAATATTTATTCCAATTTCTTTGGGTATAGCCGCTTCAGGGTGTTCAAAACTGATTGTCCTCTTTCGCTCGTTGATTTCCTTTTTTTGGTGTTTGGTGCTAATGGCTCATTAATCCAAGTTGAATGACGTAAAAATAAAACATCGCCAGTTTCAAATTTACTTTGATATCAGAGTTGATGTCATCCCTGTCGCGTTCAGACGTATTGTTCGTGTTATTCCCCTGGTCTCCGAAGAATCCCACGGTGTTGTAGTCCCCAGGACCTTGCAATGCCAGGTTGTCCTAGCGCCCAAACAGTTATTAACAGTATTAGTCGAACTCATGGTTTACGTCGTCCTATACCCCCCCCCCCCGCCCCGCCCGGAGTTCAGACGTTTCCTATAAAGGAAATAGTCTGCAAGCAGCGTTTTTCGTGATTTATACTCATTTTGGTAAATAAAGCACTGGTATTGATGCACCCTTATTTTCGTATTTTCTCGTTTGTATTCGTAATGAGTGAACTCCTAGATGTAATCAGTGTAATACTAATTCTATGTGCTGGATTTCTGATTATCTGGAGGTACTCTTCTAGTTGGTAATCTGTTCTAATATTTTTATGTGAACTTTTCTATAGAACATTTTGATGTGCTTTGTCTAGTTTTTAGCCAATCCTCTGCATATTTCTTTCATAGCTACTGTTTTATGTTTGAACGAATTTTTTTCTTTAATTGTTGCTTGGTTTCATCTGTTCTTGTGAGATAAGTGAGTGAGTCAGTCACTGTCAATTGATCTGTTGAATGCTTAGTTTCATTTGTGCCAAACTAGCTACTCTAAGAATGTGCTAGTGTTGTTTAAATCAGACTTGACTGTACAATGGCATTTCAACCCATCCACCTATACACCAGTCTGCTCACCCGTCTACACCCCTATGCACCCATCTACTCATAACTAAGACCACCAGCAAATCCTTAAAACGTTATCTTTAAATTACTCAAAAGTTTTTTCTACTTTTGCTGATAGTCAGGAATATAACGTTTCGCCATAGTATCGGTCAACCTCGATTAATGTTTACCTGTGTAAGGAAAATAACCTTACCGTTTCATTTTTACCACCTTTGTCTTCCTTAAGCTGAATTGAAAATAGCAAAATAAAATACTGGTTTAGTTGACGCGAAGGCAAAGGAAACGTGCCACGTTATTAACTATCTCAACTATAACCCACTACTGTAAATTTCTACAGCAACTATCGTAGATATTTTCTCGAGGCTTGTGTATTTCCGTGGGGATCACTCAAGCCAATAACGACCAATCAGAAATAGTATTTCGCATCCCTTGGAATCTCTTGCGGACTTGAACAAACATAGGCACGCATTGCGTGCTTGACCTATGTTGAAATGACAAGTCTCATCCTCGCTATTTGCGATTTTTAAGACATACTCTGAGGACAAAACAATACATGCGATCATTCTTGTAAATACTTCCTCCTCCACTATAACACACTGAGTACATAAGGCCAAGTTCAGACGGCGTACCAAGTAGTACGTATTTTTTTGGCAGTTGTACGGTGTCCAAATGAGGTTTTTCGACAGATTTCAATTAGGCGAGCCAAAATCCCAGGGTACGGCAAAGCCTGCCGCTTAAATACGACCTAGGAGCGAAAATGTATTTGGTACGGCACATGAGAGGTACGGCGTCTGAACTGGGCCTAAAACAGCTTTTTTGTTTAGTCAGCAATACCCTTGGAATGCAAAACAAAATCCCGCTAAAAACCCAATTGGACCAAAATTGTAGATAGAGCAACCATCGGGCTAGTAGGCTACAGGCTAAAAAGTCAAACTGACACTAGAACAAAACGACTGGATAAAAATTTCAAATTAAATCTAAAACTGAAACCTCAGTTAAGGTCAACTAATGATTGTCTGCATATTACTGAAGAATATAAATCGAGGTCACAACAAGATGTGAAAGAGACAAGTGTAGTAGATAATAATTTGAGGAGAGGACAGTCATTGGCACTCCCTGTTGCACAAACTTGTTTATGAAAATTAAAGACCGAAAGAGGGCAAGGCCAGGGTTGTTTTTCAAACAAATTTTCTTGCCATATTTTCCTGTATATTATGAAACCAAGTAAGAAATCGTTTCTATGTCGGCTGGAAAATCTGTGGATATGACTGATATAAGTCATGGACACAACATCGTAAAGTAAAACTTAACCGTATACATTACAGGTTTAAAAACCTACAGACACGCTTGAATGACCAAACTAATTTATGCAAATTGCTATCTTAAATTAAACACGTCGCTAAAACATTTCAAAAACCATATGTTCCCGTATATGATAAAACCAAGAAAGAAATCATTTCTATGTCGGCTGGAAAATCTGTGGATATGACTGATATAAATCATGGACACAACATCGTAGCTAAAACTAAACCACGTTATGGAAAAATCATTTCTATGTCGGCTGGAAAATCTGTGGATATGACTGATATAAATCATGGACACAACATCGTAGCTAAAACTAAACCACGTTATGGGAAGAGAAAACAGGTTTAAAAATCTACAGACACGCTTGAATAAACAAGCTAATTTATGCAAATTGCAATCTTATAAACACGTCCCTATAAATTTCAAATTACCAAACAAAGCTGTTTCAAAAACCATCTAAAGTACAGTCAAAATTATCCATATCAAGCACAGATACAATCTTTTCAACCAACATTTTGCTCAAAGATACATAACCAAAACAGCTGTTTCGTAACACAAATCATAAAAGGACAAATTAAATTACAGTTTCTCGTCAACAAGTCTATTTTTGGAACGAGGTTAATTGTTTTTGTCACGCACTCACGTTCCACCGTTGGCAACGACAAAGTTCAATTTTACCTGCCCTTACAATAGCTTTAGGAAATTACCATCAATTCCACCACACCAAGCCTTTACTGAAAATATAATATTCGAGATGAAAAAGTAGAAAAGCGCATTTGCACTGATCGTTTTCGTCCCCTTATGTACATTCAACATGGCCGGTAAGCTTAACCTTGTCTGACCTTCAGCTTCAGTAAGCGGATTCTAACCAGCTCTTTCATTGGTAGAATGTACTCTTAGCTTAGTAGCCTCAATCTGATTAGTCCCACATAGTGCCACATAAATTCCCCCGGGGGTGTACTCCCATGTGATAGGTGCATGGATGCTCGTCGTCTCGCGTTCTCCGTCTGTTTTAGCACTGATAGCTTTAATTTAAATTTTCCGACGAGCATTCCCGCCCGTCTCACATGAGATTTCCCCCCCGGATCAAAAATACATACATACATACAAACAAACGAACAAACAAACATAGAAAGCGAAAAACTTCACGCTGGCTAAGACCCTATGTTTTCAACATAGGTCAAAAACCAGCTTTCAGAGCAAGAAGTGAATCTGCGTGCTAGCCTCACCAGTTCAGGTGATTTTACTCCTCTGTGACATAGATGGAGATTCGATCCTTTGAAGTGCTATCTGAGTTTTCAAGGCTAGTCTTTTTTTCTGTTGGTCTATTACAATTCCAGTTTTTCTTGTGTTTTTGAAAGTACCGATTTATTGCCGTGTCAACAGCGTATCATTCCAATTGTCTTCAGATTTCTAATTTAAAGCATGGACACAACTTGTTAAATGAAGGCTGCTGATATAATCATTTTAGCCCTGAGAAACACTAGCTTGACAGATTTCAAGAGGATCATCATGAGTTCTTTTCAAGTACGCTTCTCTTTATAAATATTCCCAGGGAAAAAGCATTGAGTCATTTCAGATTTAACATGGAAGGAAAAAACCAACCTCGCCTGGTCTCCGTCGTTTTCTATTCTTGCTCTTGTAGTAGAAAATAAAAATGCGCAAGTTTGAAATAATCAACTCAAAGTCGTAGTAAACTAGTCTCCCTCGCAGCCGTTTTTAGCGTCGTCACGCAACACTTCTCCCCACAAACGGAGCGTTCGTGACGACACTAAAATCAGCTGCGAGGGAGACTAGTAGGAAACCAGCATATTTCTGAAATAATTTAAAGATAATCGGAAAATAAAACAAAAAACTCCCTTGTACGAAAGTGTTTCATCAGATGGTATAATTTTGGGTCGACAAAGTTGAACACTCTTGTCCTTAAATTAAAATGAAAAGGACTGAAGTTTGATGTCATTATTTAGCGAAGGGCGCTGAGCCAGTGGCAGAAATAAATACATCTTTGAACAAAAACTTTCTGTTAACGTTGAAAGTTATAAGTGATTCACGTGAGTGACGTTATAAGTGATTCATTTCAGTCATCTCGTTGTACATCGCTGCAAGCCTCGTTCTCTTTGAACCTCAGGAGTGCTTTTAACTGATATATTGTGACGGGGAAATTCTTCAGTTGTTGTTGTGAGCTTCGAGGAATAGATAAGAAAATTACACTAAGCAAAATCACATCTCATTCTTTAAAAAAAAAAACGATTACTATAATGTAAGATACCTTGGAAAAAGCTTGAATTCGATTTTTGAGCCAGTGAGGGACACCCTTGCTATTCTTTGGTCTGGACATTATGCGGTTTAAAAATCGTTCCTGTTAAATAAACCAAGCAACTTTTTAAGTCAGCAAGAATATACTAAATCGCCAGCTAGGTGAGTTGCATTATTGCGCGCTATTACATTTACCAACCTGCAACACATCTCAGAAATATCGAAAAAGTGTGCTACACTAATGTTAGACGAGAAAGCGTTTACGACTTCTGGCGTCGCAACTACGTTTGAAAACTATCTCATTATGTAATTACTCCTATTCAGTGACACAGCAAACCAAATACCTTTTAGACTAGCTCTTGCCCTTAAAGTAAAATGAAGACTGCAGGGGCGGATGGAGGGGGAGTGGATTGGGTGGCTAGCCACCCCCCTCTTTGGGGTTGTTTAAGCTTGAAATTAAGAAAGGGAACAAAAACTGTCAGTGAGGCGATTTTGTCTCCAATTGTTCCGATATCGTTCTATCAGGTAAGCCACCCCCCCTTGAAAAATCCTGGATCCGCCACTGGACTGACGTTTAATGTTATTATTTAGCGAAGGGCACTGAGCCAGTGGCAGAAACAGATACATCTTTGAACAAAAAACTTTTTTGTAAAATTTCTTATCATCCATTGGCGGGCTATTGGCTTATGAGTCAATCATTCCAGCCAATCGCATTGCATATCTCCGCCCGCCTATTGGCTGAGAGCTTTAGGCGTGTTGGTACTATATTTTGATGTTCTGTGACAGATTGAAATTCTGCAGTTGTGTCTGTGCCTCGAGATTAGTTTAGAAATTAACCCATCTTTTAAAAGGGCACTTTTACCTCCAAACACTTACCATAAACTGAGGCCTTCTCCTTTTGTTTACTGGGGCAGCATCAACGTTATTCCTTGACCGCAAAGATCGGTCTGCCTGCTGCAATTCGTCAAAGTGATTTTGCTTAAGTATGCTTAGGTATATTTTAATGAAACATATACATTTCCTTTTCGTTATAATTATCTTTTTAAAATAGACTTGGGTAAATAAGTAAACTAGAGATTCATTTGTATTGTTTTTAAGATAAATTCATGTAATTATTTGATTTATTCATATATTTTAGTTAGTTTTGGTTAGTTATAGTGTTTTCTTGTAATGCGCATTTGATCATGTACTATTCGTATGTTAATTTGCACAATAGTAAGTAATAAATATTATTATTATTTAGTATTATTATCAGTTATTATATATGCTTCCTTTACAAGGGGCAATGCACCTGTACTTGACAGACTGAATATTCTGTTGATTTTGAAGGCCAGAGGTCGTACAGAAATTTCACTCTGAACGAAATGAATCGAAATGTACTATATTGGACGTTTATTGCTACATTGCTACTGCTACTGCTACTGCTACGGCTACTGCTACTGCTACTGCTACTGCTACTGCTACTGCTACTCCTAATACTACTACTACTACTACCACTACTACTACTACTACTACTACTACTACTACTACTGCTGCTGCTGCTGCTGCTGCTGCTGCTACTACTATTACCACTAATTTTTATGTGGCTGTTGTAGAGACCTTAAGCTTTCACAATAATAATAATAATAATAATAATAATAATAATAATAATAATAATAATAATAATAATAATAATAATAAATTCGTTGGCTAGCCATCAAAGAGCGTTCAAAGGTGATTGCCTTAAAGAACAAGTTAACCTGCTTTCTTTTTCGGTGAATCATGGTCATTGGCTTCTTGTCTGGCTTCCTACCTTGATCTTGATATCAGACATGATATCATCTCTTTTGTGCAGTCTTAAGACTATGTGGAAAAAGCGGATCTTAGCAGGGGCTGTTGAAAACTGGGGGTAACCATCAGTCTTTTAGAGATAATTGAGCTTAAATTTGGAAAGAAATTACCATACATTGTTATGTATTGTAAAGTTTTTCAGAATTGTGTTTAATTATCGCTAGCATAAATTCGTGGCTACCCACAATTTTCTTTTTGGATTTCAATAGTCTTTGCTAAGATCTGTTTTTCCTGCATAATCAATAAATGTGGAAAAATACCTCTATTAGGAGGCACCGCCCTTAACAGGTGTTATATTCTACCTTTAACCAGCATCTTAAAAGCTTAATTGCAACTCTGGACTCGCCTCCAAACGTTTACGAACAATCAAGCCCTGCGTTACTCCTGATACCCTATTGAAAACCCCACCAACTCATCAATAATTAATCAACGATAACTGAACAATGAGTGTCAAACTAATTTATCTCAGCCCTACCACAGTTTAAAAACTGGTTGGAAGATTAAATGCGTGAAAAAGATTACTAGTTGTCAATACTGACGACAGCGTGATGCATCCAATAAAGGTAATTTAATTCATTTCGTTCAGAATGAAAATTTTGTACGACGTCTGACCTTCGAAATCAAATATTCAGTCTATGAAGTACAGGTGCATTGCCCCTTGTAAAGGAAGCCTTTAACTTACCCTGTCAGACTGAGGCTTCTTTCCCCTCGCCCTCTTCCTTACAGATGTAGTCACATCGTCATTTTCGAAACCAACTGGTTCTGGATCTGACTGCTAAACACAAGTGAAGAACGAAGTGTTTGCGTTATGGGATTTGGAATCCATGAAACGTTTGTTGTGTGAGAATAGAAGAGACAAAAGCTCCGATCTAGCATGCATTTTTCATTCATTTTGGAAAAATTAGGAGAGTAGTCATAATAAAAAGACACTTATTCTGTTTGATTTTCTTATTTGTCGGTTTTACCGCCACAAAAGAAATTAAAACGACTAAGTTGTTTTACAATGACGCCCTTTTAAAATGGGCCTCTTGAGCTAAAACTGTTAACCAAAATTTAAACAGGGCAGATCAGCGGACTAGCGATCTGTCGACGTTGTTGAGTGTTCGCTTCGCTGATTAAAAATTAAGCTAGCAGGACAATTTTCAAATCGTTGACGAGTTTAAAGAGATTGCTATAGTTCGTGCAAAATCTAGCTCGGATAGGAAACCCGATTATACATGTATTAGTGTGTGGTGTCAGGTTTAGTATTAACTAAACGATAAAACACTTGCATGATCCGTGTCTCGCGGTAATGTCGACTGCTCAAGACAATTGGTCAGTTCCAACATCAGCAAAAGAAATAATGTTCCCCAGACAAGCGAAACTTGCCCTCGAAACATGGTGTCATTTCCTTCTGATCAAACCGGTATCCAGTTTGATATGATATTAAACTAGGAAAGTTACTGATTTTTTACATGCTGTTTCTCTCCTGAGATACTTTAATTTAATCAAAAATTAAATCAGTTATTAGCGGAAGCAAAACAAATTGAATTAGTATTTTGCTAAAATCACCCATAAGCACATCGGTTTGCTACAGTCTCTTAGTATTCGATACGTGAACCTCGTTCCCCTCTATATGCGTACGCCTTTTCATCATACACTGTATTTAAATTCACTTTTATTTGAAATAAGACAACAGAAAAATGTAGGCTTAGGAGATTCAGCTTTTTTCAGATGGTAGATATTCGTTTCCAATTTAAGCATAAGAAATAAATTAATTAAATTAGATTGCTCTTTGACAAACGCAGCTTGCCTTTTTGTAGTTTAAGATTTGGACGATTCAGAGAATTTGTAAATGGAAGATTCACATAATATGCTTACTAAACTGTCAGTCAAATTATCAGTATTGCATAACGTGTAAACTGAAGTTCCCTGCGTTTAAAAACTATATGCATGGTCTTATGGGATCCGCTTTGCAGCTTTGACTAGGAATAAAAAAAGAAAAACCTCTACAATTGAGATGTTGCTAAAACTGTCACCACCAGAAATCAATCCAATAACAAGTATGTTTCCATATCAGACATATAATAATGAATAGAAATACAAAAACCTGTGGGTGTCCCAAAAGCTGCTGACATTTAATTTCTTCAGAGAACATTCTAGTATTGGGAATATATAAAACAAAATTCTCACAACAAACTTTAAAAAGTGTAATTCAACTAGTAAGGAGAATTGATAGATAGAGCTGGCTACTGAGAGGGTCAAGATGCATGCACCTCAAAAGAATAGCTCTTTCCTCTTATACAGGAGCTCCCACTGTGGTTAAAACTAGACAAACATATTTTGTATACCTTTCAGATTTAAGTTCTATTCCCTTTTTTGGTAAAGCTGAGGAAACGTACTTTCTAGGCCAGTCACGAAACGCATGAGAAATAAAGATGAGGCTACAACCTGGAGATTTCGGGTTTAGAATCTTGTTAGATTTTAGAGCCTATCTTCCAGAGAGTCTTTACTTGCCACTGAGCAGGCCCGGCCAGGGGGATAATGGGATACCAATACACCTCATTTCTTTCCCCTGGGATACCAATAGACCTCATTTCTTTCCCCTGGGATACCAATATACCTTAAAAATGCAAAAACGTTGATAACAAATACTTAAAATTAATGTAATACAGGATTCCCTATACCTGAAAATTTTGGCAAAAAAATACCGAATACCCATCACCCCTGGCCGGGCCTGACCGAGTTAGATTTCTTCTTTGGAGGGAAGCAGTTCGTGTCGTCAACTTTTTATATAGGCTTAAGCTTAAGCATGCAACCACTAAAAAATGTTGGTATTCTTTTTTTAGCCAATCGGATAGCAGTATAAGTACTAGTGACCTAAGGTATAACGACAGACAATACGCCCACTTGTGAAAAGCCCTGAACGAAGAGAGTTTTTTGAATCAGTTCGGATGGTTAAGTTGTTTTTTATTTCTACTTAACGTGTTAATCTAGATCTTGTAAGCAGGACAGCTAAGTTACGCCTGCATTTTGTCAGCGGTCGATCTTTGTGTTTCTGTCATTCGCCATCGTCTATGTGAAAGCCTCTTGCTTTTTTCCACCTCGTTTTTCGTACCAGGATTGACGAAGAGATAACAAACCAAATAAGAAACAAATTTCTTTCATCGTAGACTACAGACAACATTAAAAGATTTTATGACAGTAGGTATACGATGTAGCGTTGTTTCAGACGCAATGCTTGGAAATACTTATAAATGAAAAGTGAACCTAAATCATTTGGCTATTTCGTACGTTCCGTACATGGTCGTGACCTGAAGCCATATTTCTAATGGCAGTCTTAAAGTGCTGTTACTCTCAGCTCTCCATGAGTCTTAAATATTCCTCTGTTCCCCGATGGATAGCAAAGTAAACTGATACACAGGGTTATACCATAGTTCAGCTCATAGTTCATGAATAACACAGACAACTGAGCACGCAACGCCAGCGTTATCTACTGCTGATTTATTCGGACATGGATAAATCAAGCAATATTTAGGGCAATCCATCTACATTAATCGCAGTTTCTTCTCTCCTGGTATGGCTTTTATGATCCCCCAACGTTTCCCAATGCAAAGAGTATTTACCTCCCCCCCCCCCAAAAAAAAAATCAGGTAGTCTCCTGGATTTGTGCGCCATTCCACTTCGTCTGCCCTCTTGTTGGTCTGATGAAAAAATCAACAACATATATTATCCAGTTTTTTCAAAAGGACAGAATTTCAAAATCTTTTAGGGTAAAATTGGCTGTACTGTTCATGTGAGTGAACATCAATTTAATTGGTCAACGAAGTACACTTAAAAATAATAGTTTTGAATGTTGATAGCAGTTATTTTACTTCTGAAAGGTTTTCCTTGAAGAATTATAAATAAAGGTGTACTACTACTACTACTACTACTACTACTACTACTACTACTACTACTACTACTACTACTACTACTACTACTACTACTACTACTACTACTACTACTACTGGATAGACAGATGGTTTGTTTAGATCATAACATCACAGCTAAACAACAGCTGGAAAACAGCCGGTCTCCTGGATTTGACTATATTGGAGATAGAGGTTCTTTAACTGTTCTGGGGTATTTTCAGGTTTCCAAAATGTGAACAACAGAACACTGATTCCTCCAAAATTTCTAACAAAAATCCCTACCACGTTGGAGGTAATGCATGTGAATTCATCTTCCTTCTTCCTCTTTTCTCTGTCTTCTTTCTCCTCTTTCTCCATGATCCTTTTCAAAAAGTGAATTTAAAGAATTTAAAGATGACTACAATTTTTCTTCATAAACCTGGCTTTAGTGCTTCAAACTCTTTGTTTGAAAATACGAAAAACGTGATACAAGTGGGAAGTTACAATGTTGATTTGATTAATGAACAAAAGCCTTGCCATATATTTCTTCTGAAAGTTTGTTTATAAAGTGCAAGATGAGATTGTAAAATAACGCAAAGGTTGCATGTCACAGAGGACAAAACAGATCAATCGATCAAACTGGTAAGCTTTTACAAATATTCACAAGTACTGTTTAACCGAAACGGCAAACATCAAATGGGAGAATCAATCGTATGTACCAACGCTGGTAGAAAAAGTAACAACATTCTATACTAATGCATATGGCGTGTTTGTGCAAAAATTAGAATACTAAAATAAGTTACCTGTTCTTTATTCAAGTCCGCCATGTTTACCGAGCTTTTGTTTAAATCTAATAAACATTCGATTATTGAATCGAGGCTCAATTTGAATATTGGATTATTCATTTCACGAATGAACTATTCAATCAACGAATTCATCAGTCCGTTAACGACGAGAACGCCTGACCGGCCTGGACTGTAATCAAGTTTTTGCTCTTTTGGGTATTTTTTCTTTACTTTTGGTATTACCTTACCAGTGTGAGATGTTCAAGTTAAAACACCTCAAATTACCAATGAAAGAATTGTTTATTTTCCTGGGATCTTGTGCTGCTACTGATAACCTTACTTCTTCATAGTGTCATATAGGTAATATATAGATTTAGCCAAGCCCAAAAGCGAAGCCACCAAGGAATAAATTGGTGTGCGTTTCTCAAAAATAGTCCTGAAAATTTTCGGTCCGAAATATATTTCGGCGCTTTTTTTGGCTCGTTTGCTTTCGAAAAGTGTTTCTCAAAAAGCCTGAAAGTGTTCCGACTTGTCCTCCGATATTTTGGGGATCTGTTCTGTAAAAAGCAAGCTCGAAAGGTCATTCTAGAGGCTGAGCACAACTTGCTTATTTTTTTTCGGGCATCAAACTGAACACTTATTTTACTCACGAGCCGTCTTGCTTGGTGTTTGCAATCCTGTCATTTAACTGTCAAGGCTTGTCAAATCTCCATTGATTATTGGCTGTTCGCTTGAATAAACTTGAAATGGCGCTCATTTTTACAACTGATAAAATAGGTTTAAACCGACAACTGCTTCGCTTATAGTTTCTTAAATAACTTTTATATTTCGTTCTGTAACTAGAGACCATCAAGATGGAAAACGAACAAACACCAAACACGCTTTAAATTATGGCAAAATTTTTGCGGCTGCGAAGTAAACTTATATAGAGTTAGGCGCTTTGAGGAACGCGCCATTCTGTTTTCAGAAGCTTTTCGGATAAAATAGCTTTCAACTGACAACTGCTTCGCTTAAAAGATAAATTACTATTGAAAACCTGTAGGACAAGAAAATCCACAATTGCACAAATAAAAAGACCCGACAGTCAAAATTGAAAGCAATTATTCGCCGAAATCTAACTGAAGTAATGCTTGTGCTGTTGTGTTGCGACTGTGCTTTTGACCTACGCGCGAGTGAAATCGGCTGAGCATGGCAAAATATTCAAGACTACACCTGTCACAAATCTGAGCGCGTTTTCTAACAACTATTTAAAGTCAAAAGTAAATGACACGTTTCATATGACATAAATTAAATTTCCATTTCAAAACGTAATTTCTTTGACTGTAATACTCAAAATTATGTACCCTTAACCCTATTCAGACCGGGCTTTTTTGGGTCTTCTGGGACTGGGGGGGGGGGGGGCTGATTCCGCCCCCACCTCTTAACTCCGAGAATATTAAAGCTATGAAAACGAAACTTGGAGGGCAGATACTACGCTCAATAATGTCTCCTTTGAGGTCCGCAACATAAGCTGATGACGTCATATGACGTAAAAATCACGTCAGGTGTTAAAATGGCGGCCATCTTGGATCCGCCATCTTTGATTTCTTGTTTTTTTTTTCCAACCTTTAAAATTTGCTAAATTGACCAAAAAGTATCCAGAATCAATAAAAGAACACGGAAATGATATAAAAATGTAAAATTTACTTCAGAAAAGTTATAATTTTTCAATGAAAAGGTTAAAATTTAAAACTCTGAAAAAACAGTCTGTCAAAAAGTGGTTGCCATGGTAACATCAAACTTGATGGACAAGCACTTGCTACTCCAAGTTGTTCCCAGATAAATTTTAGGAAAAGTCACCAAGTTTGGTGGGTTTAGCTTGCTTATGAAAAAAGTTATAAACGTCCAAAGTCAGTGCGGGCACAATCGCCCCCCCCGGTCTGAATAGGGCTAAACCCTTTAAAATCTTCACTTACTCGGTTGTTTCAGAACAAAACAAGCTCTCCGCCGTGAAGAAAACCGACATGAAATCCTCCAAGGCAGATTTCGTAACTTGAACTTTTCGCCTTCCGCCAAAACTTTTTCTTTCCATTTATAGATATTAGATGTTTTTTCTCAAGTTTAAGACTTCAGTGCTGTCGAACAATCGTTATGGTAAACAAGCTATTAAGATGAAATCCATCAGGAAATTGAGTAATCAGTGGACAAAAATCTTGTACCAGAATTATTTAAAGTATATCGCATTCTTTTTTATACTTTTTAAGAGCTATAGACGTAATTAGTTATCTGTAATAACACCAAAGACAATTTCATATGGGAGCCCGTGAAATTAAAATTAAAATTCCACAGGAATTGTGTAAACACATGTAAAAAAGATAAATTTTTATGCGTAAGATTTTATTTTGTGAAATTTGAAATTTATTTTCTCGGGCTCCCAGAAGAAATTGTCTTTGGGGTTATTACAGAAAACAAATTACATCGATAGCTCTCAAAAAATGTAAAAAAGAATGAGATATGCTTTAAATTATTCTGGTACAAGATTTTTGTCCGCTGAAAATGGCATTCTCCACCCTCCGTCGGGTTGTCTTGGGACTCCCCTCCTCCCCCAGAGACTGTACGGACGGGCGTAGGGGCGTACGCAAACGTCACAACCAAAATTTCTCGGATCGATAGGTTAATAAATTTGCTTAGCAATGGTGCTCCGCTAAGACGATTTACAATACGTCATGATCTACTTGTGAAAAGCAGTGAACGCAGACAGTTCTTGGAGTCAGATAAGAGCTTTTTCAGTGGTGTTTTATTCAGTCTACTCAACACTACAATGCAGATGTTCCAATCCAGACAGCTAAGTTGCGCCTGCATTTTGCCAGCGGTACTTGTGTTTCTGTCATTCGATGTTTGCTTTGTCAAAACTTCTTGCTTCTTTCAAGTTATATGTCGTGCCATTCTCACTGACGAAAAGATAATAAACCAAATGAGAAACAAATTTCTTTCTTTATAGAATGTAGACAATATTAAAAGGTTCAATAACAGAAGGTATGTGAAGTATTGGCGTGCTTCAAACCCAATATATGGAAACAGCTATATATTTGAGGAAAATTTAAGCTAAATCATTTCCTTATCGTACTATGCGCACTTGGCCGTGACATTAAGCCATACTTCTTATGAGTAGTCATAGACTTTTGACTGTTGTTTATTATCTCCACGAGTTCTAGATATTCCCTAGTTTCCCAGTGGATACCAGGGTAACCTGTTAATCAGGCTAAAAACGGAGCTCGAAACACACTTAACGCACGCAAAGCCAGCATTGCTTAAGTTGATTTAATCAAACCCAGCTTAATTTAGCAATCCATTCACATTTAATCGTGCGTAATGCCTTTAATTATTTCCCAGTGTTTTCTCATGCACAAAGTCACTTACCCTGAATTACTTATGAAAACCGGATAGTCTCCTGGGCTCTGGGATATCTTCCGCGACAGCTCTTCGACTGCTCTTTTGGTGCCCTGGTGACAAAGACAAAGCAAGAACATATATTATCCAGCTTTTTAACAAAAGGACAAAACTTCAAAATCTCAGGAGAAAATTCCTTCACTGCTGATGTGTGTGGACACCACTTAGATTGCTTCAGGTAATTGAATTATTAACTATTTCATTTCTTTAACCTTTTAAATAATTCTCTAGACACGATTGTTTTTATCTTTTCGTTCACTTTTTTACTTTTTATTGCATCTAAAAAGGACACCTAAAGATGAATAACTATATATCAAAATACGTTACGTTATGCATTACTTTACTGACTACACTGCTTACCCTTCTATTTACATTGTACAACAATTTTTCCACTGTAAATGCACTTGATTCGCACCGGGCTCTTGATACGCCTCACTTACAACGCTTTTAAAACACACTGCTTCCTATAAGTATTTCCTCTCATTTGTTTCGTTATGCTCAGAAAGGGTATGGATAAGCATCACTTCCGCTGAATCTCATCAGATAGGTGTTTGGGGGACATGGAGACATCTTTCCTTTCGGGTCTAAAATACGAATTACATAACAGTCTGCAGGCCAGGTAGATCGGAAGCCAGTTAACGCAAACATAGGATGAAAAGATAAATAACGGTTTCTGTTGCTCCTTTTTAAAACCATTTCTCCTGCAAATTTTTAGCGACAATTTGAAAGAAGGCTAATTCTAAATGCAGCACAAAAAGATTTCAATGGAATCCGCATTACTGAGCTATAATGCTGAATAAAATTATACACTAACCTTAACGAGCTTAACCTTAATTGCTTAATTCAACAACTGGGAACAGGTTGGAAAAATAATGTTTAAAATGAAACAATGAAAGAAAGACTTTCTGTAGCCAACCAGCAGATAGACATGTCTTGTTTAAATCGATTTCAACTTACCCTTTTTTTGAAAAAGGGCCTAGCGAACAACTGAACCTTGCCGAGTGAAAGAAATGCAGGTGTTATCCCGGTGGTTTTTGTCATAAATTTCGTCCTTTTAAGAGTCGTTGTCAGAGAAAACCAGGCAAAATCCAAAAAACCTCAACGGAAAGGGGTCAGCAAAAATACTTCATACTAACACTGCTGATAGTTTAGGTGGACTAATGGACAAATATACTAGAGATAGCTCTTTCTCTGTTCCGGTGCTAGAGATACAAGCATCACTTCCTGTGACCCTCCTGAGCGCCATTTCTACACCTAAATTTGGCCAAGTTTCGTACGTCTTTGAACCCTTAAAATTAAACGAATGAAATTCACATTTTCTGTGTGGTACAAACCATCCTAGAAGAGGTTGTTCAAACCCTGACACGCGGAATAAAACCACATCCTATTGAACAGCTTTACGTTTTTGGACACATAAATTTCGTATCTGCGAAAAAGCACGAAATAGGCCATTTTTGAGTTGATCTAGAACACACAACTATATCTGTAGAAAATTGTCCATAGCCAAATGACACTCTCCGATCTTCTCTCTATCAAAATCAATAATAATCTTTTTGGGTCATTGAAACAGGGTACTAGAGTACTAGAGTACTAGAGTACTAGAGTACTAGAGTACTTACAATTCTCCAGGGTACTCGATTTTGGCTTCAAGAACACGCGAATCAGTGTATACTTTGTTCAAGCTCATATTGAATCTTTCTATCCGTTAATCCACAGTAGAATATACTCCAGATATTAACTTAACTCCCAAGAACTTGTAAAATATCCTTGCGTTCTTTTCAAGCTATAAAACGGGTGAACCGAACGCTCAACTGAGAAAATAAACAACACGACGCCATCTTGGAAATCCATGACCTAGAGGGGACTGGGAACTAGATGATCTAACTTTTGAGGAGCACAACGGGAAAAAAACCGCATGGGAATCAAGGACGTTAACGTTATTCAGACATTCCCGTATTCGTCATAATCCTAGAACGTTTTCAGAATTCTTTTCGGGGAAATACAGTTTTAAACGTTACACTTTAAGCTTGTTGGTACGCTGTTAATGTAATAGCTGGGAATTGCCTCCCAGAAGGAGAAAGGTACAACTGAACTAGAATTGAATAAAAGTGAAAGTTGTGTTCCTTAAGCTTCCCTGCATCTGATTCGGCCAGCGAAATGCACTCGTGCTCTTCAAATCCCCTTACTGGTATGCACAGCAGTAGTGCGCTCCAGGGAGGGTATGGGGGTATCAGGTAGACCTCCATTTATCAGGTAAAAATAATATTTACTCCAATCTTCTCCGGACAACAGACTTCGTTTCTCAATTTGTAGATCCAATCCCAGTATATCCAATCAAAATTGAAAATTCAATTTTTTTATCAGGTGTCTTTATTACATGGCTTGCAATTGTTTTTCTTTGCAATAACCGCCCTACGAAATAAACTCTATGCCTTTTATAAGATTTCACTGGTCTTCGTGTATGTATGATCCCTAGACTATTTCCTGTTTTACAAATTCTTAAGAGTCCTGCTCTCTGATAGGTTCCCTACTTAAGAGGGTGCTTGCATGGTTGGCTGAGAGTTCAATTGTACCACTAAGAGACTAAACCAATTTTGTACCCAGAGTCCTCAGGCTTCTTGGTCACCGCGCGGCGCCAGGAGAGACTCTGGGATAATGGAATTGTTACCGCAGGAATCCTGCCGTTAACGGTTCTTAGTTTTGTTACAGTGAACAGCCCAGAAAAGCCAATCAAAAAAATCACATTTTTTTCCATTACCCCAGAGTCTCTCCTGGCGCCGCCCGCTGACCAAGAAGCCTGAGGACTCTGGGTACGAGATTGAGAGTAAACAGGACAGTTTTTCATTTTTGATAGCAATTTTGGATCCACTAGAGACTGGAGAATGTCTTCATTTACTCGGACAAAGTTTTAAATGCTGTTTCCTGACTAAAATAATTCATTGACTATTAACAAGAAGGAAACTACAAACAAATTTTCTATTGCAAAAAAAAAGGTTGATTGGTTACCTAGTAAGCCTTTACTGCTACAATTGCACGTGGATTTTCATTCTCACAACGTACGCGAATGCTCTTCTTCTCTATTCTTTCGAGCATCTGCAAGTTTTCACAAGCTGTTCGATTGGCCCTATGTATGATTAATTTCTACCAATGGATCCTTCAGTGCTTAATACAAGGTGATAACAAATTTCTTTAAGTTGTTCAATCTTAAACTTTGTTTTCAGCTTGCCCTCCTTTGCGAGACTGCACAATTCTTGGCCATTGAATTCAATTGGGTGTTTTAAATCGACTTGATCATATACACCTGCATATACCGCTGCCTCTAATTCTCTGAGCTGCTGTTCTGTTTCCAGTGCTTGAATGTCGCACTCTTGAATGCTTTCTGCCTCCTGAACGAGGTGCTCACCAGCAGCTTCCTGGCGGCGTTGCGCTGCAGCGAGTCTTGAAAAATAACTGGAAATTTGCTTTGCTGTTCGCCATTCGTCTGGGGAGAAATAAAGCTTTCCACTTTTTTCTCTCACGACTCTCATTTCTTGTGCCACTTTTACAGGGTCTTCTTTGTTTCCTTTAACAAATGGTACACATACACACATTTAGAAACATCGGATTAGTTTACACTGGAGCCGCTAACGCGATATCAGTTATGTTATTTTGTAATACATTGAGAATAAAGAATATATGAAGTGACATTTTTAGTAGCGTGACTAATTTAAGACCCGGCTTTAATTTAAACTCGTTTTTTTTTCTCTTTACACAAATGAGCATTCACTTGCAATAGCAAAAAACCGGTGGTAAAACACACAGTTTGACAATTAAATTTTTTTAAAAAATGCGTTTTATTATATAGTTACCTGTTTTGACTCCTTTATTGAATTTTTCCAGTAAGAAATTCTTAACTCTCTCTGTTGCTCTCTGTCCCTTCCTTTGCGATTTCAGAGCCCAGCCCTGGAGCGGCTGGTCTTTCCTTAATGGAGTAGCTTTGCAATTGTTTGCTTTTATTTCCTCTGTTGTTTTGCTGAAGTGTTTGTCCTGTACTCCTGTAACCTTTTTCGCCCATTTTTTTCTTGCCATGTCATAAACACTTTCGCGTTCTGTGACCATCAGATGTAGCCCAGTGTCCATGTGAGCATGGAGCTCAGATTGTGTTTGAAATGTGGCCACACAACCTTCTTCTTCACGCATAAAAAGATCTTCCATGTTCGCAGCAGTTTTCTTTGTCAACATCAACCCCGTCTTCGACGATGCGGTTAGTGGTGTAAAAGGCATGATTATGCAAAGTTTTGTCGGTCCTTGTAGACAAGTACTGAGTTCCTCGTATAGAAACATTTGACCTTTACCGATGCCATAAGCCTTCCAAACCCTGACTCCTGTGGGTAGAAACTCAAAGTTGAACAAAGAGCTTATCCCTCTCCACTCTAACATCTCTACTGCCTGTGATACATCCACTTCTGCCACTGCCACCTGGCATCCACGCACTCCACCATAAGATTCCAAAGCCGTCTTCATGTCAGCTGCCATGACAACGTCATGCTTCTCATCGACCCATCTTTGGATATGGCCTTTCATTGGGGCTATTCTCCGATCACATGTATCTTTCCCAGATTGCAGGTCAGAGAAATCATATCTTCTAATGTAGATTCCAGCCCTTTCTCCGATGGATTTTATTGCATTATGATAATAACCGGCATTATCGGATTTGAGATATGCCCTGTTTACAGCACCGTGTTCTTGTTTAATTGTCACAAGAAGGTGATCGAGAATGGATGCCACAGAAAACCAGTCTTGAGTGCAACTGTCAAACACATGCACAAATGTTTCTACACTGTATTCTTTCTCTCCAGAGTTAAACAACACGCAAGAGACATGCCAGCTCTTTCCTCGTTTGCCGTAAAAGTCGCTCATTTGTTCTCTATATCTTCGAGGAAGATACTTCATAGCCCAATCCATTACTATCAATACGGCTTCCTCGTTGAGCACATTAAGCGCCTCTTGCTTGGCCTGTTCTTGGTTCACAGTACGAAGCAAGTGAGCTTTCCAAACATTGATTGCCTCCACTGCGTGGTTCACGTCAAACATTACTTGATTTTGCTGTTGGTCGGTTAAATTTAACCTTGGAAAATTGATCATGTTCATGATGTCACGCAAAACCTCATCCAATTGACAGCATGAGGTGCATGTTGTATTGTGACTGTGATTGCACTCCTGAGTGAAAGTATCATTCTGAGGGTTGCTAAGACTAAATTTGGTGCAATGGTCTACGCAGGTCTCATCGGGTCCTACATGGCTTTTGAAGTCGGTTTTCAAGTACCGTTTGCCCTCCTTGAGGGTGTCCTTCGCTTCTTTTCCAGATTCCTCAAGTGTACTTATGACGTTTTGAAGGGTGTCGAATGCTTCTGCTCCTTCCGTAGAGAAATAATCAACCCCGGAAGCGACTTTTGCTTGGAAGCGGCACACACTTCGATAACCCTGTACAGTGTTCTTTCGCTTGCTGGATCAAATGCTGTTTCTTGGCAAGATGAAATGTACTGCTTGACTATTCGAGATGGTACCATTGTTCTGATCACGTTTGGAATGGTGAGTATTTCTCCAGAATCAAGTTTCTTGCTGCCATAAGCTACGTCTTGCAGAAAATTGGGTCTTGCAATGAAGTTGACAAAGTGACTTATCTTGACTGGATCAAGCCGGGTCCTTTTAATGGGTGCCGATACTACTGGCTGTCCTGGTCCTTCTTCACCGGCATGGCGGCGGGCTTGATCAATTTGCCATATGCTTAGGCCTGGAATCATCTCTCTCAGCTCCTTCTTTGAAAAATGTTTCGCGAACATCGACAGAATCTGTATCCGAGTTTGCCGACTTTCACATTGGTTATATACCTCAATCAAAATTGGCAGTTCGTTCAACGCAACCTCTTCCTTGCCACCAGTGGACTTCTTGTTCATTATAGAAACCGACGAACTTTTCAGTGCATCAAATACTTGGTCTTCTTGATCAGGCGCAATGGTTGATAGCACTGCAGAGAAAACTTGACGTACTTTACGTAAATAGTATGCTTTTTGTGAGCTTGATACATTCTCCCAACTCGAAGAAAGAGTTGAAGCTATTGGGCTGACTCTTCCATCCGTTATATTTGCAATTGCTTCGTTCAACACTGCGCGCTTTTCCTGCTGACGCTGTACTTCATCAGCCCAAAAACTAACTTCGTGGTCTTCATTGTCCTTGTAATCAACGGTGGTGTCTAATGTACATTCCAATTTTGGGGGCGATAAGGTTGGAAATGACACTTCCAAATTGGCAGGTGCATTTAAGAAGGATTCCATCATTGTTCCAGGTTAATACTTTCAGACTCCTCTTCTTCTTCCTAACGGAGGAATAAAGTAATGAGGTTTTAATGACTAATGGGAAATCATTTGCTTCTAACTTTAAAGTGGCGCATGAAACACTCTCATGAGTGTCAGCACCGTTGTCTCTGCCATGCGGATGCTTTTACAGATAGTGATTCCTGCGAATTTCACACGATAATTGATTCATTTTGTAGTCATTTTTCCTAATTACCATTGATCTTATCACTGTTATACGCCCAACCTTCCCCCCAATCCTACGATTAGTTGCGAATAGTTCATAAAAGGGCGTGGTATATTTCTTTCCCCTCTCTACTGTGCACAAACAGAAAACGATTAAAGGTAACTTATCAAGGAAAGCATATTTCAGATGTTCTCTCTCCTCTTTCCAGTTTCCAGTTTACTACTGTAAATCTATTCCGATATTTAAAATATACACCCTACATCCACAAAACCATTATTACTTAGTAGTATTTTATTTTTTAGTTTACCTCTGTACCTTTTGACCAAGATATGCGATAAAGCATTTCGAGTGCAAAAGCCTTTAATTGAAAGAAAACTCGGCGTATCCAGGGTGTTAGGAATTTAAATTTTGACTATTCTTTTTCCTTCAACCAGGGAAAGGAAAACAGACAACAAACAAAGATTGTAAACTATGTATAATACAGGGGCGTCCTGCAACGTTCTCTGGGACTGGCCTGGAGAAACAAAAAACAAAGAACACAAAAAAATGCTCCTATCCCTAACAACAAAATATGTGGAGATTAAGGACAACGTACAGTGGAACCTCCCGGAAGCGACCACCCAAAATGTCAAGCCCAGGCGGCCGCTTGCGAGAGAAAAGACCACGGGGGGTCACCGGCTTATGGTAGTTTTGTAGGCTTAATCCACGCGTAACCCACGATGCTGTATTAATTCCCGTTAACTGGTTAAAAAAGAATTTCAAACTTTCGAAGGTTATACTGCCCAGATGATTGCTGAAACGATAACAGGGTTATACGGTGTCGTGAAATTCAATTTGCTCCCGTGCGCCGTGGTGAGATCTGGATAAAGTGTTTAAAAAAATGGTGGCTTACCGGAGGTTAAAGACAATGGAAATTTCACGCTGTTAGGCCTAAGAGTGGTTGCTTACAGGAGGTGGTCGATTACGGGAGGCACCAACTACAGGGAAATGACTGGGAAAAGTTTGGTATTTTGAAAAAGGGGTCGCTTACGGGAGGTGGTCGCACAGGAAGGTTCGACTGTATCACTTATTACTCGCCTCCAAATTCAGAATTATTTGTAGTCTCGTGCTTGACACAAACCGAACACGATTTGTTTATTCTGATAACAACACATGCAAAAGTGAAGGCCCCTAGGCTAGGTGCCTTTTACTTTTATTATCGCTAACATATTGCCAAAAAGATCAGTTTGTCATGTTTGTGAGGCAACGTCAATTACACAAAACACAAAATATGTTTACTCAAGATGCGTTATAGACAATATTTACCTCCAGCTTTTCATCGGTTTCGTGAATTGTAGCTTCTTTAAACCAGCCTCAAGTGTTGCACAGGGCTGAAAAGACATTTTTGCAACTTATTAAAACGTCGTTCACTCACTGGAATGACTGCTCAGAAGGCAGTAATCGTGAAAGCGTAAATCACAAACATTAAACTATGTTGTTGATTTCAGTTGGAATGTTGAATTTCTTGCTGTCGTGTCAGTAAATAGCTAGTTTTACGTTGAAATAACATTAAAGATAAGAGTCAAGCAGAATGAGTCGAATACAAGAATAGAATAGACATGTTTTAAAATCGAGCAGAATATGTTAGACTTACCCGAACCAATTGGTACTTGGGCATGGAACAAGGTGTAGATTTCATCCGAAACCTGCCTGTTTACTCGCCGCGGATTTTTAAAGTGCTACTACGACGAAAATTTCTTGTTTTGTTTTCAACTTTTTTAAACTTCAAACTGTTCAATAGATGCCATATTATATGAATCACGATAAATAAGATCGATATATGCTTACGCGGCCCAGGAATATATGTCCGAAAACCGCGTTAAACCCGTCCACCATTACTCAGTTCGCAAAAGAGAAGCCCGCGAATTTCATGGAAGCGGTCTTATCTCTAACCACGTGAATTTTGCTCGTGACGTAGAAGTCTCAACCATCGCCACGAAGAGTATAATGAACAGTCGAAAATAGAGAGCCAAAGATTGCATTATATGGATGTGTTTTCCGTCGAATTTGTGGTCCAGTTCTTTTGAGAGCGATTTAGAGCAAAGTTTTTTTTTGGCGAAGTCGGCGAACTCGAACTTTTATAGATGAGGCAAAAGGTCGAGGAAAATAAATTCACGTAAACGAAGTGATGTCGCGAATCGCCCGTGTAATTGTGCGAACACGGTAATCTTACTACCTAGTAAACAAGCAAATGCGAATTAATAGAGATATAAACTTTGATTTACCATCACAAGTCTAGGTATAAACTGTGGAACACGCCGTCACATCGAAAGTGTTACTGAGAGAAGTGGCTACCCCGAACGCGGTGATGCTCAAGAAATTATAGCTAATTATGTAAGACTCGCTGTGCTCCAAGAGAAATTAATTGAAGTATAAAAGAGATATTAGGAGTTGGCTACGCGGTACGCGGAGAGAGATACATGTAAATTGAAATGTACGAGGGATGTCAAGAGCTGGCTACGCAGACTTAAAATAAACGTACCCACTCGTCGGTGAACTGTGAATGGAAATTTCCGATTCATTGATGCTTTCTTTGCCGTGATCTTCAACAACAGAGCGCCGACCACGCATACTGCAGCTCAAAATCGAAGAAATGAATCTTGCGAACCCTCGCACCTCTCCGAATGCATAAGAAAGTAGCCACGTTTGTTTTGTTACGTTGAGACTTCTACGTCACTTCCTCTCTGGGCCAACTCGGCCCAACTCGTCCGGTCATTTTTGAATTGAGTAATGGTGGCAAGCGGCATTCGAAAATTACAGTTAAAATAATTGGACTTCCCGTACGAATTTCGACTTAAAACTTTGCACGGTGAGTAATATGTACTTATATTTTTCGAAATATGGAGAGAACAAAAAATTCATATTTTTGATCATAGTAGCACTTTAAGTTTTTTTCTTTCTCCTTGGTGCGTAGGATACAAACAGACAGACGAAAGCGTCTGGTAATGGGTTGTCATTTCGTACCTGTGCTTGGGGCAAACTGTCATTCTTGTCCTTTCTTCCTTAGACAAAGAATGAATACAGGCACGATTGAGAATAATTTCAACTTCAGTCGGAACAATTTCGGTGCTAAGACCTCAACTTCCGCTAACAACGAGATTTTTTAAATAGCCAGTCAAGTCTTTTCTGCACGCTTCCAGAGGAATAATGTTGAATTCATCTGGAGCATATGGTGCTGAACCACATGAGCTACTTGGAGTACGAAACGTGCAACTCATATTGCTTTGTGTCTATCGAGCGGATATTTCACTTTGGTAAAGTACACAACTATGGCAGCTCCGAAGTCTGGACCCAAGTGCACACAGCGGCCAAAAACGCAATCGTCATTTAGCATTATTTTAAAGCCTGTAACAATAAAAATGAAACACACTTTTGGATAGCTTTGTCTCTTTCCTTTTTATTTACTTATTTCATTATTTGTTTATTTATTTGATTTGTTGATTTAATTATTTATTATTGCTAATTACAGAGTTTTAAATTTAAAGGCAGCCTTCGCAATTTAGTTTTGTTTTGTGTTTTAGCTATGCTCCAATATTTCATTTGTCAAATTTCAAAACAAAAGTTGGTTCATTGCCACTCGGGAAATGTGTTCCGGTTTAGATTATGCAAATCTATTGTGGATAAGGAAGGTTGAAAAAACCGGAATGGACAGTAACGAAAACCTGTGACCCGCCCTAACCGCCGAAAGCATCGAGACGATAATTCGTTTAGTCTCAGTCCTAGCAATGTCACGTATTGACACCGTCTAGTTTTGGAAAATAGTTTTGTTGAGCCTGCTTACCATATATTTCTATACCCTGTCTATTAGATGCAAGAGTGTCTTATGTGCAGCTCGACTTTCTGCGCATTTTTCCTTTAACTGCAATGGAAGGGGAAAGATGACGCGCGTCCCTAAGACGCATACATTAGTGTCTTCCACGGACTACTTATGTAAAAACCGAAACCTGTGATAGAAAGCAACCTTTAGAAGTAAATTCGCTTTTCTAATGGTCACATAAAGTGACTAGGTGTTGCCGTGGAATTTTTTTATCATAAACTCGTTCCCAGTTCTTCCCGAGTCTTGAATTTTCAAGTGGCGTCGTTCTGTTTATTTTCGTGGACCCGGTTGATTTATCGTTTTGATTGATTTCAAATGCGAGCAAGGATACTTTTCAAGTTATCGAGACTTCAAATAACCTTTGGGGAATGTTCTACTGGGAATAATGAGAGCAAAAGTCAATCTGAGCTTAAACAAAGCATAGACTGACTCGCGTGTTCTTGAAGTCAAAATCGAGTACCTTGGAGAATTGTAAGTACTCCAGCATCTTGCTATTTCAATGACCCAAAAAGATTATTATTGATATTGATAAAGGGAAGGTCAGAGAGTGTAATTTGGCTATGGAAATTTTTTTCACGCTATAGTTGTGTGTTCTAGATCAACTCAAAAATGGCTTATTTCGTGCCTTTTCGCAGATACGAAATTTATGTGTCTCAAAACGTAAAGCTGGTCAAAAGGATATGGTTTTGTTCCCCTTGTCAGGGCTTAAATAAACACTTCTATGTTGGTTTGTACCACACAGAAAATGTGAGCTTTATTCGTTTAATTTAAAGGTTTTCAGAGACTTACGAAACTTGGCCAAATTTAGTTGTAGAAATGGCGCCCACGGGGGGACACAGAAAGTGATGCTTGTATCTCTAGCACCAGAACAGATAAAGAGCTATCTCTAGTATATTTGTCCATAAGTCCACCTAACCTATCAATACTGTTAGTATGAAGTGATTTTGCCGACCTCCTTCCGTTGAGGTTTGCATCGTTTTCTCTGACAACGACTCTTAAGGCATTTAAAAGAAATTTCATAGTTTGATTTCTTTGTATTTTTCAGTTGAATTTTCAAGTGACTAAGGGAACAGAACGTTATTCCTCGGAAGTAACAAGTGGCTGTTGCCATTCTGCGGCAAATTTCAAAAGACCGAGGTGCCATTCAGTAAAGGAAACTCCATTAAACTCTAACCTTGTTGACACAATTGAAAAAGAAAATATAAGCAAGACCTTCTGAGAGACATCCCATCAAAAGTTATCCGCTGGCTGCCCTTGATATCATTATGGTTCATCATCATTCAACCTATTACTCTCATAGACACAGCTTGTAATGAATACATCTATCATTAGTTTGATGAAATTGACTGAAACTGTGACGCAAACTCCTCAAATAATCTCCAGTATGTTCGTGATAAACGCCATTTACAAATTGGTGTCAGAAGTGGGATTCGGACACATGGCTGCCTTTTAAGAAGTAAGAAGTAATAAACTATTATTTCAATGATAATATTGACGACACCATGACTTGATACTTAAATACCAGCACGTATTAGACTGAATTGTAACCGGGCATTCCCAATGTCCTCTATCAGCATCTTCAGTACAATCAGTAAACTACACATGGAACTCAAGTTCACGACGTTAGAGGTATGGTGTATACTTGATGAAGCCGGTTACGCAACACTAACGACGGTGCTACCATATTATTTCAAGAACCATTAGACCGTTAGACAAACTTTACCTTTTTATCCAACACTGAATGGTATTTTCCAGTGCCATCATACTGTCAATAAAAAAAGATAAAAAAGAAAAAGAAAAAGAAAAAATAGGCTTAATTAGTAGGTCCAAAACTGTGTCCGTTTTCAGATGCCCAAAAGCGGAGCTAAAGTTTCTCATCCACACGAAAATATTTTGCATCGTTTTCGACTGTCCTCACTAGTGCGTTATTATTTTTAAACTCCCTTAACTCTCGAATCCCTCGCTTCAGTTATGTCGAACGTAAGGAACACATTGTGCTCTTTGAATTTGTCGGAAATGAAGTTTACCTAGATGTCAAGTAGACGCTTGACATGCTCTTCGCAGCCTACTAACGACTTTGAGCTGTAGTTCTATCAAGAAACTTTTTCATTGGAACTGTTTACTTACTTAGTTTCAGCTTTTAACTCGTCAGTGCTAGTCGTACCGTCACCGGTATTTCATTTCGCGGAAGGAAACACTGAACGACATTTATCGTACCTCTTGAATACTCTGAGTACTTGGCCAATATGCCAAAAGAACTTACTGACTTTTGTAGCAAAAACTATGTCGGTACTTACCTTGGCCCGCATTTCTGACGAAACCCTCTCCGAAACCAGGAGGAAAATTATACCCCAAGCAATATAAATTACTCCTTTAGTCATGGTGTTCCTTCTCCTTAACAGGTGGTCTGATTCGCCTGCCGAAAAATCGAGGGAGAAGTTTGATTTAGTGGCTTAATCAGTTGAAAATCAGTTAGCTTTGCTCTGCAGAAGGGCTAACGCTCGAAACGTAGGCTTTTGAATCTCTTCACGGTGGCCAACGTACCTTATATCAATTCCCTCCCCACCGACGCACAACCAATGCTTCTATAAAAAACTTGTTTAAAATTAAAGTGACCTCCTCTAAGAAAATTTCACTTGAAATAAAATTAATTTGGTATATCCTTGAGAGGGCAAATTTGACAAAAGTATTTAAAAGTGAATGGTTTTAATTAGTTTCATAAAGAAAAAGAACATTATAAATGTAAAGAAGATCCTCGCAGTTCAAATATATGAATTTCATATATTCATAATTTCAAAAAGAACATTATTCATTCGAAACCTCTTTGTTCAGATTAAACGCGTGGTGTAGCATTCAGTTTTGTAAAGTATTTATCTCACAAAAGTGACGAAATTAGTCCTCAGCTGAGAACTTTTAATCCCTTGGACTGTCGCTTAAGGAGTGCTTTGACTAGAAACAATCTTATTTTTTGTGTTAAAATCATAACTGACGTGATGTCTCTTGTCTATTAGACGGCAGAGAGTTTACGTAAATCTTTCAAATTTGCGAACGTTTAGTGTGTCAAACTTTTCTGCAATAAGATATCACGAAGAACCGAATCACTCCCCGGTATAATTCTTCTCTCTTTTTCTTTTTTGTTTCTTAGAAACAGAATTAGTTTAGCACGTTTAGCAGTAAAGATATGTTATAATTAACATGATTGAAGCTAACGGGGGAGACATAGAGCGCTTTCTATCCAACCAAAAATTCCGGAAATTCCGGGTGAGGAGGCGAATGGAACCGAAATTTTCCGGAATAACATTCCGGAATTTTGGGTATACCTCGCGAAGTTGTCCTAACGTTCCGAAAAATCAAAACAACCGAAAAATGCTGTTCTATTACAACAAATTTCGGTTTCCAGTACCTCTCTATCGTACATTTCAGGAAATATTCGTCCGAAACTGAACTGAATGGTTCAGGCCAACCGGGCTGGTGTAACCATTTAACCGCCAAATTTCCGGAAATGCTTGTCCAATTGCCACGTGAATATTCGAAATTTCAAACCGGAATTTTTGGTCGAATGGAAAGCGCCCATTATTTCCTAATCATAAGAAATTTGGAAACACAGAATGTTTACAACAAATGTGGATTTAGCCAGTTTAGTGGTATGTTAGTCAGTCATACGATAACCGACCACCCTGTTACTGATACGAAAAGCTTTTTTTTTTTTTGACGTCCGACGTCCTTAGAGCACTTGAAACAATTGAAACGAACGAACGAAGTTTCCAAACTGATCACAGTTTGAAAAACTGAAATGAAAGTCATTCACGTTTTAAACTAATGAACTCATGTCGTATTATTACATATTTCCACTGAAAGATTATTGCGGTGTTGCAGTCGGGATCTTTCTAACTCTGCTTCGTGTGGGACTTTTAGTAAAAACACCTGCGTTTGCTGGCTTTTAGGTCCAAGGTGGAAACTTCACTGAGTACCTTTAGTTTACTTTCGTTACCTCGTTTAATCTTAGTTCTAAAAATTTAGTAGAAAATCAATTTACACCCCATAGTTAGTGATTTTCTTATTTTCCCCTCTTCTACGAGTGTAAACTTGAAAATTTTGTGACATTGGAAGGAGAAATTAAACGTCGATTGACACTGACGAGGTCTCAGCCTAAAATCTTATGACCTTGAATGTCCGGCAGCTTTTAATTGCTTAATGTCTCTCTGCCGTTAATTAGTTATTACATCAAGTTCTCGCTCTACCAGTGTGAAATGTTCAAGTTTAAACCCCCCAAATTACCAATGACAGAATTGCCAGTTTTCCTGAGAAAGATCTTGTGGTGCTATTGATAAACTTACTTTTTCATAGTTTAATTATCAGTTTTAAACCAAGTAGGCACACTTGAACATTAAAAGATTATTACTTTTCTTTGTCTACCACCATGAGAATTATGAAATTTCCACCTCCCAGAAACATTTAATTGAATCTCTTTTCAAACGAAAGTTTTCCAGAGTAGTCCGCTTTTTTCAGCGAATTAGTCAGGCCAAAGTGCTAGCGTCATGTAGGTATAACGATATACATAGAATACGTCGTTATCTACTTGTGAAAAACCGTGAACATAGACAGTTTTTGGAGTCAGCAGCTTTTTCAATGATGCTTTATTTTTTCGCAACACTACACTCCAGATATTGCAAGCCAGGCAGCCAATTTGCACCTGCATTTTGTCAGCAGTCCTAGTGCTTTTGTAATTTGCCACCAGCTTTTCCATCAGGTTTGCAAAGACGTCTTGTATTTTCCGCCTCATTTTGTCGTGCTAGACCTGTTGACGAAGAGATAACCAATCAAATGAGAAACAAATGTCGTTCTTGATAGATTATATACGATACTTAAAGTAGTATGGACTGTAGGTAAAGAATGTAGTGTTGTGTTTTTAAACACAATGTTTCGAACACTCATTTAAACAGTGGAAAAGGCTATATAGTACTTAATATACATGACCGTGACATAAAACCATATTTCCTATGAGCGGTCTCAAAGTCTTGATTATTGCATATTTTTTCCACGAGCCTAATCCCTTACTATGTTATTCTATTGTTTTTATTGTACAACGCTAAAGTGTGAGCGAAAATTGCCAAAAACGGGCACTATTTAAACAACAGAGTTCTTCTGTCAAGGGCACTATTGTGTGATAGGTTGCCCGAGGAAATTTGATGTTCACAACAAATATTAGCCCGAGAACGTAGTTTGAGGGCTTATATGAAGTTTGAACATAAAAATTTCCGAGGGAACCTATCACACATAGGCCCTGAGACAGAAGAACTCTATTGTTTTTATTGTACAACGCTAAATTTTGAGCGAGAATTGCCATGACGGGCACTGTTTGCTGATAACCGCTCGCTGAGGATAGACACTATCGCATCACGTTATTTCGACCAATGGGAGCACGCCAAAATTTAGTATAGTTGTACTATAAGCACTGATAGGCACCGCTGAGGAGAGACACTACATGTATCTCATCGAGTGATCGATTTCAACCAATAGGAGCACGCCAAACTATCAACAACAATTAGCTTTATTTGCATGACTGCAAGTTCTTACAGTATTGCAAAAGCATACAACCCAACAAAAAGAAATAATATCGTAATCAAAGAGATAAGAATTATGTTACATCAGTCTGAATTGATAATGAGTTATTGCGTAAATTTAAGCATCACAGAATGAATCTCATCAATTGAATGTTAACACAATAATTATCAGAATTCATTAATTCTTTTGTAGCTTCTAATGTAGCATAGCCGCAATGAAAACCCTCTACAGCATAATTCATCCACAAAAACGTAACCAGTTCAGTAAGTAACAAACACAGACAAAGCAAGCAAAGCGTTATTTACAGCTGATTTATTCGGATCCAAATAAATTAAGCAATTTTTATGCAATCCGTGACATAAATTATGCTGTTGTGCGGCTTCCTGGTATTGCTTTCATGATTTCCCAGCTTTTCTCCATGTAAAAGGTAAAATAGTTACCCTGGAAAAACCGGGTAGTCTCCTGGACTTTGCGGCGGGGGTATTTTTCTCTGGTGACAGAGAAAAAACAAGAACGTATATTATCCAGATTTCTTCAAAAGGACAAGATTTTTAAATCTTTGAGGTTAAAGTTTTCTGCACTGCTGGAGTGTGTGACCACCCCTTTCATTGCTCAAGTAAAATCATTGTTTGCTATACACGTATGCTGCAAATAAATCTACCCTAACTGTGAAAATGTAGGACTGGAATCCTCATCACTGAGCCATAAACATCGATGAAATTGATAGAGACTGTGATGCAATCTTCTTAAACGTTTTCCTCAAATACGTCAAATATTTGCACGTATTGGACTCGATTGCAAATGACATTCATTGTATCATCCTTCCAGGATGTTCGTGATAAACAAGGTTACAAGTGGCCGCACGGCTGCATTTCAAGAAGTAACGAACTATTATTATCCAACCGTATCAGTTATTGTACAGAAAGCGCACGAATCGAGTACAAATGTCCTACGATATTACATAGTTGGTTATTGCACATAATACAATAACTAAAGATAATGCGCGCGCTGTGATTGGTTAAGTTGGATAATAAATCTCCTATTAGATGCTTTGGAGTGAAGTACCACCTTAAATGTTTACTCCTTGTTTATATTTTGACTCGCCCTGCGGTCTCGTCAAAATACAGCACTACTCGTAAAAATATACGGCGGTACCGACTTCACACCGAAACATCTAATAACATATCTTTATTTCAACGATAATATTGTCGACACTGTAACTTGATACTTACTAAATACTGGCACGTATTGGTCTGGATTTTATCGGGGAATTCATTCTGTCATTTATAGAACATCTTTAGCAAACTCAGTAAACTATACAACGAGTAAAACTATACGGCGGCACTTCACACCGAAGCATCTAATAAGAGATTTATTATCCTTGGTTCAATTTTTACTTTCGTTTGTTTGTTCGTTTGTTTGTTTGTTTGTTTGTTTAATGTTAAATTATGATAATGACATGAAACAAAAGAAAATAAAAATTGAACCAAGGATAAAATTAAACTACAACATATAAGTGGTGATGTGGTATTTTAACTCTAGGGACGGTCCTGCCAGTTATTTGAACTACAATTAGGTTGGTAGAAAGGTTTTACCTTTTCATCCAACACTGAATGGTATTTTCTAGCGCCATCATGCTGTCGATTAAAAAAATGGTTTTATTGGTAGTCCCACCCACATTAACGAGTTTCAAAACTCTTTGTTTTTAGATGCCCAAAAACTGAGCAAAAATATATTTTCACCCACACTAGCTAAACGTGCAGACGTCTCCTATTTCTTTTGCTTCACGCTTGAAGAAAATAGATGTCTGCACGCACGTTACACCCAAACAAGCGTTTTTGCATCGTTTTCACTTGTCGAAACTGGCGCGTTGTTAACTTTAAAAACATTACCATATAAAGACTTGAGACTCCTGCTATACAACTACTTTTAAAAGGCCAGCTAAAACTATTTTTAAGAGAATACCCAGCAGACCCGCAACTTGAAACTCTTTACTCGAGGCCAGCGTCTTAGCTTTGTTAACTACACACTATGAAAGATTTTCAAACTCGAATCTGTCGCTATATGTCGGACATAAGGAGCACAGTTCGATCTTCGAAACGGCTCTTCTCTAACAATTTTGTGCTCTGCCTCCATCATGAAAATTTCACTGGAACAATTTACTAACTAATTTTCAGTTTTTTACTCGTGCTAGTCGTTCAGTACCGTCACCATTTCATTTCTCAGAAGAAAACAGCAACAAAACTTAGAGCTACGACCAGCTTAACATACATCTTGGATACTCTGAGCACTTGGCCATTACGCCAAAAAAATTTACTGACTTTTGTAGCAAAAACTATGTCGGTACTTACCTTGGCCCGCATTTCTGACCAAACCCTCTCCGAAACCACGAGAAAAATGATACCCCAAGCGAGATAAATTACTCCTTTAGTCATGGTGTCCCTTCTCCTTAACAGGTGGACTTATTGAACCGCCGAAAAATCGAGGGAAAAATTGATTTGGTGGCTTAATCAGCTGAACATCAGCAAGATTTGCTCTAACGAGGTGCTAACGCTCGAACTATAGGCTTTTGAATCCACAGCTTCATATTTATATCAATTCAGTTGAGGTGATTTCCTCCCCACCGACGTTGCACCACAGTTTTAATAAAAACCTCGTTTAAAAGTGACCTCCCCTTAGAAAATTTCCCTTGAAAGAAAATTAATTTTTGTTGGCTTATGGGGGCAAAATTAATAAAAGAAATCGAAAGTGAATGGATTCACTCAGATTCGTAAAGAAAAAGAACCTTATTCATTTGCAACCTCTTTGTTCAAAGTAAGCGTGTGGAGTAGTGTTCAGTTTGAAAGGTTCTTTTTGAAATAACATCTATCCCAAGTCAGAAGGAACTTTGCTTGAAAACTGTTTTAATAATTCAAGATGTATTTTTTCTTCGGCAAAATGTGTGTCCTGTTTGTATAAGTCATATGACAATATTTTTGACGTGTTTCCTCTTTTTCCATACCCCAACCCTACGTGCACGGGTACTTTTTGTTCCCTTTCTTTTCCACGAGGCTCACTTTATGTCTAACTTAATTAATCGGAATTTTGGT
This sequence comes from Siderastrea siderea, assembly GCA_964030785.1. NCBI lineage: Eukaryota > Metazoa > Cnidaria > Anthozoa > Scleractinia > Rhizangiidae > Siderastrea > Siderastrea siderea. Next base: position 17,693,409 of record OZ034978.1, on the reverse strand, counting down.
GGCTTTGGTCAAGCGGTAAAGATGACTTAAAACTGGGCTTCTGCTCACAACAGATTTTAGTCGTCCAATAAACTATTTCCAGCTGAAAAACCGCTGATTGGCTGTTTATTTCGCGGGTATTAGCACTATCCGCTGACCAAAGTAAGGCGGTTCAAGTTAACTGAAAAAATATGCGAGATTTAGCCTGAAATAACTACATTCACACGACAACAACAGTAGAGCGAAGTCGCTTTCCTAAAAGTCCAACTCCTTGAAAATTCATGTATTAATTTTCATAACTTTTGGATCAGTTTTTGTACTTCACTTATTCCGTGAAACATGCGACTTTACGTGGCTAAATTCAAACCATCGTACGATCGGCACTCTGCACAAAATTTGAAAAAATAAGAAAATTTTGGGATATTTAAGGACAAAAATCCGACGAGCTGAAAGATTAAAAGCAGATAAACAAAATATCAAATACGCAAAAATATCGTAAGATACGTACATCACAATTTTTTTTCAAGTCTTTATGTTCCACTCGCGAAAACTATATTCGAAGTCACTCGCAAACAGAAGCTCTTACAATCGAAGCGGCTAATAAACTGATCGTACACACGTATTTGACTAAAAGCTCGCCCACAATAACCCACAGATAAGCAATTTTATTACCTTTTGCGTTACAGGCTCCAAACACCTCATGAAATTCTTTAAGACACTGTGCTCTCCTGATTACTCTCCGTTCAATTCGCCGCTTGGCGCTTGCCATCGGTTACTCTCTTGCGCGGGAAACTATAAAATAATGAGCTGGCTGCACCTTTCTATGAATTCACGCCTAAATTTACCAGCCAATGTTTTCAGTTTTCGTTACGTAATAAAGGGCCCTTTAAAGATCCCTTTAAACAGTTATTTTTCTTTTTGTTCTTGCGGCTTTCGTGGTGACCAGATGAGATGGAAAAAATCTCTGCGAATGTAGCTCTCGCTTGCGAAGAGTGTCGGGAAAGTGTTGGGAACTGCGGTTTTTTTTTCGGCGTAGACGCAGTTTTACGCCAGGGCAGTGTGATTGTCCCAAATCATGCTACAAAGGTTATAAAGTTAAAAATACGAAGCAAAGCAAACTGCTGCTTTCCCTCTAAAGATAAGTGTTTAAACAACTCCAGCTTGGTACCCTGTCCCCAGAGGATTCTGAGGATACCAGTGGCGCTGAAGAGCTTAAGATAACTGAACAAGTAAAAGATATCTTTGGGAATGTGATGAAACCTTCACTTTAATTCTCTCTATGAAAAGGCAGAAATAATGCCAGCCGGTTAAGAAGACACAAAGGGACAAGTCCCAGTATTTTTAATGTCTCAGGGCCAAGTCCCTTCTAGTGCTCATAGAAGAAGACAGGTTGTTGTCACCTGAAGACAAGTCCCTTGAGTGTTTAGACAGGGTTTTTGCAGGGACAATCCAATTTGCTCTTTGATTGATTCATTGTTTGTCACTTGATCGCAAGGACCAGGTCCAGCCTGCACAGCACATGGCAAAATGGGATTTGGAGGTGTGTTGGGGGGGGGGGGGGTGGGAGAAGTGAAGCGCATCTCAAGAATCCTCCCTCTCCCTCCTGTTTTGGCAGCTGCCACACAGGGCAGGACTAGTATCACAAACAGTACAAATGAAATAGTAAGTCATGGGGGAGTTCAAAAGTTATAACGGTGATTCAAAATTCAGTGAGATGGTACACCTCAGTCAGCACTGGATTTAATTTTTGTTAAAATTTTGTGGTTATGCTAAGACCATCAATGAAAGAACCTGAACGCCTTGCAAAAGAAAATTGTTTAGCATTTATATCCACCACAAAATAAAGAAGAGACAAACTATAGGTAAGTTTGTGTGTTCAACAATGATGTGATGACATCATGGTTTATTAATTATTTAACTGTAAAAAAAAATAAACAAAATCTTTTGTCAGAACATTCCTCAAATTAAGTTGTTGGGATAAACTACATTAAACACACCAAACAAGCCCCCCAAACAAAGCATTTTTGAACCTAAATATACCCCTTTTGCACAATGACTTTAATTACCTTCCCTTAAAGAAAAACAAAAATATTCTCTAAATAACAGAGACATTGACAAAACAAGGCAAGATTCAAAATTCCCCCCCCCCCCCCCCAATAGCAAAATTATCTGCAGTTTAAGGTTTTCAGGAAAAAAACAAACAAACAAAAAAAAAAACAGTCTGTGCTCCCCGTTAAAGATAGATAACACACTATCTCCATCCATGTAAATCCAGGCTCATCAAACTCTGGGTTCCTCATTGCTTTCTTTAGGATCTTTATCATCACCGAAGGTACAACCCACTGCAATTAGCAGACATCGAAACATTCCACTAACAATGACAAACATACAGTTGAACAATACAGGGAAGGGTTTGAAATCTGATCCATGAACTGAAACAATTTTCATTGTGATGAATGTTAGTGACCTCTTTGTTTGCCACCTGCTGCTAATAACACTTAGTAACGTACTTACTGACTGCACAAAACAATATTGTTGATGAAAGGTGGATAACCTAGGGTATAGAAAGTGAAAATAATAATTGCAAACAGTATTAAATTTCCTTTTATACTTAAAATGCCTACCATGAAATACATCATAACGTTGCCATTCAATACATTTTCCATTCACATTTTCCTTTCACCCATACAACAGGTTTGGATAGGCAAGTTTTGAAGGTTCAGTGCAACTTCACTTACAAACAGTGGGGCCAGCCGGTAAATAATAAGTTCATCTTTAATTTAACCCAAGCAAAAGCTCAATACATGTGGTTGTTTTCATACATGTATTTGAAGACCCCTTGACATAAAGTAATTGGTTAGGCCTATTAGTAGTTGTATTAACATGGCTCCATTGGTAAACCATTATACAAATAAATTGCCAGACAAGTAAAATGTTGACGAAGCATTTGACGTCTACACATTATTAAAAACTGCAAAATAGCACGTCATGGAGCCAAATCAAAAGCCAATGATACACAAGTCAATACTGTCCAACACTGTAAACTAATGTCATCATATGCATTGTCAAAAAATGCCACACTGTGTGTCATATGCTGTTGAAAACTGTTTGAAGAAAATCAACATGTTCAACACAGTTGGATAAGAAGCTGTGTGTAATCATGTGAACATTAGTTTGACATGTTGATTTGCTTTGTCAACATTCAGTAGGACTTGACACACAACACTGACCTAGCACCTTTTTTTTTGAGTAACAGTGCTGACTTCTGCATCATTGGTTTATGGGAGAGATTTCTAAAAATAAGGACAATGACCATCACAAACTCTTCCCTCAATAGTAATCAACACTCTTTTCCAACTGATCACATCTTAGCTTGTAGTGACAGAGAAACAAGTAAGTTAACCATGTTAATGCAGCCTTCAAACATGAAAGCATCTGTCCCAGGTGTGGCCAGACAATGGATTGACAAAGGGCAAAACTACTATGCAAACATGGAAGCAGGAAAATACAGCCCGACAATACAATCCTTTCTTCAGAAAAGGGAATGAAAAAACAACCTATATTAAACATTACACTGGCTTGACTGTCTTGTGGCATTTTTGTCGTTGCTTTCATGCATAATTGTAAATCAAACACACTATTGCAGTACAACTTATTTACAAGTAAAACTACAAATATTACTATTTCACACGTTGATCATTTGAAAGAAAGTAAAATTACTGACCTGCAACTTAGTGATAACATGTCTTGTTCGCCAAAAAATGTAGATATGTGACACCAGACGACGAAAAAATCGCCAAAGACGTTTTAAAAGATCATGAACTCGACGAGGAAACCAGAGATATTTGACAAGCCTGCAGTTGTTGCCAACAGAAAAAAAACACAATGAAACGAATTCTTAGCTCCATCAATCAGAGAACTGCCATGTGTTAAGATGGCGAGATCGAGAAGGCCAATTGGTTGGTGTTCAAGTGTTGAAATAAATATGGTCAAGCTGATTGTCATGATTCGAATGACATTTCTCCAATGCACGACGGGTAAAATGGTCCCTGTGAACACCAGTGAAGTCAATTATCGCCCCACTCAACCTTCCACATGATGAAAAGATCTAAGGAAACGTGGATCATCAGTAAAGTCAAATATTATTGGGCTTTCCGCAGGTATGCAACTCGAGGACTGTCGCCCATTTTGAAACATAGGCACGCATTGCGTGCTTGACCTATGTTGAAATGACAAGTCTTATCCTCGCTTATTTGCGATTTTTAAGACATACTCTGAGGACAAAACAACACACGCGATAATTCTTGCAAATACTTCCCCCTCCACTATAGCACCTGAGTGCATAAGGCCCAGTTCAGACGCTGCACCTCCTATGTGGCGTACCAAGTAGTACGTAGTTTTTTGGCAGTTGTACGGTGTCCAAATGAGTTTTTTCGACAGATTTCAATTGGGCAAACCAAAATCTCAGGGTACCGCAAAGTTTGCCGCTTAAATACGACCTAGGAGCGAAAATGTATTTGGTACGGCACATGAGAGGTACGGCGTCTGAACTGGGCCTAAAACAGCTTTTTCGTTTACTTAGCAATACCCTTGGAATGCAAAACAAAATCCCGCTAAAAACCCAGTTGGAGCAAAATTGGAGATAGAGCAACCATCGGGCTAGTAGGCTACAGGCTAAAAAGTCAAACTGACACTAGAACAAAACGACTGCATAAGAATTTCAAATTAAATCTAAACTGAAACCTCAGTTAAGGTCAACTGATGATTGTCTGCATATTACTGAAGAATATAAATCGAGTTCACAACAAGATGTGAAAGAAACAAGTGTAGTAGATAATAATTTGAGGAGAGGACAGTCATTGCGGTCATGTTAAAACGCAGACTGCAGACCATGCAGACTACGCAGACTATGCAGACTATACAGACTGGTATTTTGTTTTCTTTAAGTAAACTGTGTTTTGTTGTACTTTTTAGGACTTTTCACTTTTTGTCGTGTTAAGATGACATGGCCAGCAGTATGGTACCGAGTTCTTCGAAAAATGCCCCGCTGTAAGGAATTCTCGAACAATTTCGACAGAAAGATTCGCACCTTCTGGGGGTATCTCATATTCCTTTGCCAGACGATTCAAAAGTACATTTTGATTTTGCAGTTAACGAAGTTTCCGAGCTTGAACGTACCGTGAACTCGCTATGTTACCGTATATACATTACAGGTTTAAAAACCTACAGACACGTTTGAACAAGCTAATTTATGCAAATTGCTATCTTAAACACGTCGCTAAAAACTTTCATAAACCATATGTTCCCGTATATGATAAAACCAAGAAAGAAATCATTTCTATGTCGGCTGGAAAATCTGTGGAAATGACTGATATAAACGATGGACACAACATCGTAAACTAAAACTAAACCGCATTATGGGAAGAGAAAACAGGTGTAAAAACCTACTGACACGCTTGAATAAACAAGCTAATTTATGCAAATTGCAATCTTATAAACACGTCGCTATAAATTTCAAATTACCAAACAAAGCCGTTTCAAAAACCTTGCGAAGTACAGTCAAAATTATCCATATCAAGCACAGATACAATCTTTGCAACCAACATCTTGCTCAAAGATACATAACCAAAACAGCTGTTTCTAACACAAATCATAAAAGAACAAATTAAATTACAATTTCTCGTCAACAAGTCTACTTTTGGAAAGAGGTTAATTGTTTTTGTCACGTACTCACGTTCCACCGTTGGCCACGACAAAGTTCAATTTTACCTGCCCTTACAATAGCTTTAGGAAATTACTATCAATTCCACCACACCAAGCCTTTACTGAAAATATAATATTCGAGAGGAAAAAGTAGAAAAGCACATTTGCGCTGATCGTTTCCGTCCCCATATGTACATTCAACATGGCCGGTAAGCTAAACCTTGTCTGACCTTCAGCTTCAGTAAGCGGATTCTAACCAGCTCTTTCATTGGTAGAATGTACTCTTAGCTTAGTAGCCTCAATCTAATTGGTGCCACATAGTGCCACATAAATTCCCCTGGGGGTGTACTCCCATGGGAAAGGTGCATGGATGCTCGTCGTCTCGCGTTCTCCGTCTGTTTTAGAATAGCTTAAATTCAAATTTTCCGACAAGCATTCCCGCCCGTCTCACATGGGACTTCCCCCCCGGATCATTCATACATACATACATACATACATACATACATACATACATACATACATACATACATACATACATACATACATACATACATACATACATACATACATACATACATACATACATACAAAGATATAAATTGACCTATGTTGAAAACATAGGTCAAGAATATTTCACTCGCGCATGAGCATCAACGATTTCATGACGCGTTTGACGTCATATCTCTCAACCAATCAGCGGTTTTTCCGCACTACCATACGAATATCTTTCTATGGCCTGTCGCTGTCGGTGGCAACCTCGTTCCCAGGGCCCTGTCTTCTCATCCCTCGAGGGATGAGGAGAAAGGGCCCTAAGAAGGAGACTGGGACTGTATTGGTATAATAAGCATGTAAACTAGGAAGAAATAAATATTTATCACTATACCATTTTAATATAAGTATTTATTATCTTTATGTCCTTAAAACAATTAAAACAATTGAAACGAACCCCAGTTCAGTCAAACTGATCACAGTTTGAAAACTGAGGTGAAACGCCCATTCACGTTTTCTGTTGAAAGATCCATGTCGTAGTAACATTTATTTCAAATCAGAAAATAATCGCTGTGTTGCATATGAGACATTTCTCACTCTGCTTTGCGTGGGGCCTTCAGCAAAAAACACCTGCCCCCTGCTGGCTTTTTGGTGGACCCTCACTGATTATCTCATTTCCCGTTACCTCGTTTAATGTTAGCTCTACAAATTTAGTACAAAATCAATTTACCACTTAGTTGATGATTTTCTTATTTTCCCTCTTCAACGAGTGTAATCTTGAAAATGTTTTGATATTGTACGGAGAAATTCAATGCCGAAAAACACGACGCCTTTAAAGTCTAATAACCTTGAATGCCCAGCTTTAAATCGAATGTCTCATGTCCGTAAATTAGTTGTAACATCAAGTTTTTGCACTTTAATTTGTTTAATTTTTCTTTACTCCTGGGTAGTTCCGTACCAGTGTGAAATGTTCAAGTTTAAACACTCCAAATTAAAAATGAAAGAATTGTTTATTTCCTGGGATCTTGTGCTGCCACTTATAACCTTAATTCTTCTTAGTTTAATTTTTTTTTTTACCAAGTAGAAACACTGGAACATTAAGAGACAACTAATCTTTATCTCTCTACCACCAAAACAATTATTAAATTTCCCCCTCCCGCATACTTTTAATTGAATTTTTTTTTCAAATGAAAGTTTTCTACAAAGGTCCACTTTTCCTCTGGAAACTCGTTATGTTCTCTGAGTTTCTGCTTTGAAGTCGAATTAATCAGGTCGACTAAAAAAGACGCCATGTTGAAGGTAGTTTTGCTTGTTTGGGGAACATTTTTCTTCCTGATGCTTGAGCAGGTATCATCGCAAACCACGGATCCAGTAAGTTTAAACCTTTAGGTGTATTGATAGAGTGGCTGGGTCGTTAGACACACTGACGAGCCTTGAGTAAATATGAAAAGAAATACGGGGTTTTCGGGACGAAGGAAGAAAAACTTTACTTCATAAAGCTAAGTCGCATGCCGAAACACAACGAGTTCCACTGATGCTGATAAATTGATGGCTTTAAGATCATTCAGACTGTTTCAACAAAATTTGAGTATAACAATTATGAGTTAACGTATCCTGCATGTAAAATTGTTGTTTCTTAATGAACGAAATTTATTAGATTTTATAACGTAATTCATTTACATTTTAACGTCTGATACAGCGTACATCTACATGAATAAGATATACATAGTACTATAAACGGAACAAGAACTTGTTAAAAGTGAGACGAGACGACAATACGTAGTTATATGGACGTCTCAAAAGCAATCGAAAGAAAGTGAGAATCGTGATACACAGAAATAAGGTGAGCACGTTAGCTCACTTAGTGAGCTAGCTTCCTATACACTGAGACGTTCTTCAAGCTCGATATGCGTAATTGACGGTCCAAATTATATTGAGGTGTCAGCGTTTTCGTATAATTTCAAATAAATGGTTTCATTTAAAAACGCTTGGAAATGCTTTTTAGGCAACTCTTCTATGCATAGTGTTTCAGGCGTTCAGATAGTGGCACGCGGGAGAAAAATATCGCGAGAAAACATATTGAGAGCGGAGAAAAAAAACAAGAGCTAGGAGAATCTCCTCTCACTTTTTCTCCGCTCTCAATATTTATTGCTCGCTCCCCACTATCTGAACGCCTGAAACAGACTAATCTATGCAAAACGCAAAATAAGTGTTCCTCAGCAGAGGACTACACATTTTTAACTTCGGAAATAATTAATCACATCTTCTGTTTTGCTAGGCCAACAGAAACCAAGTGTAGGGCAACCTATTTGAGACTGACAAATTAATAATAAGCTTTAATTTATCAACAGTTTGGCAGCCACGGCGATCTTTTCCATGGCGCTGGAGATTTTGAAAAAGTCATTGAGGTAAGAAAATCGATAGGAAATCGCGAGTAAATTAGCATTTTTGAGATGGCGGAATGCAGGGGAAATAGCCACAAATTTATAGTATTGCGTAATATACGGCAATAGCAAAGTGTAGTTTGGCTGGAACAGTGATAAAAGAACCAGTTTCCTTTGAAACTGTGGTTATGCGTCGTTGAAAGAGTAAACCAATTAAATTTGGTATCAACTCATTAGCTGCAGTGGCCGCCGTGAAGAGCCGAGTTCAAAAGTTGACGTTTGGAGCGCTAGCCCTTCGTCAGAGCGACTTTTAGTGAAAGGGAGTAAGAGTTGTACGTGGTCAAAGGAAGGATTATGCTATTGATCGACTGCAAACAGTCTCTAATAGCTTCTTTCTTTAATTTTTTTTTCCTAAGTTTGAGAAGAACATCCGAGGCAATGGATCATGCGCAAGCCATTCTCGACCCCCACCGCTTACGCGTCTGACTTCGCGCGCGAAAGAGAAAGATAAAGGGTTGTTCGTTTTGCTTCCGTCGTTTTGATTTGCACAATTCCTACATTTTCTCTCAAGCGTTGGAACTGTGGCAAGTATTAACTGCTTGTAGTCTAGCGCGTCAGAAAGTAGGCTCAATCTCCAGCTATTGAGTAACTTCTGCTTAGCCCAGTTTTCATCTTCCTGCCAACGTAACGTGGGTACTTTATGTATCCATTATTTAAGGGGTAAGTTATGTACGCACAAGAGTGGATGAAGGGAAAGAGCGAATCCCTCATACAGGCAGCGTGGCCGAGTGTTTAGGGTGTTAGACTTCGAGTCCGTAGGTCCCGGGATCGAATCCCACTCTGAGCACTTCTGGATTTGTTTCACGGCAGTTCCGAGTTATTAAATCCTTCCGCTGCACTTGTAAACAGCCCACTGGTTTGCCTCCTGCCAGCTGGGATTCTTAACCATGTTATGTTTCATTTGCGGTATTTGTTTTCAGTTGTTTGAGTGGCACACCTGTAAACGCACTAAATTTTTGCGGGAGTTTAATTTTGTGGATTGGCGATTTTTGGTGTACCCTGCGAGCTGAGGCCCGCAGGGTATTTTTGGTGTTTTGCGAGACCTTATTTTTGCGATTTGAAAAGACTGGTTTTTCTTGCTGGGAATTAATTTTTGCGATTTTCTGGAAGTTACCTTCAAATGGAACTAATAACATTTTCGTTTTTTTGAGTAAAGGCCCACTAAAAGGAATCGAAATACAAATAAAACAACATGGGAATGTCACTCTATTACACTACAATGGATCGAAAATAACCAGAGTACCACTTGATGTATTATCCACCAAGTTATCTATGGCATTTTCTTCTTCAAATCAGTATTTTTGTATATAATTTTTACAGAGGAGTAAATTTGTGAGGAGAAAAAATTTGCGGTAATTTTATTTTGTGGGAACTTATTTTTGCGGATCGGGAAAAAACCCGCAAAAATCGCAAAAATTAGAACCCCCAAAAATTTAGTGCCACACGGTAGCTGGTCTGTCGTAAGGCAGTACCGACGAAAGCTAAGTGCGCTGACCACTATAATCATCAAATTACAATTAACATTTACATTAACATACATGGACCTATTCCGATGAAATTTATTTGAAATCTATTTTTGGTTCTGTGGCATACTGCATGATTATTTTAAGGACGACACCTCATTGGCAGCTAGAATGACGTCATGACGTCGTAGTTGCTTTATTATTAACAACAGATAAAAAATAACCTTCGCACCATGCGAACTAATAACAAAATTCAAATAATTGTCATGGGGCACGGGAATTCACTCTCATACTTCATCCTCTCTTGGTACGCACTGCTCCCAACGTATATGCACAAAGAAGATGGCCGCACAAAACGATTGGAAACGGATCAGCCCGCTATAAAGATTCGAAAATCACCTGGAAGTATAGGGTGCACGTGCAGGAAGCAGGAAGGTCAGTCCCTTTGTTCCCACTACCCAACCATTCACTATAGTCTTCAATTTTTAAATTTCAAAAATAAGTAACAGTCCCGCAATAAGTAGCCTCCTTTTGGAGGAGCGAAATGCAGCCCCCCCCCCCCCCGCTAAAAACGACTGCGTGGGAGCTACGCAACACTAGGTAACTGACAACCTGAAATATAAATTATTGTGATATTTTAGTTTTCATTTGTTCAAGCTAAATTACCATAAAGTAAAGTGGTATCTCGTATTGTTTCCCCTCTTTTGCCATACTCTGGTATGTAAATTTTGTTACAAAGTAATCAAGATGACATAAGTAATCTACAAGATTGCATTCCAGATGCCCAGTTCCCCCTTTCTTCTTCCAGTGCCTCGTTTTTGTTTTTCTCTCTCCACCAGCTATGAAGTTACTAACACTTTTTTTCTTGCTTTGCTAGGATGGGAAGGCGAAGCGAGAACCGTAAGTCAGTTCAAACTTCCCCGTATTTTTTTTAGTCGGGCATGTGTCGGAACTTTCAAACGTTTCAAAGAAAAACTAGTAAAATGGTGTAAAACTGGTTTAGCACTGAACTGTTATTGGTTAAATAGGCACTAAGAACATCATCTAACTACATCACACAGCACTTAAGGTGTGCACACAGGAAGAAGAAAAGGGATACACAAAGCAGAGATAATACACATTGACAAAAACAAAAGACAAAAAAGAAAGATTAAAACAACATTAGCTGTGTTATTAGGGTACACATCTGGCCTTGTACTTCCAAGCATCTACAATAAGAGAATTTTAAAGCTTCCTTCAACGACAATTAGTCAATTTGTTTCTTCTCAGGCATGATCAATATCATCATTTTAACAGTGCATCTTTCACATTTGCAGAGTAAACAAGACAATGCTGCAAAAAAGACAACAAGTGAGTACCGTATCGGTTTCTTGTTGGGTACTTAGCAACCATCATTAGCATTTACCACTAAATAAAGCATGTTTTGGGGACATATATGCACCAATTAAAGCTTTAAGCTCTAATATTGTCCAGTATCTAACTTCCCCTTACAATATCACTGCACGAGCAAACAAACAGGTCACAAGAATAAAGGAAATGATCATCAAATAATATACGTATGTTTAAATGAAATGATCTCCAAATATGATATGTATTAATGTTTTAACAAATTCTCCTAACATAAGAAATGTATTAAGGCAAGTGAGGGGAATATACATGTTAATTTGGGTGCTAAAGGGGTGTAGTCCCATCAGATCGAGCACCAACATATATCCAAAAGGCTAGACTTTTTTCCAGTGCTTGAAAATTAAGACATGTACGCTATTTGGAGACACTGTCACTTCAGAATAACCTAAATAAGTACTTAACAAAAAAGGCATTCTTAATTGCTAACACCTTACACGAGCACGTTTTGTGGGCTAGGTATTTTTCTTATATCTTTTTCAGTTGTCATGGTTAGGTATGTTTCCTATATTTTTGTCATCATTTTCTCCTGTTTTAACTGTAAGTGAATGTAAGACTACTCGAACAATCCAATATTTCAATATTAGTCGGTTTTCTAAGATGACCAAAAATCTAAAGTTTTTTATTCACGCCGTAAGAGGGTTTCCAAACAACGGCTTGACAGATTCTCTGCTTGAATTCATAGGCAGGATCTAATTCGGAGAATAAAACTTCTTTTGCAACCAAAACACAAATGTCAGATATCAAGGTAAGTTTGTAACAGGGAAAGTCTCTTTCACGGTAAACGCTCGACTGGGACGCATAGTCCTCATAAATGACGTAACAGAGAGAAAACGTTCATATTAATATTAATTCCACTACAAATATAGAAGGGACATAGCCAGGATAAAACATGATAAAAACTGAAAAACCTTTCTCTGGCCAAGCTTTCGACTGCCTGATCTACAGTTTTCGACCGGTGGAAAAAATGTCGAAGACTGCGGATAAGGCGGTCGAAAGCTTGTATTTGAAACTTGTTTAGCCAGAAAACAGCTTACCAGTTTTCCAATATCACTAGAAATCGTAACTTTGCAGAATCACCAGAGAATGTTTTTGTCTTTGGTAAAGGTCGATAAAATAAAACCTTCTCACATCAGAATTTAACCATCAGAGGGAGCAGCCAGGTCTCACCTCGCGCTCGTTCCCATAATCCTTGCTGCTTTACGTGTCCGTTCCCACACACCACACAGTCGTCTAAGAGACTCCGCTCCACTATGGTTCAAGTGATCAATTTCCCTGCCACACTTACAATTAGACGCTCAGTGCCGCACCTAGCCGTTATCACAGGTTCCATAAAAGAAAGAAACGGTGACATAGACATATAATACAAATCAGCTAGTCAAGCACAATGAATTTCGCTCTTAACCGCTTCTCTCGGTAAGTTAACTATTGTGTAAATTTACTAAAACAGGAAACTGTTCTGTTAATCAATTGTCGCGCAAAACTTTCTGATTGAACTGGGTGTATTTTTGATGAAAAAGTGTTTAAAGAAAAACTCTTCTTGGCCGAAAATGTGTTTAAGCACTACATTCTGTGTCTGGCTAAACCAGAAGTGATGTGTTGTCCGTTTCGTTTTGGAGGTATTTATTCTTTTGATGCTTCTTTCGTTCTTTTTTTTTTTTTTTTTTTGCTACAGGACAACAACATCACGATTACTGAGGTGTGAATCTTCTTTTTGTAACTCACTTATTATTTTTTGAAATTCTTTTCTCGTTTAATTGCACCAAGCCAACAACTTCGGCATTTAACCTTATACTGAAAAGTTCAAGAATGATTCCTCGGTTGTTGTTTTTCGACTGAAAGGGTACCGTTAAAATGTTTTTGGTAGAGTCAGTTTTCCTTTTAATTTCTTACAGTATCCATATTTGAGAGGAAAAACGTATTTTCCAGGATACAAAGTAAGAGATGAAATTAGTTCGGCTTACTGGTGTTTTAGTCCAGGGACTTTTTGGCCGTGACGATGCGCATGTCCATAGCTTCGACCGCTCCTCTCATTTTGTATGCGCGTGGCTTACACAAGGGCTGCGCAGGAAGGAACGCTGTATAAAGTAAGACACATCGATCATTGTTGACCCACTGGCGATAAACATGCTTAAAGGTCAAATAAACCCAAAATTTCGACATTTTTTCTTTCAATTTAATTTACTTGTTATGTGTTGATTTGGTATCAAATAAACATATTCTGAAGTTTCAAGTCAATTGGACTTAGGATCGCAGAGATAATGGCACGTGAAAAGTGCTACTTTTTGGCCTTCATAATCGTAGAGTGGTCGGGAAAGTTGTCGGTAAATTGTCGGAAATAACACTAGTGACGTCACTGTTGGCGAGCTGGAAAATTGCGGGGATTCGAAGTGTGAGGACTTGAGCGGAAAATCATGGTGTTTTTGTGCTGCTATGAGAGTAAAGTAAGTAATTTAAAGTTTCCAGGAGATCCAGAACTGCCTCAAGAATGGCTCAAAAAATGAAAGGAGGATCGTTTCAACCCACAAAACACTGATTCACGTGTCTGTGCAGACCAGTTTACACCACAGGTAACCAAAGCGATTCGATCGAAAATAATCGGCGGTTTTCCATGGAAAATACCTAAAAATCCAAATAAAGTTTGAAGAACCTTACCTGTTATGTGTTTGCTGTGTTTTTGCCGGTTTTCCGAGCTTGTGGAGGTTGTTTTGAGCGGTAAGTTACAGCGGTATAAACCATCCATGTCCGCCCAAGAACGGAGCAACTTCACACGGGAATTCCAATTGCGTGTTCAGCATTTGCACAACGTAGAAATTTAGAGGTAAGAAGTTTGCATTTTGTTCAACATAACTATGACTAGCTTGTATCTTCTGTTGGTTGTTAGCTCTTTCAGCTAGGTTTATTTGAGAATTATAAGTCAGAGCAGTTACTAAGCATTAACAATAACCTCGGATTTTTGGCGCATAAATTAGGCTTCAATAATTATAAACAAACGTAAATTTCGAGCTCTGAATGTAATATTTTTCACACACTATAATATTTGAGTTTCATCGCTTTCGTACAGCGGCTGCAGGCCCTTCTTAAGCCTCTCACAAGCCAACACTCAAGACAACCAGCAACATAAACCCAGATTTAATAAACTGGCCTAGTTTCTAAGTGTTGTGGCTTTCCACTGGCAAGCAGGTCCCACGGGGGGGGGGGGGGGGGTACTCCGGATTTCAAGTGACGAGGATAATCGAAGGATTTTTTGGGGGGGTGTTGAAATTTTCCATCCCGGGATGTTTTTGGGTAGGAAAATTTGGCAAGTATTTTTTTGGGTGGCTTGATTTAAGTAGAGATTTTTTGGGTATTCAAAACAATCTGAAGAATTGTAGTAGTGCCTGTGTAACCTGGCCGCGTAGTTCTGCGAATATTAAGTACTGACAACCAAACTTGTTTTGTGGTTGTTTTAATTATATTTAACGATGGTGTCACATTACATTGCATCTGTTTCATAAAACCGGCTATACAATAGTCTGCAAAGTGTCCCGGGTGTATTTCACAAGGCTTCAATTCATTCAACTGATTTCTCATCCATCGTGTTTATCACCCGGCTTTATCCTCACTGGAATTCCCTTTTGCTGTAGTGAATTCTTGATATCTTTCGCAAGTGACTTGTGGGTTAATCCTTTCTGGAAATTTTTGAGGCTCGAAAATTCGGCATGGGATTTTGGGGGGTTAATTTTTGGTCCAGGGATTTTTTGGGTTCATTGGAGGCCCTAGGGATTTTTTTGGGTTTTGATTTTTGCCCCCATTCGATCATCCCCGTCACTTGAAATCCAGGGTACCCCCCTTGGGAAGTAGGTGTTCCAGGCTGTTCCATGTTCATGATTTTTAGGGGAGGCAGAAATGACATCATATCAAGACAAACATGCCCCTATCAAGTTTATGACAGGTGTATCACTTAATATAATTATGGGGTCCACCCTTCGTACAGCTGCTATCTAAGTACTTTCAGGAGGGGGAAATGATTGACCCATAAAAACTGGAGGAATTGATTGTTGTTTGAAACAAAAAAAACACTTCTTTTGTGGGTGTCGCATATGTTCCTTGTCACTCCAAGAAGTACTAATACCTCTTGAAAAGTTGTTCCTGCCAGCATGAATTTCTGACATTGTAGTACCTTAAAACCCTAGAAAGTGTCAAAACATGCTGACAATGGTCATTTTTAATTCAAACACCCTAAGTGGTACCAAAGCATGAATTGCAATCACGGTGACCCCTTCACTACACTATGGGAGCCCCTCCCCTCGCACTTC
Organism: Siderastrea siderea; assembly: GCA_964030785.1. Taxonomy (NCBI): domain Eukaryota; kingdom Metazoa; phylum Cnidaria; class Anthozoa; order Scleractinia; family Rhizangiidae; genus Siderastrea; species Siderastrea siderea. The sequence goes on along the minus strand of OZ034978.1, from coordinate 17,677,629 downwards.
CTAGGTCAAGTACCACTCTGTAGTAATTGAAGAAAATACAAAGTTTAGAAACATTTCAAAGAGTAGTACAACTGTCAACCAAATATGATGTTAATATTATCTAGCAAGACTGCCAAGCTGTTAATGGACATATTCAAAGCCCTTTCAGTTTCCACTTTTACTTGGGAAGCTCTCTCTAATTTTTAAAACCAGACAAGATGGGATGGCTACTGGGATTTGTTGTCCCAGCTTCATACGTATCCAGTAAGTGTATTGCCTATAAGCAACATTACTGTATACATGTTCTGAGAATGAAAGAGGAAGCAACAGACTCATAAGAAAGATACACAGATGAGTAAAAGGTAGCTCATCAGTAAAGGGATTAAATAAATATGTCAACTACAAAAATAAATCTATATTAAATAAATAAACAGGTTAGCTAACCAGTAACAAGAGTAGAAAAACAACATTAACTCGATTTCACAGTCTTAGAAATAATGAAATCACATTTGATTTGTTTAAGCTAAACTTCGAGAGTTTGTTTTTGCTTTCAACTAACAATTATATTACTTATATGTTGTACTGGTAGTACAACTGATTGTAAACCCAATACTTGTTAAACCATATACATCAAAGGAGTCATAAAGTGCACAAGGTTGCTAAGAACTTAACAAGGTATATTGTTTATGTAATCATGTTCATTCGTGTACCGGTAATAGCGGAGCCAGCGCGCTAGCGCGTCAGCGGAGCTCCATTGCTAAGGAAATTTGGTAATCTATCAAGCCAAAAAATTTTGGTAGTGACGTAGTAGTCACGTGACCGTCCGTCCGTACATCCGTCCGTACGTCCGTCCGTCCGCACCACAGGCCTACCAATACACTTCCTACACTGGATATAACCCTGTGCTGAATCCCGTGTGTTTTCGGCGCGAAATCGCATGTTGACCCGCGTTGTAGCAAAACAAGCAAAGACAACAAACGTCAAAAACAAATGTGTTAATGGAAAAAAAAAAGTTCAAAAGAACACTCAGTTGTCTTTTTGGTGGAAGGGGAAAAGTTCAATCTAGGCGAAAGAAATTCGGCGATAAAGTTCAGGCAAAAAGTTCAAATTTGCCTCGTCGGTTCTGTTCGAACTCGGTCGGCTCACCGCTTGAGTTCGCAGCTTTTCGCAGCGGTTTCGACGCCAAATATAGTAGAGCTAGTGCTTTTTGGTTTTTTCTGTCCACAACCATGGTTTTTACGGCGTTTCGAACACATTTTGCCAGGAAAAACACCAGCATTTTCATGCTGATAGGCAGCTTGTCACGAAGAAAGAAATAAGTATTAAAATTAAGTGCCGTAACAATGTCAAACGCCCATGGCCTAGTGGACTAATTACCGGCATCTCACGCCGACGAGCCGGGTTCGACCCTCAGCGGGAAGAAGAGTTTTTTTCTTTTTTTTTCTTTGTTTTTTTTTTTTTTTAATAAAACGACTTGGTTGAGAGTATTTTCGCAAATTAATAACTGCCAGCAAAAACAAAACAAAAGCAAAAAACAGACAAAACAAAAAGGGGGCTCCGCTTTTAGGCTTGGCTAAATCTATATATTAACGGTTTTTGTAATTGTCATTTCATTATTGTTCCTTGATCTTTTACTACTTTTATGTCACCTTTTGTCAAATATCTTAGTATTTAGCACACAACCTCATAAGCATTGCAACATCTCATCATGTGTTAATGAAGGACCTTTTCTCATGAACACAATTTATAGGTGATTCATTTTCGGACCAAAAGACGTAATTTTCCTCCCCACTGGTCCCCTGGTCCCTCCCCTGCTCCCAGAGGTTTTTATTTCTCTTTTCCCAAACAAAATTCAACCACAAAGCAGCTCTCAGTGTGCCCACTGTCAGACCAAACATGTAATTTTCCTTACCCATCTTGAGAACCAGATGTGTAATTTTTCCCATCCATTTTCAGAACTGACAAAACATTACTGTCACTCCCGAATCAATTACCATTTTCAGACCTGACTTTTAAGTCAACAACCTATTTTCAGAACCAAAAAGGCTTTAAAACCATACTCATTTGGGTTGCACCAATCTATACATGGAGTTTGTTCTCTGCCCCCCTCCCCCCCCAAAAAAAAGAGCCCAAAGCAAAGATACGTTAATATGTACGTACTCCGGCCTTCATTTTCAAAATACTGATTATAATCTGTCTCAATGACAGCTGGATTTAAAAAATTCTCTTCATCTGTCTCTAGGACATAGCAGGTGGTATCTTATCACAGGATCTGGGAATTGTTTAACAGCAAAACACTTTCTCGCCCAGCTGGCATTAGTACACAGTTGCCAAAATTTAAATGCACCTTAATTTTGAGCCCAAGATTGTATACATGCAAAACAACAAACAAACACAGTCACTAGTAACACTTTGCGATGTAGACAGATACATTCAACAAGATTCAAATACATTCAACAAGAACTGTAACCTGTTTTCGGCTATGTTCAAAATTTGAGCTGGATTTCCTGCCGCTGTTGCCGCGAGGATGAAAACCGTACTCACACAGGACCCATAATGGATACATGTATAAGAAGCTTTGCTTTACTCTAGTCAGTCTAGTCAGTAAGGCATAACAACAAACATCGATCATGATAAGTGTACAAAATGGCTGCAAAGAACAACAAAAATGCATCAAATGAAGTGGTAACGCATTTATTAACGATTATACGGCGAACGTTTACAGTGTAATGAATAAATAAGCTTAAACGCTCACCATTAAACTTAACCAATTCCGTCGTTTACTTTCGAAGCCATTGCTGTCGGTCGAATATCATCTGAGATTTTGCAGTCCGATTCTGTGGCAATTAGCTCAAACTGGTATGGCTCTACATTAAATGCCACAGGTTTGAGCTCCTCGGCCATTTTCAACGCAAAGAAAACGGGTGAAAACAGAGAATTTTCCAAAAAATTACAACAATACTCTTCAATACTCGCCTTTGGCTTTGCTCATCAACAGTTACGTCACAGAATCACCGATCGTTTCCATTCCTTCTATTTAAGCGCGCGGTCATTTCAGAAACGATTTCGTGAAACCTTCGGATATCTTCGTACTTTTGGCTTTATTGCTCCTTTTAAGGTCTCAGGAAGGAAAATTACGGCCCAGTTTGGCTTTATAATGATTTCTTTTTGTGTCAAGACGCGTTTAAACGGCTAAAGCGGAATTATCAAAATTTGGGTTTATTTGACCTTTAAACATAAGGGCGTTTTGTTTAAGGTTTTTTGAAATTCCCAATATTTCAGGAATAATATTAATATCATATAGTATATTATTAAAAACTGGACTAGGTATATTGGATTTCTAGCATTTTGATTGGCTCAACGGAGCTAGGCTATCAGCTCATATACCTTCTGCGACCAAATATTGTCAATGAACATTCAACAACAAAATGAACAAAGTGAGCTGAAAGTTTTTTCCCCGCGAGTAACCCGGTGAGAAAAATGGACGAGAAAAATCGCTTTGCAGCGAATTTAAATTAAGCAGAAATTCCAACGAACAGCATTACTAAGACAAAACTCAAAATTGCTCCGTAGTGCTAATTTCTTAGGACAACAAGAAACCATGCAGAAATAGAAATTTAAGCATTAAGCGTTGTGTTCACAATTTCTTTCATCGTTCTGGCGTCGATCATTAAAATTGAACGAACGGTAGGTTTTATCAGGAAGGCTTTCCATCGCCAAAATATGAAGACAAGACAAAATATAACACGTTAAAATGGGACAGAAGCATTTAAGTAAAACCATCACACATTCAAGAGTCAGAACAAAATCATGAAGCAATCTAAGAAGTACTGAACAAACTACCGAGAAAAAAGGAAGGATGAAATTTTTATCGACTATACCACGAAAAATTGACATTTGTTTACCTGCACTCGTTGTAGCTCTGTGTTCCAACAGGTCCAAATGTTCAGATAGAAATCAGATGCCATGTAAACAGAGTTGAATCGCTTTCCCAGTTGGTTGAGTGTTGTTTTTACCATTTCGCCCGCAACCTCTAAACTGAGAACACTGAACTGCGTTTTGTGCTTTGTCGGTTTAGAAAACTACGATGGTGAATTCTAATGTTCCTCGCTACAGTAATCTTGTTTCTCAGCTGCATAGAAGTTACCTGTTCAAGTTCAAATTCTGTCTTCGGTTCGATCAAACACGCACATGATGGCTCCGCTGGGCCGAATGGACTACAAACTTGTTACTTTTCAACTCCAGCAGATAGTGAAATCGTACAGCTTCAATCCCCTTCGAATGATGATTACAACGACGTTTCAGGAACAATCAAACACGTACCACATTTCAGAGCCAATAATTAGAAGATTATTTTTCAAAACTTGTGCCACTTCGTTCACTTCGGAGCAGTTTCATTGTTTCATTCAGCTTTCCAATGAAACGCTGCAACACTTCGCAAGGTTTTGGCGCCTTTTTCGTTCAGTCATGTGACCGATTCTTGTTCAATTTACTTGTTCCCTTATTATCGCTTTTCTCATTTTTTTCTTTCTTTCTTGATTTTATAAGAATTAGCGGTTAAGTTTTTAATAAAACAATTATTCTACTCGAGCTTGCTGGATATCAAATGATTATCTATCATTCGATATCCAGCGCGCCCTCGTAGAATAACTGTTAAATATAATAATATCTATGCTTTTAGTCATCATATACCTAATTATTACAAAAAAAAATGGTGATTGGTTGAAAACTATTCATCAATCATTCCAGGAGCGCGCGTTAGATGTGAGGTGATAACTTGCTTACCAGGCGCGGAGTTGCTTATAGCGCGAGTGGAATAATTGTCTTAGAAAATCCTAAATTTCGGTAATCTTTGTTAAATTTTTTGGCCAAATGTTTGGACAGAACTTTTGTTTTGTGGCAAAAGCTTTGGAAGGTCGCAACATCTTTATGAGGCAAAAGCCAGGGCTATTCGCTAATAACCTGTGTGTGGAGAACCACAAAACAGGAAAAGGTAGAAACTCAATACGCCAGATTGATAATGTAATAATACTACTTAAAAAGTGCTCTTCAAACGCTTGCTGGTCTTTACTTTCCAAAAAAAAAAGAAGTATTCCTTTTGAGCTTACCATTACGTTTTGAAAAACTACATGAAAAATTGAACAGCTAGATACAGCTACGGCAACACTTGCCTTCGTTTCGATTCATCGTGATCACAGCTGATCTTCTCAAACTTCCATTTCTTTTACCATGAGTTTACTGAAGTCAAGTTGCACAGAATATTGTAAACAGCTATTTCTTCTTGGAGGTATTTATTGTTTAAAAAATCTTTTTTGTGCTTCAGGCCAACAACAGCGGGATCTTTAAGGTACGCGGTAGAATAAGCGCTATTGGATAGCGATAGAAATAGCGCTATATAAATAAAGTATTATTATTATTATTATTATTATTATTATTATTACATATAGATAGATAGAGGTCGTTTAACACGCAGCTCCGCAAATGGCAATTTTACTTGTAAAATAGAGTTAACTACTTGGAGCTTATGGTGCCTCTTTTGCACCACTGTTATGTTTTGCTGTATTAACCATTCAGCAGCTGTCAACACAACTTTATCACGGAAGGAGCTTGCGTTGCATTGGTCCTTTACAAGAGATCCTTTGTATTTCATGAGCATGAACTGCATACCTTTTAGACTTATTAAAGATGCATTGCTAGTGTTCTGTAATAGATACTAGTTATCCTCATATCAGCTATATCCATTTCTAAGCTCCTTCGTTACCATTTCATGTACACGTTGCATTTTGTTCACTAGTAGTTTACTAGGAGCTAAATTTGTATTTGTTTCTTTCCCACCCCTCCCTAACCCGTAGTAAATAAATCTGGACTACTGGCTTGGGTGCACACCTGCCACATTGCATTGCGCGTAGCAGGCTGGGTGGGGCCCTTACCCCACCTTAGCTCTTAGGCACTTGCAGGTGTGGCATGTGCCACATTCGTTGGCTCATCCGTTGCTTCGCAGGGTGTGTTGCTGCCACCATTACTGCATTACACATTATTGTCCAGGGTGTGTTGCTGCCGCTTACACATTATTGTCCAGGATGTGTTGCTGCCACCCTTATTGCATTCACTTTGCAGGGTGTGTTGTTGCTCCCCTATTCTATGTACTTGTGGGTGTGTTGCTGCCACCCCTATTACAGTCACGTTGCATGGTGTGTTGCTGCCACCCTACATTACGTGAGGGTGCACCCAACAACCATAGTCCCATTTACTGCCAAACAACTGCGTAGTTCTGTTGTGTTTATTTTGCATGCATTTCTAAGCGACAAAGTCGTTAACGTTATCTGTTGCATAACATGCACCTTATGCAAAAAGAGATACATTGGCGAAACAGGGAGGATTCAAACACGCATTCAAACTAGTCGCTTGACACTTCAATCTCCCTGATCATTCTAGCCAACACATGAGGGTCTGTGGCGTTTCCCTATACCAGAGTTACACGGAAAGCCACAGAGCATCAATTCATCTTTCAAATCGGCAATTTTAATCCCCAAGGAATCAAAGAACGTCTTCATTCAACTGATTTATTCTTGTTGTTGTTTTTTTTTTTTACTTTGCAATGTTTCATTAATAGCATAGCGCCATTGGTCTACAAATAAAGCAAACACAACCCAAATTCTTTGATTTTACATCCACATCTATTTATATACTTCCCCAAATTCTATTCAGCAACACTGCGAAGGCCTCACATGAGCGCACACATAAAATAAACAAAAATATATAAAATAATTAAATAATTAAATCGACAAATACTTGAATAAATTAAATGAAAAATTCCGTAATGGTGGCCTTGAATTTTCATAATTGAGTTGGACAATGTTCTTCGGAAGATTGTTGCATTCCCTGATGGTTCTTGGAAAGAAGGGCTAGCGCCCGAAACGACAGCTTTTGGATTTTTTTGCGGTGGCCTTATGAACTCAATTGATAAATCCCAATTTTTATGTTCCTAAGGTAGAGCTCATTCTTACAAGAAAATTGTGACCATTCAAAATAACTCGCATACATATTTGATTTTCCAAATTTGGGAGTATGGTGGTACGCAAGAACGAAAGAACGAACGAACGAAAGAATGAAAGAAAGAAAGAAAGAAAGAAAGAAAGAAAGAAAGAAAGAAAGAAAGAAAGAAAGAAAGAAAGAAAGAAAGAAAGAAAGAACGAACGAACGAACGAAAGAACGAAACAAAGAAAGAAAGAAAGAAAGAAAGAAAGAAAGAAAGAACGAACGAACGAACGAACGAACGAACGAAAGTAAGAAAGAAAGAAACAAAGAAACAAAGAAACAAAGAAAGCCCAGAGCCTTGCGCGCAATGTTGCAAAGAAACCGGCTTAAGGTGATTTGTTTTTGAATGTGTAGTTGCAGATCAATTTTACTTTTCGTTTGATTTTCTCTTTCCCAATTGTTTTTCTTTTGTTTCTTATTATGATAATTCATGATAATAAGTAACAGACAAAGTGAATAAAAATTGAACCCAAATTAAATTTGAACCAAAACATGTACATTGTGTATTTAATATTTTCTCTCTTTCCACAGATCACCAACAACACTAACTATCCTGCAGTGGTATGAATATATACAAGCACATAAAACTACAATTTTATCTCAAATTTATACAGGAGCTACTTTACGCGTGATTACTCTTTGTGGGTGCTTCTATTTCTCTCATTTTCCCTTGCGGTTTCACAATTTGCAACATTCGATTATACCCTGTGACAGCACAGACATATTAATGAAATAAACAAGGCACCACGGGCGTAGTGGTTTGGGAAAAACCATGTACCATAATTTCAGAAATAGAAAACCGTCGATCTAGTTTCAGTTGCGTCACGAGGAAAAAACTAGTGGATCACCAAACATCTGAGGAGAATCGAAACAGCTGTTGATAAACTCACCTACAGATCATGTTTTTAGAGCATTTCTCCCTTTCTCTATGTCGCTCTCTGATTCTCTCTCTCAAACTTCCATTCGTGTTCCATTAATGCTTGTATTTCTGCTTTTAAATAGCTTTTTTCTCTCCCTCACCATCAGATTGCCCTATTATTGATTACTGCATACATTACATTTCAGGTAGTTGGCGTGTTTAACGTAAGTTTAAAACCTGTTCTTGATTTTCATTCAATACCAGATAGCTGCCCAAAGTCCAGGAGACTTCGGCCCTGTCTATAAGGTGACTGTTAATTTTCCGCGTACAACTGCACCAACCTTATAACTGATTGAATAAGGGCCTGTTAACTATAAATTTTGACTATGGGTCCATTCGTACCACAGGCTTCCCACATTTATTTATCTCCACCAAAAACCTCCACCAACAGCGTCTCCGTACTTAAAGTGCTTTTGAAGTGAAACCCTAAGTTATTTTGAATCTCTTTCAAAATGAGGAATGATGGCTCTTACGTCTTGATCGTATCGTTTAACATTCCAGAGATATTCAAGTTTTTGTAATATGCAAATTAGACGACTTGTGACGACATTTTTTGGGGACACAACATGGTCTGTGTAAAATTGCTTTTACTTTGCTGACTGCACTTAGGAAAAGACGCATACATATTATTACACGTACTTCACGTTTTCATGGCAACACTCATGGCTCGAGTCCTTTTTCATAAAACTTGTTATCACTGACTTCATTACCCAAAAGAAATTGTGTTATGAAAGTTCAGTAGCCATGCAAAGATTGAGTCCCTTTAAGGCCGGCGGTTTATGACTATGCGCAGGAGCACGGGCTCCTACTATGCGGGAAAAGCAGATTGGAATCCAAAAAGAAAATCGGAGGTAACACGCATTGATTAGAGATAATTGAGCTTAAAATTGGAAAGAAAATGCCATACATTGTTACTGTGTTGAATTTAGAATTGTGGTTACTTAACTATCTCTGAAATATACGTCAGTGGTTACCCACAATTCTCTTTTTGGATTCCAATAATCTTTGTTAAGATCTGCTTTTCCCACATAGTCATAAACTGTGCAAACATACCTCTATATAAGGAGGCACCGGCCTTAAGCCAATAATTCCGGAGATATTGTCCATTTTGTGTTTTGCCTCTTCGCTCTGTCCACAATATGACGTCACAAGTCTCCTAATTTGCATAATAGAAAAATTGAACATTTCTGGAATGAAAAGAGAGACGAAGAAAAAGAAAGCATTATCATTCCTCATTTTCAAGGGGCTTTCCAGATGTTCAAATAAGCTTAAAACTTCTTTATTTTCACTTCATAGCCATATTCTTATTAAAAACGCACACGCTGTTGTACGTTTTTGGTCTTTATTTGTTCACTTAAACGTAATCGTCTCAATAACTACTGATATCTAATAAATGTAGTTTATTGACCTGCTAAACAATTTTACCTTCATGAGTTAACAGTGGAAAACCCGATACATGCAGCTGGGGAAAAACGTGAATGCTACGCCTGTTCGAGCAACGGGAAAGTACCGTAACATCAAGGTAAGTTAATGTACAGGAAAGTTAATTTAAATTTTCTTTTACCGTCCAAGCAATAAAGGTAAGTAGCACAGAGCAGATAAAGCACAAGGGAAATAATAATAATGATAATAATAATAATAATGATAATAATAATAATAATAACAATAATAATAATTTCTTTATTCTTTATTCCATAAGTACCTCTTTGTTATAAACATTATTATTATTATATATATTTTTTTACTCCAAGGCTCACAGGTTACGCTATGCGCCCTGTGTAGCTAGTTTAGCTTTTAGCATACAGCCGTGAATTCTGCAATAATAATAATAATATAATAATAATATTAATAATAATATTATTCTTATTATTATTAGTCACTATTGACATAATCTAATGAAAAATCTTGTGTACATTTAACATTAAAAATGGTATAAAGCTAATAAATTCTCAACTTACAAGCTACTCGTATTCAAAGACATGTTTTATATTAATAATAATAATTAATAATAATAATGATGATGATGATGATGATGATGATGATGATGATGATGATGATGATAATAATAATAATTTTTAAATACATATCGTAACGGACTTATCCTAAAAAGCCCGCTGAGAAGGTTCTCTAATTTTAAAAGCATATAAGTTCTGAACATCTCGGGATGGTCCAAGAAACTCGAATCAAAAGGGAAAAATATTGGGATAACAACGCATTGTTCAGAGATAATTGAGATAATTGAGCTTAAATTTAGAAAGAAAATGTCATATATTGTTATGTATTTTAAAGCTTTTCAGAGTTATCAGTTGCCTAATTATCTTTCAAAAATACGTGGCCACCTTAAAATTTCCTTTTGGACTCCAGTAGCCCTTGCTAAGTTCTGCGTAGTAATAAACTGTGCAAAAAAATCTCTCTATTATATGAGGCACCGTCCCAGTAAGGCGATCTCTTTTTGGAAGTACATATTGATTTTTTTAAATCTTTTTTTAGGTCACCAACATTCTTGATAAGAAAGTTCGATGCTCTTTATTGTCAGTTTTCTTGCTTATTCATTACGGGTGATGGGCTTCTGCCTATAGTAGATTGAATTCAAACTGTCGTTCTTGTTTGGCTTGAAACTCCCGTGTACTCTCAGCGACCTTCGGGCGTTCTCGGCAACTCTCGTGCACTCTCGGAAAGTTTGAATCTTCTCAAACTTTGAAAGGAAACTAAAAAGAAAAAAAATGCTTAGGTTTTTTTACAAATAAAATCTGGGTACTCGTTTTGGTCGTTATTTGTACAAATAATGGATGGAGATCGACAGTTCTTGAGACAGTTATGCTCACTATGAAAACTACTGCTGCTCCCACAATACTGACCCCCCACTAAACTATTTTACACTCGTAATGAAACAGGAGATTGCCGGACTCATGCGGTTGGGGAAAGACCTGAATGCTAAGCCTGTACGAAAGAGAGGAAATATTCATCGCAACAAGGTAAGCTTGTATCCTGCGGAAAGGTAAGTTTTTGTTTCCTAAGCTAAGGCTGAAGCAATGACGGTAAATAACGTATAACAGAGAGCGTGTGGAGAAAGGGTAAAATTCGTCTTATTATCAGAAGAGTTCCTAGTTTTGTTGTTCAGTTACTAAATAAAGTGAAATCATCTGAAAGCTACATGGCTGTTACTTCAGCTAGACATATCATGTGAATAGGGAACTTACCTCGTGTTACGAAGCAATACAATTAGTGAAGGCTCGTTTGCCTTCGCTGACCAAGTGTTGTATTCCTTTTTCAGATGTCAGTAGAATAGTTCAAAGATAGTAATTTAATGACGCATTCTCTCGATGTTTGTGTTTCTTTATTATTTTGAACAAAGGACAAACACAAACAAGGAGGAAGAGGAGGTCGAGGAGGAATGGTGAGGTTATGCTTTTTTCCAAAAATTGGCAAATTTCTCGCGCTCTTTCGTTAATTGTTATGATTAATTAGAGGACAAACAGCGCTGACGTCAGCTGATACAATCACCAGATTTTGCTAGGCTGTTTAGCTTTCTTTATCCTCCAGGTTCATCCTCGGTGTAGCGAGCCGGAAATTTAAATCAAACCTGGTATTCGTCAAAGAGACAAGGCTTGTACCCATTTGCTAAATTCTTTTCTCTTTTTATTATCAATTCAGAGCAAAGAAAGAAAAGGTGGAAGGAAAGGAAAGGTGATGTTATTTTTCCTTACAGGGCACGACCTCACACACCACTTCATCAATAACCAACTGCAGAACGTATTAGACAAACTTTTCCAGAGATATGATCAGTAGTGCAAATCTAAAATTAGGCAAGTTTGCGGCACAAGCACGAGACATCTGTTATTTTCAATTCAGGTCAAAAAAGGGCGTAAGAGAAAAAAAAAGGAATGGTTAGGTTATTTTTTAACACGTGATAGGCCATTGTTTGGTGTCCATTGGCCCTTTCTCAGCAACAATAAAACAATCAGCTGAACTAGATTTTTTGGTTTTTATTTCTCAGAACCGTAAAAGTAAAGGTGGAAAGAAAAGCAAGGTGGGATATATATATATATTTTTGCCTTAAGCTGCCAGGTCGTATTATTTGAAGCCAATCGACTGCTCTGAGTGGCTATTAACCGATCGAAACCTCACCGAATGTAAGTATGAAAAATATTAAAGAAAACTTCTCACCCTTATTTTTTTGCCAGGGTCATTTTTTATGCAACAGCTGTGGTCTTCGTTGTCTCTCAAACTTACAACTCTGTGGTACTTTTTGAAAAGCGACTCAGGGTTGTTTTAATCCCTTTCTTGTGAACATTCACGTGAAATTAACGTTTTCTTTTTTAAGGCAAACATTGTCGTCCTCCGATTGCTTCAGCACTAATTTGTTCTTTTTCTTGACGTTCATAATTGCTGAATTCAAAATTTTCCGTGTAAGGCAAGAGCCAAACGTCTGGGTTATACCCGGGGGTGTTCAAATTTCCACTGATTAATTATTGAGTAGGCGCCGGGAGGAAGCGTCTGCGTTGAATCTAGATAAGCCTACTTTTGTTGCAACTGAAAATAAAATTTACCTTTGCATAGAGCCCCAACTACAAATTCCCTTTTAGTTTTTCAAGCCAACTGCTGCACCTCCAACATACCTGCCAATTACGACGCCACCTGATGACCAGCCAACCGCAGCACCACAGGACAACCAGCCAACTGCAGCACCACCTGAAGACCAATCAGCTACAGCATTGCCAACCAATCAGCCAGATATACC